>CM067217.1:129758442-130358442 GCA_034190945.1 Octodonta nipae
TGTTCACACTGTACAGCCATTTTCAGAGACGCGATGGCGAAATGAAACTTAAACTAAAACTAAAAAATGACAAAATATTGTAAATGTTATTCAGAAAAAAGTTCCACTAAATTAATAACCTAAATATTACTACTTTATTCATTAACTGGCGCTTTTTTGTTTAAGTCTTTTATTGTCAATTTATGTTTTAAAATACAGCAAATACTCAAAAATGTATCACCCTCCTGTATAAACAATTTAACAATCACGAGTTTCCTAGTGCACCTATATAATATTTCAAGGTTAAAATGCTGTATCAGTAAGAAATTTATTCAATAACCGGAAATGTGCTCTTAATAAATTTACGCCCTATAAATGTTAAAAATATAACCTAGTTTATAATAATAATTAATTAATAGATATCCGAAATGATTTGGGAATTATTAGGAGGAAATTTCGGAAAGTTTATTTCAAACTCTAGGAAAGGCTCGTGTATATTTTATCTACGTGGGATGATTGACAATTAAGATAATCCTTAAATATGTGCAGATATATTATTTTTATTTCATTTTTTTTTAATTTTAAAATGTAAGTTTTTCACAAAGGTATTTAGTATCAATACAACATAATAACTACTTATTATTTGTCCACCGAATTGTATTTTCGGAAACTTAATTGCCAAACAGTTCTCGTATTTTATTTGTAATTGCATATACTGAATAAATGTGAAATGACTTCAGATTTTATTTATTCCAAATATCCTTCCTTTAATCTACGGAAGTAACAATATAATATACTGTAATGTTTTTATTTTCACACTCGAGTTCAGTTCTTGGATTTATTTAAAAACACAGTCCAACTCACTCTAATTTATTTCCTCTACTTTAACACAATTTATATTCAGAGAAACTACTATTTACATTTTATCTCAACTATACAGTACGACCGACGAAAACTGAATGCCCCTATCGCCAGCTGTTCTTATTTATATATTTATCTTGGAATTGTCTGGTACGTCCACGAACCATCGGAAAACTCTTTCATGTTCTGGAAGCTTTAAGAGAATTCCCAGTAACGGCAGCGGTCCGCCTGTTGAGAGACAAACATTTCGGATTCCCATAATTTATCGGAATAATGTCCCTTCCACGAATTGGTTGATGGCCGATTGCACCAGCTGTCGGATGAATTCTCGTAACAATACTTAACCCTCCCAACCTCAACTAAAAAAGGAACACAGACCAATAAATATCCTCCAGAGAAGGATTCCCTTTCCATATGTACTCAAAAATTAAGTACCCAGTAGTTCAATTACATTGAAGAAAATTGGGTTCTAACAACTTATGTTTTACATTAAGTAGTACAATTTACACTTTTATTTGTGTGAAACTAACCTCGAAGAAAAAATTCACATGCTAAAACAAGAACTTTGGTTCACTGTGATTCAACTCTGCTACTGCTAATTAACAAAGTTTTAAAAACATTGGCTGAGTAGTAAAATGGTTACTCTCTTCGAGGTGTCATTCCTTTGTACTCAAGACAATATATATAATATATATATATATATATATATATATATATATATATATATATTGTTTCTGGTTAGGGAACCTTCATCAGTTGCGTTTCCCACAACTGAATGTCCTCTCGAACACTTCTGTATGCATTTGATACATTTCGTTAAATTTGAAGACGCGAGTTATAAGACCGACATCTAGGATTTTCGAGAGAAATAGCACACAGAGGTTCTGAATCTGGAGCGGTTCCGTGTAATTGCTGTTCTCCCTTAACTCCTAAGACAGAATGTCACGATAAATTTTTCAGATTACTTCACCTGTCAGAGATATTGAATACTCTCTTCGAGGTGTCATTCCTTTGTACGCTATTTTTCTCGAAAATCCTGGTGAAGGTTCCCTAACCTGAAACAATATATATATTATCTATATTGTCTTGCGTACAAAGAAATGACACATCGTAGAGAGTATTCAATATCTCTGACAGGTGTAGTAACCTCTCTCTCTCTCTCTCTCTATAATTTGTATTTTTCTATATTTTCCACATATTTTTTTACTTTCCTATTCGTTTTCTTATTTGTACCACTTTCAATAAATGTAACTCTAATTCACCCGATATTGCAACCACCCTGTATATACAACAAGTATCAGCCACAACAATTCAACACCCTGAATATGTTTATGTGTATTGATCACCCAATATAAATTCTTTGTCTATCATTTTCTGAACCATCCTGTACAATTATAATTCAACTCCACATGATGTTACAGCCCCCCTGTATATAAACATTGATCGTCTCCATCTTATTTACTGTTTCTATTTTTCTATTCTCTAAATCACCCTGTATACCTATAATTTTACTTCGCCCCATATGTCAAGTATAGCCCTCTATAACTATAATCCCACTCCACCTAATATTTCAACCATACTCTATATGCAACTACTTCTAACATTTTTTGAACCCTATAACTCAAATATCCTTACTACATATGCTTATTTGACAATCTTTTAAAAGTTTTTTGATCCACTCTGTATAACTCTAGTTTTACTTCACTCTTATTTCAACAACCTAGTATACGCAACTACTTATTTGGCAATTCTATTTCACCTTATATTTCAACCATCTTATATTTGCAACTGGTTATGTACCACCCAATATCACATTTACTTGTAAGATTTTTTGAACCCACCAGTATAACTGTAATTTTACTTAGCCCTATATTTCACACACGTAGCACCGTATACCATATAGAAAAGATAGCTCACATAACGTTTTTCTTGTCGTTACAATTCCCTCGACTGTAAGCCCCATAAAATTAAAACCGCCACAAACACCCTGTACGATATACTTTCATGCCATAGCTTGATATTTAATCAGATATTTATGATGGAATTTTGACATTTACATTGATGTTTAAAGTTTTTTGCATTTATTTTTCCCATTTTTAGAAAAACGGCATTTTTTACGTTATAGAAAATTATACGGAATCAAGCTGGGATCATCTCTTTGTAGAATACAATTTAAAATATTCAAATTGATTGAGCCGTTTTAGAGAAAATTGTGTAGATTCACTGAAATTGAGTGAAGTATAGTCCCTTGACTACTGCTTTCTCTGATTTTCTGGAAAACCGTAAATCTTACGTTATAGAAAATTATATGGTACCTTTCTGTAACATTTCTTAATACAATGCCGTTTAAATCATCAAAATTGCCCAAGCCGTTTTTAAATAATCACGGAGCAAACATAAAAAAAGACGCCAAAGAATTGATAATCTTCTCCTTTTTGGAAGTATGGATCTCTCTGATCTTCGACCAAATCCAAAAATGAATACTTGTCTGCCAGAAGACAGGTTGACAGGTAGCTACTGAACAAAGCCGACCTTTTTCGGAATCATGTACCCGTGCCAGCCAATCAGAAACCAGTCGAACCTTGTTCATTGCGCACGCGCTCGCCTCACTTATTACTGGCTACATTAAAAATGTACTGTGCTTCAGATTTCAGTGCCTTTTAGGGTTGCGTATGAAGAATGTATACAGTGTGTCCTAAATTCGTTTCTCTATATCGTGATCTCGTCTCATATTATACCTAGAGCAAAGGTCAAATTGGGAAAGGAAATGAAAAAAATTAAAACCCATTATATTACATAATGGGTTTTAGTGAAGTGGAAGAATGGGGAATACAGGTATATTTTGTTCATATTTTAAAAATAATTTGTTTGAAAAGTTATTAAAACAATATAATAAATTGGACCCATTGAAAAAAGTAGTCTCTACACAAATTCTAACAGTAATTTATAAACTTAAGTGAAAAATAATTTTTTTAAGTGCACTCGTAACGTAATGCATAAAATGAAAGAAATCATCATAAAAATACAAATATATTTTATTTCTATTTAAAAATGGTTTAAAAGATTTAATTCTTTATTATGTAATTTGACCCATTCTCCCCCTTATCTTCCAAACTATTGTGCCTAAAATTCAGACAAAAGGTTATATACGGCTTCAGTGAAAGTTTATTGGGTAAATAAAGGGAAAATCTTAATCTTAATTTTGGAGTCAAATTAGAAAATTTAATAAATATTTTTATAAAAATTAAACGAGTCATGTAGCACATAAAACAAAAAGGCTATGGGTGAGAAATAAAAGCATATATTTTTTATAAATAAGATATTAAGGTAAATATACGAAAATGCACTCAATCCTTGCTTGTCTGGAACTGGAAAATATATACTTTGATTCACCTATATTGTTAGCCCAGGTCATTTACAAAATGACATACATGACAAAATTAATAGTAGAACAAACCCGACATCAACATATTTTAATGATAAAACAATTTAGTTTTTTACTTTTTACACAACATCAACCTATGAAAACATGTTGAATGTTGAAGAGAAATGAAAAAACTACAAAATGAGCTACTATACGCTGAAATTCGTTAATTGATTTCTTAGATAATGGAACTTTTACCCGAAATTAAAAAAAAAATCGCTTTTATATTTTTTTTATTTTATAGCTAAAACATTCTTATTAATTGAAGCGATAGATCTTCTCATACACAATTCATGTTCTAAAAATAAGTACTGTAGCCCCGGTAGTTTTTTCAAAATTTCAGTCAATCCTATGGAAGACATATATTTTTTTAAAGCCATATTACCTCACTGGAAAACCCGATCAATATGAATAATCCACCGTTGGAAAGTAGAAAATTTCCAAAATTTAAAGTATAAATACCTACAAGTATTGAAAATATTTGGCCATCCCGTATCCATTTTTCTGGATGAGTCCATTCTGCTTTCCAACGGTGGTTTATTCATAGTGATCGGGTTATCCAGTGAGGTGGTAATATGACATTTCAAAAAAATACGTCTTCCATAGGATTGACTGAAATTTTGCAAAAACTACGGGGGCTTCAGTATTTATTTTTAGAACCTAAGTTGAGTATGACAAGATCTACCCTTTCAGTTAATAAGAATGTTTTAGCTATAAAGTAAAAAATATATATAAACGATTATTTATTTTTTTGAAATTTCTGGTAAATGTTCTTGTATCTAATGAACCAATTAACGAAATTGAGCGTATAGTAGCTCATTTTGTAGGTTTTTCACTTTTCTTCAACATTGCCCATAGTAGCAAACACGTTTTCATCAGTGGATTTTGTGTAAAAGTTAAAAAACTAACTATCATTAGAATACCTTGATGCCGGTGTTGTTCTACTATTAATTTTGTCACGAAAAGGTCTTTTTTTCCGTAAATCTCCTGAGCTATGTATCAAATCTCAAAGGTGGTATGGAACCCTTAGTATGAGAGTCCAACTCACGCTTAACCAAATTATTTGCACTTAGTTTAGGATCTTATAATTCCTTAGCTGTTTTATTGTATTAGTATTTTATATTACGAGAACTTTTTCCTTTCATTTATATTTTTGGGCTTGAATTTATAGTGTCATGAATTGTAAGTATTTTTGATAGTAATCAAAAAAATATATAACTAAAAATACGGAACTTCCCTCGGCACAGTAAACATTAAATGTATGGGGTCCGAAATTACATAATTTTGGAAGAGGTTCTATTTTTTAGAAGTCTGTAATATGGCTATTCATCCGAAAATAAAACCTACCATTTGTCCTAAATTATCCACCTCTAGACGCCAGTAGCAGGCAGTCAAAATGCATCTTACCCGGTGGGGTATTTATGGCTCAATTGCCTGCCACTGCTAACTGTATTTCAGTTGTTTTCACACCTAATGAATTCAGGCCTACCCAATATCTTGTCCAATAGAATTATAACTTTGTAAAAATATAGGTGGGTCAGGAAGGTAACTAATAAAAATTGTTTTTGAAATGTTTCTGAAAATTTAGTCTAGTGACAATTCCTAACAGAAATCGTCATCTGAGATTGTATCATTCGGTACATTGTATATATACTTATTCACATACCTACATATAGCAAATATAGTTGTTACCTGTGTAAGTGTGTAATTTTATTTTACAAAAAATAGACGGCCTTAAGTAGGGTTTAACAGATATTGCGATAGAATTAAAAATATTTTTTTAAATTCAAGAGTTTATTTTTTAAATTATTGAACTAAAGACTAAACAATTCAGTATGTAGTTAATAAATAATAAAACCACAAAAGATTTCCGTCTTTAGTCACACAAACTGTCTTAAAAATCTGGGGTGTAAATCATCATTGCACTTGGATTAAAGCATAAAGAGTTTAAGAAAATCTTAATCCCAACTGTTGCTTGTTCTGGAATTCAAGCTCTTCAACTAGAAAGTTTAGCCTAGTTGTTACAAAATAAATATTTTGGAAAATTTCCATTTTGATGATATTTTTGCACGTATCTGATTGAAAAATCTACATGTAAAATCTCTAGGTTCTAAGGCTTAAATATTGACGAATTTGCAGAGATGCAACATTTTGTTTCATAAAACTTCGGCAATTGAAATTTCCACAATTAATCCACATGGCCTAGACTTCGGGTACTTAAAACTGTCAAAAATATTAGCTATTGCCCATTCCAGGTGTACAATCTTTGTTGTTTGTGTCTCCCGACATTATTCGCTTATTCAATGAAATTCCCGTTTCTTACAGTCCCCTTGCAAATGTAGAATGATGCGGAATTCGACTACTGCGGAATCATTGTTGGTCTAAATGTACTACCAGTCTTTCGAGCTTTCCAGTAGATAATTAGCATATCGGCCATTTCATCAAACGAATACCCCATTTTGCACAAACAAAATTGGTGGAAAAACTAATTTAACACTGAGCGGTGTAGGTGTAGTTTACCCAAACCTTATGTATTTACTAGATTATAATTTAGAAATACTGAGTAGTTACAAATAATTTAAGAACTTAATTGCAGACTTTTGTTTAAAAGCAAATTTCTTCAAAACTGTTCCTTTAGCTTCAAAAAAGTTATCACATTTTCTAACTAAAAATCAACAGAGAATTTACAAGCAAAGAAACATTATATTTAATGTAGTGGCGTTAAAAATAAGCTGATAATTTTTAACACCTACCCCCATGGGCGTACCGAGGGAAGGCAGCTGCCTTCCACCCCCCGAACCTGAAAAATTTGCCATGCGCTATAAAATTTTCCCATAACAATTTTTTTTCCGATTTGCCTGTCTGAAGAACGATTTTGTTTCTTTTTTGCCTCTGTCTACACCAAAAGCTGGGTACGCCCCTGCCTACCCCCATAGCATGTCACTAGTTATTTTTTTTTAACAAAATGAACCAATAACCAAGGCTCCTGCTCGAGAACATAATCGGTAAAAATTTAGCCACACCTTGTATAAATTTAAATAGATCTATTATCATTAGTTTTTTAAATTTTAACCAAGGAATTATTATTAGCATTCTTCCAAACACAGATTATACAGAGTTCCAAACTTGGTAATCAGGTAATAGAATTCGTTTCCAAATGAAATAGTAATTACTGGCTACGTTTGCCTATTCACTAGAAGATGGCGCTGTATGTAACATATTTATTGCAATAATTCTTAAATATAAAACAAGATGTTGCCACATATTTGTTGGCATCAAATCAAGAAAAATATTCAACAGGCTGGCCAGACCGAATAACAGCTCGAAAGCAAACGTCAGTTGCAGATCTGCGTGTATGTGTATAATAGATCTCCTGAATGTGGTGCGAGTCGCTACTCCAAGATGAAAAGCCAATGAAAATTGCGGGAAACGAAAGTGACGGGAAGTTTTGAAAATTTATCCGAGTTTCTTGATCGCAGTTGGTTATGCTCTGAATAATCCGTGAAAATTGTGCATTTGTTTACTGAAGTAATTTGTGTTAAAACGATGTTTACTTATATAAAAATTGATAATATATGATAGTAAGTGTTAGAAGATCAACATTTAATTATTAAATTGTATCATTACCACGAGAAAGTAAGCAAACATTTCAGGACAAAGATAAACTTGTTGGAGAAGAGTTTCAAAAAGTGAAATTATGATAATTCATTAAATTTATGACAGAAAGTGTTGACTGACAATTTATGAGTGATATTTGAATAGTTTAATACGGCGAATAAGAAGTAAGGTATACGGTTAGGGAGTGTGTGGTAAACAAAGTTTTTTATCGTTTATACAAATAACAGAGTTAAAAATAGCTTATATTCGTAAGTGCTAACGATCACGTGATATACAAAAGGATAATAATCACCGCATAGCATACATATAAGTGGATTTGCAATTATTAACGAAAAAAACAGCAATAACCAATTATCATTTAATACACATGGTAAGCAATATTTAATATTTATTTCTCAGTACATTTAATTTTTGTTTTTGATTTTTGTTCACATTCAAGTTGATTCTCACTTTTGTAATTTGCTATTTGCCACGCCGTTCAATAATATTGATTATATAGTTGCCATTTATTTTTGTTCGTGAAATATAATTCTTAAAAGTCATGGCCATAACGATATATTAACCACAATTTCATTACAATTCATATTGAAATCCATATACTTAAATCAGTAGTTTGACCAAATGTTTTTGTTAGTTCAACATGATATAGGTAATTGTATAACATATGTTAAATTGGGATCTATTAAAATTATAGGAATTTGACAAATGGATACCGGTCGACGACCTAACCTGAAAATGAGTTATTTTAAAATAAAGGGGATTTAAATTCTAAGTTATTACTATTATTCCTATACATAAGTTTAGAGGCTTACAGAATTTACATTGACCAACATAAATATACCGGGTAGGTGCAATTATAAAACAGTTCATCACCCAGCTTGGATTTAGGTGCTCCTAAGTATGTACTTACCGAAATGAGCTCGATCTTGTACCAACTTTAAAAGATAGCAACAAAATCTTTATCAAGTATATATATTTCGTAGTATTTAGAGTTTTAAAGATTTATAAAAAATGTTCTTTGCCAATTACTGAATAAATACAAAATGAACTAAAAGAAAAAGTTAATTGCAAGACATACTATGTGAGTGGAGGGTCCTCTTTGTTGAAAATCAAAGAGTCAGGGATGGTCAATGTTGCAGACAGAGGAATTGAAGAGGTCATCTGAGAAATCTCGAAAACTAGATTTTAAAACATTTTTGAGCAGTCTTGTAGGAATCTACGTTATGGAATCATTTTTGGCCATAAATATGTAACTAATACTCGCATATCCGGGAGGGTAAAGGTTAAGATGTGCTAGCCTCCTCTAAAGCATCTTCCATAACAAAACTTAAAGTAAACTTGATAATTATTATTCTAATTAAATTTAGCAAGCATTACACTACCTAAGACACAATTATTATCATCATAACGTGTTATGTGTTTTTTAGGGTTTATTTTGCTAACCCATACTTAGCGGTGTCATGCCTGCATAATATCTAAAGTTAAATTTTAACGAGTTTTATCGGAAATTAATCATTTCCGAAAAAAAAATACACTTCAACTTATACATAAGCATAAGTTCACAAAATTTCAAAAAAATTACACAGTACAATTGTAAACCAGAGTTCATTTTCTTGTCTTATGATAGGAAGAAATGGAACACAAACGTATGTGTATATATCATTGTTTGGTTTCCTTTTTGCATACTATTTGGGGCCGAGTATGTGTCGGTAAATACGCCCCTGCTTATTATTAAATGTTGGTATAATATTATTTTGTATTGGTACTTTATACTGATGCGACAATATGATCTAAGGTTGCTGCGATTTCGCACTGAATTTGATGCTTGCACCTTCCAAATTGTATGTTTGTCGCTTTCTTAACTTAACAAAACCACAACAGCTCCAGCTCATAACATTAGAAATTGTTAATGTAGAAAAAATTTGGAATTTTGGGGTTCCCAGACTCAATTCTAACCTATTAATCAATAATCTTTTTCTTAAGAATAAATTTTATATTTGTACTGTTTCATATATGCTAGAAATACATGATGAACAAAAATATAAAATTTGCAGTCCTAATCAGCCTATTACCAATAAAAAAAATATTTTATTTATGCAGAAGTCGGTCATAATCTTCATGAAGCAGAACGAATTTTGAATAATCGTTATCCAAATAATCCTATCTGCAGAAAGTATAAGAGAATTAGTGAGAAATTTTCAAAGAACTGGAAGTGTATAGCATGGGAAGGATAGCGAGAAGACCAGTAATTTATGAAGAACAGTTGGACATTATTGGTTTCTTCGCCGGCAATTTTGCGCTCTAACTAACGGCTGCCCATCTTATGCAGGATCCGTTAAACTTTGAGTCTGTTTGTTTTAGTGGGGAATATAGATTTAAGGTACTGTAAACAGACAAAATGTGCTGTATTGGTCTGTGTATACACTGATACTCCTCAAAAAGTAGGTAGCAAGGAATACTAGGAAACCAAATTGTAGGCCAATAATTCTTGGTGGAAATTTAACTGGTCCTCTGTATCTTAATATACTTCAAAATCAAATTCATCCCATGATTGAAGAATGCAAGTCGTATTTCAACAAGACTAGTTAGAGATGGGATAGCCGAAAACTGATTATAATCTATTGATTGGTAGACGAATGGCCAGCACATCACCAGATTTGACGCCTCCCAAAAGTCGAAATTGTACATTGCTGAACGGCAATCATAAAAAATAAAATAAGAAATATTTTTGCTAATATCCCAGAAATATTTATAAATGTAAAACTTGATTTTACGACAAGCTCGTTTATTGTCAGGAAGCGCAAGACAACATTTTGAGCAATTAATACATTAATTCAGATATCAAGTAAGTAAAAATTAACACATTAAACCCTTAACTGAGGAGGTGGAGTTAAGCTGACCCCACAATTTAGTTTATGTAACACCATATCTCAACCAATGACACTATGATCACCTCCCTCCTTCGTTACTTTCTTGTTATGGTGCATAATTCGTGCCGTCCGTTAGTTTGTTTCGATGCGTATTGAACTTAGGTGTCAGTAGGGATTTGGGGGTCAAATTGACCCCACCTCCCTGATAGTGTGTAATTATTTGGGATAAGGTCAGTAACTGGAGACCTGATTTTGAGGACTTGCCCGTGAAGGAGATACCAGCAGAATTTTAACACAATCGTCACAGGCTTTAATTTACAAATATGCAAAACGAATTAGATTCTACTATGAAGCTTGTAATTGGCAAAGAGAAAACAGCAGCACCTAACTAAAGTTAGCAGGAACTAGCCAGCAGGAAGATAGAGAATCATCCGTGGTACAAACATAAAATAGAAAAACTGAGAAAATCCTACTTTTTCAGCTTATTAAGCCTTAATCCGTTCAAGAACAATAACATGGGTTCAGAAAAATTTTATTACCTACCCTGAAAACTAATGAAATCAAAATATCCATATGTTCTCTATGATTCAGTATTAAGTGACGTAGTGTTATAAAAACGTCTCTATCCGCTCGGTTTTTGTGCATGAATAATTTGCAAATGATGGCAGAATGTAGCACAGAAAATTTGAAACCTCCAAGTTTGCCGCGGGGTAAACTACAGAATTTGAAAATTACCCCTGCGTTCCAGCGTATTAAAATGCAATCATTCATTGACATAACTATTGCATATATACCCGGTTTTTTGCAGGATTGAGTTATATGCAATGACACAAAGTAGCCGAGAAAATTTGGACCCCCTACGTTTGTAGCGGGGTAAACTACGGGAGTTCAAAACTACCCTTGTGTTTCTGATTAAGAAATTGCATATACACCCGTTTTTTTCCAGGTTTGAGTTGTAGGTAAATGTCGAAATATATCCCTGAAAATTTCACACTCCCTACGTTTGTCGCGGGGTGAATTAGAAAATTTCAAAGTTAACTTTACATTCCGGCATGTTGCGATCAACATTGACTCAACTATGTTAAAAAAAGCGTAAACACCTTTTTTGCAGGATTGAGTTATATACAGTGTGACAAAGTAGCCCAGAAAATTTGGAACCACTACGTTTGTCGCGGGGTAAACTATGGGATTTCAAAACTACCCTTGCGTTTCAGCGTATTACAACAAACATTTTTCATTGACGTAACTCTGACAACGAAATTGCATATACACCCGTTTTTTCGCAGATTTGAGTTGTACGTAAATGTCGAAATGTATCCCTGGAAATTTGACACCCCTACATTTGTCGCGGGGTGAATTACGGAATTTCAAAGTTAACCTTACATTCCGGCATGTTGCGATAAACATTTGACTTAACAACTATGTTAAAAAAATGGGTATACACCCGGTTTTTGTAGGATTAAGTTATATACAATGTGACAAATTGGCCCAGAAAATTTGGAACCCCAACGTTTGTCGCGGGGTAAACTACGGGATTTCAAAACTACCCTTGCGTTTCGCAACATGCCGGAATGTAAGGTTTACTTTGAAATTCCGTAATTCACCCCGCGACAAACGTAGGGGTGTCAAATTTTTAGGGATATATTTCGACATTTACCTACAACTCAAACCTGGAAAAAAAATCGGGTGTATATGTAATTTCTTTATCAGAATTATGTTAAAGAATGATACAAATTCCAAATTTTCTCGGCTACTTTGTGACATTGCATATAACTTAATCTTACAAAAAAATAGTTATGTCAATGAATGATTGCATTGTAATACGCTTGAACGCAAGGGTAATTTTCAAATTCCGTAGTTTACCCCGCTGCAAACTTGGAGGTTTCAAATTTCTGGGCTACATTCTGCCGTCATTTGCAAATTATTCATGCACAAAAACCCAGTGGATAGAGACGTTTTTATAACACTACCTCACTTAATACTGAATCGTATAGAATATATAGATATATTGATTTCATTAGTTTTCAGGGTAGGTAATAAAAATTTTCTGAACCCATGTTATTGTTCTTGAACGGATTAAGGCTTAGTAAGCTGAAAAAGTATGATTTTCTCAGTTTTTGTATTTTATGTTGGTACCACTGATGATTCTCCATCTTCCTGCTGGCAAGTTCCTGCTAACTTTAGTTAGGTAGCAGCAGCTTTTGTGCTTCGTGAAGTACATGAAAAGCTTGGTACTAGTGAAAGAACAAGGTATCATGTGTTTCCCAGAAGTCAAGCAAGGAAAACTAAGTTGCAATTAGACTAACGTCTGTGGATATCCCATTTGTAATGACTGCTCTCAGACAACTTGCTTGATCGGTGTAACAAAGTTGGCATTATTTTAGTTTTAAGCATTAGTAAAATTTTGTTATAGTTTAAGAGTTTAATATCTTATGTTTATGATCCTTTATATTTTTTCCAAATATTCATTTTTTGGGTTTAGCATTCCACAGTTATTTCGAAATTGTAACAAAATAAATGTCTTTTAAAATATATAAACGCCATATGATATAGTATACTTAAGTAAGCAAAAATGCATTTCATTTCTTGGAGGCAGGTAGACCCCACATCCTTGTGTAGGTAGAAAAATATAACCTCCTAAGTTAATGGTTAAATTTAGCAAGCATTACACTACCTGAGACAGAATTGTCATTACAAAATGTTGTGTGCTTTTTCATTTTTATTTTCCCAGCCCTCCCAAACGATAATCTTGGGTTCGCTACTGCTCAGGTTCATTATTGTACGTTCTTAACTTTAATGAATTGCTGAATAACTAAATAAAAATTTGAAATGTATTTCGACTTTGACATTCTGGATCGAAAACACGGATAAAGTTGAGGACGTTAAACAGTTATTAATCTGTTAAACTGATGACTGAGTTTATCAGATCTATACTAGCAGCGGAGGACTCAACATTATTAATTAAGAAGAACGACTATCATCTAGTGATAGGGGTAGATGCAACTTTGCCGAAACGTAGTAGTTTTACCAAAAACCCCTGGAGTGATTAGTTTAGCTGCCAATATTCTGTAGTAATACCTACATAAAGTTGCAATCAACATTAAAAGTAACAAACATATTAATTTGTATTTTCATGTTTTCTAGCAATTTTGTAAATTAATGAACACATTTCTGTACGTTCTTTGTATCAAACAACAAAATCCATTAATTGTAGAAATAATCCAGTATTTCCTTGCATTTTTTCATCGTAACTCAAATTTAGGTGGTGTAAACGAGGATAATACTCGAAGTTTTTCTGTTACCTAAATGTTTAAAAGTCAATGAGTTTTGCCTTTATGACTGACTGTATTGTCTCTAACAAAATATGCAATAATATTCTGACTTTGACGTTTTTGGTGAATATGAATTGTACTCTCCACTAGCTGTACCCCGTCAGCCTATGATGTAGTTCAATGTTATTAAATGGAAAAGAAAAAGTAAAGAATGCTACTATTTTTAATTTTTTAATGCAAAATTTATATAAAGAACTGGGGAGTTTCGAATAATAGTTCGCAATTTCTAAGAACTCCATTAAGAAATTATATAGTGAGGTCCCAAGATAAAAAAAGTGATAAATTTATTTTCTACGTAATTGAGGATGTAATTGAAAAATCCTGAAACCGGTCCGTTTTTTTATATATAACTACACTTTTTGAATTTATTTATCTACCGTTCTCTTCAATCCCCTAAGGTAATAAAAACCCACAAAAATTTTAAATGAAAGGTTTAAAATGGTTCACAATTCTCTATTTTGCAATAACGCTTTTTAGATTTTTGGACGTGAATATTCAAGAAAAAAGTAATTTTAGTTTATTCTAAAGTAAAATCGAGTTTCATAAAGCTTGCAGTGCCAAATCCGCATTAAATAACTATATCTCAGAATTTGTTGCTCAAAGCTATCTCTAGAAATCGGCAACAATGCCAACTTTTTGTAAAGGTACAAAAAATAACATCACACCATTTTTACAGATGGTGATTTAACTATAAACTTTTTAAAACTGTTTAAATATTAGTTAACTAACTTCATGGTTCATAACTATACATTAATATTAAAGATTTACCATAATTATATTGATTTTCTATTTTCTGACTTATTATTTCCTTTCAAAAGTTTTTTCCTTTTAAATTCGTCGAATAAATTAATTGTTATACTGCGATCGACTTTGTTTCAAAACTCTGACAATTAAATTCAGCAAAACAATTACGAGGGTAAATCAGCTATCAACGGAAATTTTTTCATACATTATACAGAAATGATTGTTTAGCATTTTTCAATCTACCCTCCTGCGTGATCTACACGGTTTTTCCACAGAGTGTTGGGAGTTTCAGTATTCTCTGTTCATTGAATGTTTGAGGGCGAGTTGCAAGCCAACTGCGCGTGTGCTCTTTGACTTCTTTATTTATTCCAAATCCTCCCGGTGATTCCTTCAGAGGCACAAACAAAAAATAGTTAGAGGACAAATCCCGGTTATAAGGAGTGTGGTCGAGCGCTTCTCAGAACATTTCTTGCAGTGTATTTCTTGTCTTTTGTTTCAAATACGTCGTTTTTGCCAACCGTATCAACTGCCCATAGTAATCCACATTCACTGCACGATGGGCAGTAGAAAATCGCTCAGTAAATTGTCAAAAAAATATGACTTTTCCATATGAGAGGCGAGTTTTGACTTTTATTCTTTTTTCGTCACTTTAGATTATGCGCTTTAAAAGGCCTTCCCTTCTCGCTGAAAGCTATTTAGAAGTCTTTCAACGGTCTCCTATCTCACTTTTTTTTGCTTACAGTCAACAACCTCGGAACCCAACCAGCACTAATTTTTCTGAAACCAAGTTCTCGTACACCCTTAAATTTTATCACCCACATATACACACGATTTTGAGACAGTGTAATATCCCCAAACTGTGCCTTCAAATGAGTCAGAATTTCTGAGGCTTTAACGCTTTTACTGGTTAAAAACTTTATGATAATCTGTTACAAAACAGACGAATGTACCTCTAGTTTACTCATGGCTGCATTCTGTACTGACCACCCATCATACAAAAGCCATTGACGACAAAGCCAAGGATACGCGCGTGCCCATAAACCAAACAACATAATCTAGCTCGAAACTGCATTCTAAACAGAATCGCAAAATTATCGTTTATATTTGATTTACCCTCATATATAATGTAATTTGCTTGGAAAAAGCATTTTAAACGTCGTCATGTCAATTCGATGACATGCTATTTTTAACCGAGTTCCAAAAAGGAGGAGGTTATCAATTCGTCGCGTATTTTTTCGCTTTTTTTTGTATGTATGTTACCTGATTTCTTGTCCTGTGGTGCACCGTTTTGAATGAATATGGTCTTGTTTAATAGAGTATATATCCGGATTGGTGAAACTTCAAATTTTGGAAAAGAATTCTATTGATAAAGTGATAAAATTTGTGAATAAACACATGCGTGCATGGAAATCGACCAACTCCTTATGGATGTCTATAGTTTTTTCACGTTTAATCTATTAAGGAAGATCCTTAGGTGATCTCATATATTTTTCTGCGAGGTGCAACTTGCAATTTTGCAGAAAATCGCCGAAAATTCCAAAATTCTTGTTAAAAATTTCATCGAAATGACATAACGGACATTTCCTCATAAATATTTTAATTTCAACGTAATAGTGCGGTAATTTTAGGCACTGGAAGTTTTAATTGCAAATTTGAAAATTTTCTATGTAGATCTCAAGCATATAGGTAGTAAAGCATAGTATTTTCGGCTCCTTAAATCAATGAGTACCACTGTATACCAGGCAAATACCTATTTAAATGCAAATTTTTCCATTTTGCGAAGACGGTGCATTTGGTTGTCACATTCTTCCGGCCTAATAGAAAATTCAGTGACAACACATGTCAAACTTTAAACCGCTATTTGGTGGGTTTATAGACAGGGTGTTTAGTTATAGCAAACAAAATCACAAAGTAAAGTGGTAGAAGGAGTTGCATTTATATGAAGATTGAAATATAGGGTGGACTGGACGTTTGGTGGCATAAAAATGGTGGAAAAAATGTGAAATTAAAATTATATAGGGTGATTAAAAAACTGTTATATGATGTGGACATAAGCAAATCATATACAGGATGGTTGAAATATATGCTGGAGTTGAATTATATTTATACAGTGTGATTAAAAAAATATTTCATTTATAGCCCATAAGAAGTTGCATAAAGTGTGGAGGAGAGGAATTAATGTTACTCAGGGCGATAATATAAAATGTTAAAAAGGAAATAATTTATGGGGTAGCCCACAAGGAGTTATATACTATGGTTGAAATATAGGACAGATTTGACTCCGTAAATATGGGATGGATTCTACGCCGTCCTATACTTTACCGAAGGCAGCTAACAAATTTATGCTTGTCCGTGGGCAGTCGTATGTACAGGATGGTTGGTACATAGGTTGGAGTGGAATTATCTATAGTTATACAGGGTTGTCAAAAAAGTTGAATAAAAGTTACATGGCGTAGTCCATAAGGCATAAATACATTTTGGGCTTATTAAGTCAACGCGTACTAGTACATTTTGTTCGTAAAGATTTACCTGTCAATTCAAATGAGAAAGTATCATTGTGTAATGTTGAGGCTTTCAATGTTACCTGGTTCTGTCTATTAATGTTATACATACAAAATAAAAAAAAAGAATGAAAACTACCTGAGTTCAAAAAAAAACTAAAAAGTTGAAAATAAAACATTTTTTAAATAAATACATTTTTAAAAAAAAACAAAAACCGACTTCAAAAGAAAATTAACTAAAAAGCATGAAATAATATTTTGCTACAATTAAATACTTTTTATGAAGTCGGTGCCAAGCGAAAGTGAAAATATTTTGTGAGGTACATTGATGAGTTATACTTCGCAACTTCGCTGTTCAAATTGGCACCGACTTCATAAAAACTATTTAATTGTAGCAAAATATTATTTCATGCTTTTTAGTTAATTTTCTTTTGAAGTCGGTTTTTGGTTTTTTAAAAATGTATTTATTTTACAATTTTCAGTGATGCAATGTCTGTAATTGTTAATGATTTATCCTACAGCTATAACATTCTATTAACATTTTTTAACCATCCTTCATAATAATATATGTACTCCGCCCTGTATGTCAGCTATCATAAATTTCCAACTGCTATGAGCTACCTTATATAATTATTTTTTCTTGCTTTTTACTAACCATCCTGTATGATATAATTACATTCGACGTTATATTTTAACCATCTTGCATAGCAAATCTTATGGATCACCAACATTTTAATAACTACCCTATATAATTTTATTTTTACACCACATATGTATATTTATATGCGTGAAATTAATATACAAATTCATAAGATTTTACTCATCCAAAAATCGCCCGCTTCGGCAATTTTATCACTTTGAAACGTTGAAATCTCCAGGTGTAAAAATATAATGCTAGGAAAATATGATGTAGGCATTAAATAATTACTTGTTCAGAACATACAAATACATTTTGTATTGGAAAAATGATTACAAGAGCAGTTTCACTCTTAAATCACCCTGTATTAAAAGAATTTTTACAAGACGAATCTCACTCTTAAGTAGGTTACCAAATCACCCTGTATTGAACACCTTTAAATTAAAAATCAGCTATCTTGATTGTCGCAAACTGCCAATAACTTTTTTAATTATTTAATGTCTCTGCAAAACAATTTTCTCAAATATGAGACCCTCACCAAGCGATTTCTATCTATTGCAACTTCTAAATAAAAAAAATTTCATCGAAATCGTTAGAGCCTTTTTTCCAGAACTCAATTATATATATATATATATATATATATATATATATATATATATATATATATATATATATATATACAAATATTTGTTTAATAGTCTCATATACTAAAGTAATTATGGACATAAGGGATATTGACTACTACTTTTTGGTGAACTCTTTATTCAAAAATCCGAGCTTTCGGAACTGTTTATTCCTTCTTCAGGGTCTAATGCTACAAGTTATATCAAACATTAATTTATATAATTTCTATACCTGATAGTTGTTAACTTACAATGTGAGGTTTAAAAGGTAATTTCAGGGGCTTGTTAAACATTACAAAACATACTCTATTTACAGCAAGGATTACATTAGTAATAAAATTTTATTTGTGTTGTTATTAATAGTTCATTGTTCGTATGACATTTGGGCTGTCAACGTTCATTCATCCATCTGTCCATCATAGAACTCATGGAACCGCTTTGAGAGTAAGAAGGCATAGACAACACTCAATTGTTGTACATCTGATTTTTTATTGATTGGATTATTTTGATCATTGATATGGATCATTTCTAGTAATAAGCGTTTGTTATATTTGTTTTCCCTATCTAAGATCTTTATATTTTCAAAATCAATTGTGTGCCCTTGGACGTTAGCATGATTAGTCAGTGCACATCTTGGCTTGTTGTCATTTATGTCACTCTTATGAAGTGCTAATCTACTCTTGAGCCATTGCGTGGTCTGGCCTATGTATGTGCTGTCACAATCCTGACATCCAATTTGATACACTATGTTTGATTGCAGCAGAAATGGTGTGGAATCTTTTAATCTTGAGAACAATGTTTTTATGGTCTTTATATTATACGTGGCTATTTTTATTTTTTCATATTTAAAACAGTTTTTTATTTTGAATGTTAGGTCCCTCACATATGGCAAACTCCCAAAAATGATGTCTTCCTCCTTCTGTAAGTGTTCTGGACATGGTGGTTTTGTTTTTTCTGAAAAATTTGTTGTGGTCAAGTTAGATTCAAGTTTTTTGTGTAAAAATTTTTGTGGCATATTCTTAGTATCCTTTGTTTGATTTGTTTAATTATATTGATTTTCATACTTATTTGATGTTCTGATTGGAAATGTATCACCCTGTCTGAGTTACTATTTTTTCTGTGCCAGTCAATTTTTATTTGATTATTTACCCGGCATACTTTTGTGTCTAGAAATGGAACGGACTTGTGTTGGTCTTCCATCTCAACCGTGAATTGTAGTTTCATGTCAAATTTGTTGAAAATGTCAAGTGTTTCAGTTATTTTATCTTGTGGTAGGGCAATAATTATATCATCAACAAATTTTTTGATAAAGACTGGTTTAAATGTCAGTTTTTGTAAGCATGTGTCTAATAGGTAATCCATCACATACAGAGATAGTATTGGGCTCAGTTGAAATCAATATAATTAAACAAATGAAACAAAGGAAACTAAGAATATGCCACAAAGATTTTTACACAAAAAACTTGAAAAAACTAGAAAAAATTCTAATCGATAACGACTACCCGAACAGAATTAATTAATTATATAATTAATAAAAAATTAATATATGAATCTAACTTGACCACAACAAATTTTTCAGAAAAAACAAAACCACCATGTCCAGAACACTTTGCCATATGTGAGAGACCTAACATTCAAATAAACTGTTTTAAATATGAAAAAATAAAAATAGCCACGTATAATATAAAGACCATAAAAACATTTTTCTCAAGATTAAAAGATCCCACACCATTTCTGCTGCAATCAAACATAGTGTATCAAATTGGATGTCAGGATTGTGACAGCACATACATAGGCCAGACCACGCAATGGCTCAAGAGTAGATTAGTACTTCATAAGAGTGACATAAATGACAACAAGCCAAGATGTGCACTGACTAATCATGCTAACGTCCAAGGGCACACAATTGATTTTGAAAATATAAAGATATTAGATAGGGAAAACAAATATAACAAACGCTTATTACTAGAAATGATCCATATCAATGATCAAAATAATCCAATCAATAAAAATCAGATGTACAACAATTGAGTGTTGTCTATGCCTTCTTACTCTCAAAGCGGTTCCATGAGTTCTATGATGGACAGATGGATGAATGAACGTTGACAGCCCAAATGTCATACGAACAATGAACTATTAATAACAACACAAATAAAATTTTATTACTAATGTAATCCTTGCTGTAAATAGAGTATGTTTTGTAATGTTTAACAAGCCCCTGAAATTACCTTTTAAACCTCACATTGTAAGTTAACAACTATCAGGTATAGAAATTATATAAATTAATGTTTGATATAACTTGTAGCATTAGACCCTGAAGAAAGAACAAACAGTTCCGAAAGCTCGGATTTTTGAATAAAAAGTTCACCAAAAAGTAGTAGTCAATATCCCTTATCTCCATAATTACTATATATATATATATATATATATATATATATATATATAAACAAACCTTGTTCGTAATATAGTATTAGATTATTTCTATTTGATAACAATTTTATATCTTAACAGAAATGAAGATACTTTAGTTTGTAATTAAAAGCCCTCTTTGAAGGCAAACTTTGTCTACAGTTAATAAAAATTGACATGGAATGATTACTGTTTATGTTTTAGACCATGTAAAAAATCTGTTTGTGAAGAATAACTTTTTTCTCTGAAAATTATGAATAAAAACAAATCGTTTGATTTATGAATACACACTGTATATTCATATTAACTGACACTTATTTTGATTTTGATTAATTCATCTTATTTACAATTTACCCCAAGTTCCGAATAGTTAATACCAGTAACTCCATCTAATCTTATAATACCCGCGACTCCACCAAGAGATAGAATATAAGAAAATAGGTAAAAAGTTTTTCCACATTCTATAAGAAACGATAGAAGCTATGTTATTTGAAAAAAAGTTCTGACCACTTTGAGATATCACGGAACTAATCTAATCCCTTTTCAATTTGCCCCACGTTCGGAATAACATTTTTCAAATTTTATATAATAATATCCTCCACCTCCACCATGGCATAGAGTATATGAGAATAGATAAAAATAGTTTTTCCCCATTTTCTAAGAAACGGTAAAAGCTATTTTAATGAAAAAATATGGGACCACTTCGCTATCCCGCCAAACAGGATCCAGTAAAATGGTCGAAATTCCTCGAGCCGTTTCCGAGTAATCGGTGAGCAAACATAAAAAAAAACATAGATACAGACGAATTGAGAACCTCCTTCTTATTGAAGTCGGTTAAAAAATATAACCGACTTCTACCTATAACTAAAAAGCTAAAAATAATTATAACAAAATACAACTCTAGCAAATAATCGTTTTTTAAAAATCTCATATTTCGGTATTTTTCCTGCTACCTAGTTAGCATGGTTGTTGGTTTCTCGACATCGGTTCGAGCATCAAAATCGATTGTTTAAAATTATTTTCTTTTAGTAAGGCCTTATAGCAACAAATTAGCAATGAATTTTCGTCTATGTGTTACGTATTTTTGCAGCGACCTTTATGTAAAAGTAACATTGCTGTCGATTTCCCGAGATCGATTCGAGCAACAAAATAGATTTATTTAAATTTTTTTAGTGAGGTCTTACAGCAATATATTTGCAAACAAATTTGGATGTTTTTTGAATTAATTTAGCATTGCTGTCGATTTCTCTACATCTGTTCGAGCCACAAAATCGATTTTTTAAAATTATTTTCTTTAAGTGAGGTCTTATAACAACAAATTTGCAACAAGTTTTGGTCTATATTTTTATTATTTCACATTTAGGTAAGTATTTTTCCTGCTACCTTTACGTAAAGTTAGCATTGTTGTCGATTTCTGGAGATCGGTTCGAGCAACAAAATCTTTTTTTTTTCTTTTTGGTAAGGTCTTATAGCGACAAATTAGCTACAAATTTAGGTCTATTTCAGTTTGAGTAGCAAAATCTATTCTTTAGCAACTAATAAGCAACAAATTCTGAGATATATATTTCTATTTTTTGCGAATTTGCCACTGGCGATTTTATAGAGCTGTAAAATCGGAACTTTTTGTGACATTTAAGACGTATTTAAAACTATAGTTTTGTGAAGCATTTAAAATTTATCTTGGTTCGCTAGACGTTGTTAATAATTTTTGGAATTTCTAAACATTTAATTTATTTTTTGTTTAATGAGACTTTCTGGGGGCCAAACAAGTTAGATTAATATCATTTAGGGTGAGTGATAAAACAGAAGTGCATTCTGAGGTATGCTGAATATTTTCATATTTTATTTTAGGCCAAAATAGGAACCCTTCTAGAAATTAATCATCCTTAAAAAAACTAAAATACCGTCTTTCCTGAAATTACGATTGCTGGTAAAAACAAGTGTCAAGAATTTTGCATCCATTCCGGAATTGGAAATTGTACACGTTAGCGTACCAGAAACAGAAGAAGAAGATCGAGAACAACTAAGAGGGTATAAAGGCAGTTGACAGATAGGAGACAAATTCAGTAGATAGCATCATCTGTTGGATTGTGAATCATTGTTGACGTAAATATTTTGATGTATGCACGTATTGTGATTTATTTCGGTGAGAATAAAGATGGTAATATTGAGTATAAAAATGTGATTTGAACCCACACGGAAATTACAATAATATATTAAATATTTTGGTATATATACAAAGTGTTCTGCGGTAATCTGAAGAGTGTATATGATGAAAATTTTCATAAACTCTTCCTAAACTCTGCCCATTCATTTTAATTACGTATGGACGATAATAAATACAAATTTCAAACTTTTATTAACAGAAACATAATTATGTACATGAACAACGCAAACAACAGATAGGTATGTCAAACATGATAGTCAACATTATTCTAGTTTCCAATACGGTTAATTTCGTCCAAACAATATACATTTCATTTTATCTGAAAATATTAATTACTTAAATAGAAAATCAAATATTGCACACGTTTTCGTTTCAGATCTAAACTCTGGTTAGTATACATGAGTTACTGAAATAGTATCTCTCATTGCAGATTAAATTAGATTTATGCTTTTAGCTATTTATATAAATACTCGGAAATTTCAGATAATTAATTCACATCAAATCATATCTCCGAAAATTACACTAAGTAAACAATTAGTTGAATATATTTAGTTTAGTAAATCTGAGTAAAGTTCGCCATATGTTGTTTTTAATTTGAGGCATAAATATTGTAAAGTTTTTTTTATGGAGTAATTGTTCTCGTAATCAAGGGATAACTATATAACGTCAGTTTGTACTTATTTATCGTATGTGTTTCCGAGATATTGTCAGAATTACATAAAGTCATATAAAACAGGTGTTAAATTGCGAGGGCAGATACTTCTACGATAGGCAAGGGTTTCCGAGATTTTAGCCCAAGTATTTTACAGAACACGCCCGACGTTTTCCACTCTTGTTTGTTAATAGTTGACATTAGCGGATCCAACTCTTCAGTAGCTTACTGTGTTTAAGGTTTCTCATTTAAAGTTGAAAGTGTTCGTGCCGAAGAAACATTATCCATTTGTAGACTGCGCGGATGACCGTTACTTTCCAAAAAGTATACCACTTATGATTGTATAGGTTCGTCAAAGTTTTACACTTATGTTCGTTATACTCCAACTATAACTAAATACTTCAGTTCTGAAAGATAGGACATTGGTACTATTTGCTAGAATAATAGAGCATATCAGAATATATAAGAAAGTGGTATTGTCAGGAAAAACCGAGATACTCAAAAAATGCATTATATGAGCTTCCAAAAAACCTTTAGCACATCCCAATCCGAGTTACCGAGTTACGGTTCGCCTTGCTAAATATCTCTCTAAATTATTTAAATTACAATTGTTCAAAAACTAGTTACTCGACAGTATTCTTCTTGAGCCACCTAAACTTAACATTCATTTTGACCAAGATGAATGTTTCAGTTTTAGTTACAAGAGAGTAATGAAAGTAAAAAATTTACTTTTTATAAATTTTTCTTACTTTTCTCAGTGAAAAATGAATGGGATATAATAACTCATTATGAAATATTTCTAATTCTTTATAGCTTATTCATTGACCGCATTACCATCCGTTTATACTTAATATAAGCAAAAAATAAAAATAAAATTATATTTTTGAGTTGCTAAGCCTTATGTCGAATCAATGCAATCGAAGCATGTCCATAAATTTCTACAAATGGAATGGTCTTTTTACAATTACATTCGTTTATGACTACTTTTTATGGAGATCAAAAATCAAGTCTCAGGTGAACAAAATTTCTCAATAAAGTTATTTTTCTTTTCAAACTCCCCATAGTTGAACAGTGACAATTCTTGGAATTGAGGCCCTTGAATTTTTTTCGACCTCTCTAAACGAGCTTCACGACCGTAGAGAATCAATTTCAACCACGGTATCAACTGTTTTTCGATTTATAAACATTTTTAATAAACTTTAATCTAGTGATTTTAAACCACCATGTTTGTTTCTAGTCACATTCTCGAACATATCTACCCCATATTATTTAGTGCCATCTTAAATGTTAATTTTTACATGCGTTTGTTTATTTGTATTTGTTATGAGTTTTCACACTTCCGAGCAATACAACATGCGTTTCTATCCGCCTTTTCTACTTACGATATTCGATTGTAGTTGTGGAAATTTCCATTTCTTAGGTATTTCTTTTGTTTATTTGAGAGATAATTTGAATGTTTCACGCTTCACAAAATATATTCCTTTTCCTTGGCTTTATTTCCTGCCCTAACTTTTCCTCCTTGTTCCAATCCTTTTGATTAGATTTCTAAGCTTTTACCAGGTGACAGAGTGAAGTTTGAAAACGTGTGAATTTCAGTTGTGGTCTCAACTCTCCATAATATTGTAATATACTTCCTGGGTTCAATTTAAAATTATAACAACTAATATCCACTTTCACTATTCTAGAACTTTATTTACATTCAAACAGCTGATTCAAAAATACAATAACAATCCCATATAAGCTAGTCGTCGCGGTATCACTGCTCGGCGATCGTGGCGGGCTTCATTTATTTCACCAGCGTAGAATTCTCCAGTAGAAATCATCATCGCTCCTTCCGCTGTCGAGTCTTTTCGAGAATCCTATTTTTTATATTGAAGCGTTTGTTGTCGTGCTGAAATGACACAGGGTCGGCTTTGGGTAAATTTCGTAACACTATGCTAAAATAAATATCATAATGTAGGGAAAAAGTTCCATAAAAATCTTCAATAATGTCTTTGTATTTTAATAAAAAAGATTACAGTTTAAATTTACTTTCTACCTTTACATTTTAAACCTACTGTATTAGTATAAATAGTATAAACATTCAGTTAAATTATGAGAACCAACATAATTGTAGATCATTCATTAATTATAAATAATTTAAGTAATAGAATTATGAAATAATATATAATGAACATATGAAATATTCTGAATCTGTCTTGTCAAGATGTTACAATCCATTGAACGCATGACAATATATTGTTTCTAGCCGGGCACCTTCATTAGTTTGGCTTCCCTCAGCTAACTGAAATACTGAATAATTATTTATAGTGTTTTTGTACATTCAACTGAATTTAATATTTTAACGCTAAACAAATATCGACATCTAGGTGTTTCTGGGAATTTTCCCTTTTCCTGATTCTTACAAATCACACGAAAGAGTTTTTATATCAACTGATACCTATCAAAGCAATTAGGATAACAATTCTAAGCGGGAACTTTCATCAATTGGGCTTACCTACCTCAACTAATTGAAATCTTGAATAATTATGTATATTGTACATATAAATTTTTTAGTGTAATTTCAATCCTAGGAATCACAGGTAAATGGAACTACACACAGCACACCTCCCGATATAGGGGCTCTATGGGCTAGTTTTCCCTGAAAGTCTTAGATGACATTTCGCTTTAAAATATTAAATTTAGTTCTACAAAATAAATTAATAATTATTGGAGAGAAGGGCAACTGATGAAGGATCTCAACTAGAACAATATATTGTCTTGCGTTCATATAATTATAAAATGTTCTCCCTTCTGCCTCGTGTTAGGCTAAAAATATTGATATTGATTTTGTGACAAATGTACGAAAAAATCGTTTTCCACTTCTCCATAAATATTGGTTGAAATAAAGCCGTGAAAAAGTAACAATTAAGCTTCAAAATTCTCCTTTTTGCTAATCGGAAGACTAAAACCTACTGTCGTGAAGAAGCCCATAAATAAATTGGCATAAGGTGTGCAAATTGCCAAGTAAGATTAAGAATGAGGAAATATTGTGTAGTTAATCATACTTCGCCAATCGCAACCCACATGCCTTGTTCCCGGACTGCTAACGATGTCAACTTCATTATTCCGATTGGCAGAAAGGAGAAATTGTTGCTGGGTTTTATCAAAGAATTAAAATCAAATTTTTCTTATGTTAAGCACGGGAATCATTCGCGAACTAAATTTGTCATCAACTGGCGATTAACATAGTTATTTTACGAATTATTTCATGGGGTTTCTATTCTAGGGATCTCAGGGAAAGAGCATTACACACAGGATGACTTCCGATTTGGAATGTCTTTAGGCTACTAGTTGTAGCTGTAGATGTCGATATTAATTACGGGTTAAAATATTATGAAATGTTATTTTACTAAAAACTATACATCATGATTTTTGTGACGGAAGCTTACCAATTTCAAAAAATGTTTAAAAGGCTCAAGCCTACTCATTCGATATAATAAATATTAATTTAGGTACTTCTTAATAACTTTAAGCGAACATGTTGTGTCTAATGACTACAACAGAAGAATACAAATATTTCATCTCAATTGAGGTTTTGTAATCTTTGTGTTAATTTAGAATTTAGACAGCAAAAAGAAGAAAGTGTTTGCTCCGTTTTCAAAAGTTTTTCTAAAAAAATATTGAATGTTTAATACCGTATCCACACTCTCGCGGGGCGCCTCCTGGCTAATGGAGGCTGCAGGAGTGCTAGCCATCCAAACTCTCGTTGTATCCTGTCAATTTACACATTCGAAGTTACAAAAATTCATAAGACGCTGTAACTTGGTAAAATTGCTCAAAATTCAATTATAAAAGAAATCTAAAAAGTCCCTCTCATCGTTTCGGTCTGTGTAAAAAATTTGGCTCGAAGTCAAAGATCAAAATAATGAGTTTTCCGCGATTTTCAGCAAAAGGTGAGTTTTTTCGCAAAATTACCGCAGACAAAAATTTTAGACCATAAACTGCTCTACATTTTTTTTCCTGGGAGTCACCGGTTTAGAGATATAACGCTTTAAAAAGTTGAATAATTTGTAATTGTCATAATTTGCACACGTTTCCACGCCACCTATGAGGTAATATAACTATAAAATAGTCGCTACATTTATTCAACTGAATCATAATTTTCGAATATTTCTGTTTCCTCTTCTCCTTCTTCTAGATCTTCATCTTTTTCTTCTTCTCGTTCTTCTTCTTATTGTTGTTCTTTTTCTTCTTCTTCACATTGGGTGCAAGTAAATTGCCCCAATAGCGATTCCTCGTTGGTATCGTAGGAGTCATAGGAGTCCTCTACAGTTGGTGACTCAACATTAGAGCACGACCGGCCTTGACAATGTGTAAACGTCAGGGAACAAAACAGTCCAACTTTTTTGCAACCACATTTAGCATTACATCCCTTTTTGCAGTTGCAAATATTGTGTTCAGCAGTTCCTCTGGCGCTGGAAGAAGTAGAAGAGGAAGCAGAAATATTCGAAATTTATGATTCAGATGAATAAATTTAGCAACTTTTTTTGTAATTACACCGCTTTTATTTTTACCAGCCCCTATTAATAAATATTACTTTACAATTGTTCCGAAACAAACAAAATCACAACAGACACATGGAATAGGCCTACTGGGGAAACCACGTTAAAAAACACGCTAAGCGCACCACCTCATAAATTATGACGATTCCAAATTATTCAATTATTTAAAGCGTTATATCTCTAAAACGGTGGCTCTTAGGAAAGACATTATTCATACATTTTATGATCTACAATTTTTGTTCTGAGGTAATTTTGCGATAAAACTCACCGTTTTACTGAAAATCGCAAAACACTTTTTTTTACCTTTGACCTGGAACCATTTTTTTCCACAGACTGAAACGATGAGCACTTTTGAGATTTCTTTTATAATTATATTTTGAGCAATTTTACCAAGTTACAGCTTCTTATAAACTTTTGAAACATTCCTATTGATATTGGCCTAAATTCTTATACAACAGAAGATAATTCGGGTTCATCGCCACACACTTGCCGGTCGCCGGGCTTTCTTGTTTTGCCCTCAGTCGTTATCTAGCCTGGCGCACAGTGGGAAATATCGGAAAAAATTCTACGCACGCACCGATTTAAGTCGTACCATCGTAATTTTTTGTTTGATATTCTTTAAATATCCTCAACTTTACTATTCAGATGCAAAAATTACACTTTTCTGTAAACAAAGTTTCACATCGACTTATATGAACCATTCGCCTCAATATTAAATAATTGTATAGGAACTAATTTGAAGTAAAATGGTCTGAAAAATCTGAAAAAATGTATTCATATGTTTTTTGGATGCCTAATTTAGAGCCACTCTTATTTTTACCATTCAAGAACATTTAAAGGTCGTACCAAGGTCAATTGAAGGTCAAATCAAGAAATAAGATCTAACAAATCTGAAGAAGTTTATAAATTTATTTTTGGGTTCCGTGAGTTAAAATAGGCTGTTAGTTTCACAACTGAAGAATATCTGAGGTCCTATCAAGGTCGTATAAAGGTCATTTAAAGGTCAATTCGATAAAAACGGTCCGAAAAATTAAAAAGAAAATTATACGTGTTATTTTGGGCTCGTTGAAAGAAAACCTGCTGTAAGATTCAACACTGGAGGACCACTAAGGTTGTATTAAGGTCATAGAAAGGTCATTTGAAGGTCATTTAAAGGTCATATCGATAAAATCGCTCCGAAAAATTAAAAAAAATTATACGTGTGATTTTGGGCTCGTTGAAATTTTTTTGATCGATTTTCTTGATTTGCACTTCAACTGTATTACTTTCCGTGATACAACCTCTAGATGACATTGAATGGTAAACATAAAAGTGTATTTGAATTCAGTTACTCCAAGAATATACCCATAATTTTTTTTCAAAATCACACGTCTAATTTTTTTAAAATTTTTCGGAGCGATTTCATCGATATGATCTTCAAATGACCTTTATACGACCTTGATGGGACCTCAGATATTCTTCAGTTGTGAAACTAACAGCTTATTTTAACTCACGGAACCCAAAAATAAATTTATAAACTTTTTCAGATTTGTTAGATCTTATTTCTCGATTTGACCTTCAATTGACCTTGGTACGACCTTTAAATGTCCTTGAATGGTAAAAATAAGAGTGGCTGTGAACTTAGGCACCCAAAAAAAATATGAATACATTTTTCAGACCATTTTACTTCAAATTAGTTCCTATACAATTATTTAATATTTAGGCGAATGGTTCATATAAGTCGATGTGAAACTTTGTTTACAGAAAAGTGTAATTTTTGCATCTGAATAGTAAAGTTGAGGATATTTAAAGAATATCAAAAAAAAAATTACGATGGTACGACTTAAATCGGCGCGTGCGTAGAATTTTTTCCGATATTTCCCACTGTGCGGCGCCGGGTTGTAACCCGGCTGTGTGGGCCGAAATGTGGAGCTTGTACGTAATCCATGCCTCTTTCTTACCGGTGAGAACGTTCTGGCCGGTTGCTTGCTGACCGGACGTTCTTGCCGTTCCGGATCGGTAGGTATGTGACGAGTGATATACTTTGCATTGCACTATAGCCTTCCGTTCCAATTGTTTTCTGTTTTGTTCTTAAAAGAACAGGACAGAAACGGTAGGTCTCTGCCCGGCCTTACTCTCTGGCGTCCTTTGACTCGGGCTCGAAAAACCGACACAAAACGGAGCGAGAGCGAGGCGTGGTAAGGCAAGACGAGGGGACACGAGTTCACCGTCTACTCTCTCACATTCGCCTTACCTCGGGTCGCCTTCAGGAGAGTCTGGATGCAGCATAAAGCTACAACTTTCTCATATAAGTTTTTCCTATCGGGGATGTGGTTTATTTAATTGCGAAAAAAGTTTTTTACTTTTCAATTTTTTGGTTAGGATTATCATCTAAGTGTACTTAGCAAAATCGCTATCTTTTCAAAATATTTATTCGTATACGTCCATATTTTTTTTGTTGATTTTTTTCACTTAAGATTAGACTAATAGTTGATGAACACAAGCGACTTTATCTATGCTGTAATGGATTACCAAATTTACTTCATGACTCACATATATACACAATATACAGTAGATGTATACTAATGTTTTTTGCGGCATTAAATTAAAATTTTCCGGGTAGTAAACTGCACTTAATAATCTGACAGATAAAAAAACATATTATAAACATGTTTTCGGGTTTTAATGCAAAGTAAATAATCATGTGAACTTAGAGAGTTATTCCGAAACTGCAAGCACTTCAATTTTATATATATAAATTGCAATTTGATTCATACCTCTTAACACTAGGAATGTATTTTATGTAAGAGAGGCCTAGGTTAGGGGGACCAGAAAGAAAAACGTTAATTTATGCACACATACTATTTTATTATGAAGTAAGAAACGTCATTCTTTTAAGAGTATAGATACATTTCGAACATAAGTAATTGAAAATAGGCATATTTAAGCATAAAAACTGACATGTCTGACTCTCCTGTAAACCAGATGCTTATAGAGAGATAGCTTAGAGAATTATTACGATTGCACATGAACGTAACTTTTAATATAGTTGAAGTAAATTTTGGCGCTTTAGCTAATGTGTAAATCAGTTTAAATTAATGGAAATCAACTACAATGTTTTTAAATGAAATTGGACAAATTCGAAAATCGTATTCTCAAAAACTTCAATTTAAAATATTATTAATCATTATTGGTATCATGAATTATTTATCGAATAATTTAAATGTCTACAAAATAGTTTCAGATTAGCTTTTATTCACCTACCACTTCAACCCCTAAAAAGATATCAAATGACTAGTGATACCTGTGATACTGCGTTTATAAGGATTATGAATTCTCTGTTTGGCAATTAGGACTTTTCTTTAGTTTTTCAACACTTGTTAGCACGGTATAAAATTTTTACGCTTGTTATCTTCTTGAAAATCAACAGATCTTCCCAAATATGAGATTCAAGGAGATTTGTTGCATAGTTAGTTAATATATTCCTATAACCGCCACTTGCTTTATTGAAATACATGTCATTTTATAAAAAAAAGTATTGTAAAAATGGAAGTATTCACAAAAATAAAACAAATAAATTCAGATAAAAAATATTGGGTATTGTTTTTTGAGCTCTACAGTCAAACATATATAGTTCTATAAAAAACTTTAATAACTAAATAAATAATGCCTGGTTGTATTGGCTTACGCTCTTGGTATCCATCCAACTTCAAGTTATATATTATTGTTTAATTTTCGTAGGTATTTTTATATACATATTTAAATTCGCATTGAGCTTAGACGACCACAAACACCCAGAAGCCGAGAATGGGACTCGAACCCACTCGGGCATAAGATCTCTACGGGATGACTTAGACGGTAGGTACTATGATACATATCCACCGACTGACGCCCTACCTAGTTACCCCCAAAACTCTTATTTCTTCATATGTACTAGACAAACATAAGTAGTATAAAAGAACATTTTTAACCGACTACCAAAAAGGAGGAGGTTATCAATTCGTATGCAACTTTTTTTTATGTATGTCCTGCAATTATTCAAAAACGGCTTGGGCAATTTTGATGATTTAAATTGCATTATATTAAGGAACATTACAGAAAGGTCCCATATAATTGTCTTTAACATGAGTTTTGCGTTTTTCTAGAAAATCATAAAGAAAGTAAATAAGAGACTAGATTTCAGCGATTTTCAATGAATCTTCACTGTTTTCTCTAAAAGTGCTCACGCAATTTGAATATTATAAATTGCACCATACAAAAATATGTTCCAGCATGTTTCCGTACATTTTCCTATAACGCAAAATATACCATTTTTCTGAAAATCGAAAAAATATATGCAAAAAAACTGTAATCATCATGGTAAATGTCAAATTTGTATCATATGCCATGAAAGTATATCGTACAGGGTGTTTATTGTATTGGCACATAAGTAGTTGCGTATACAAGGTGGTTGTAAACGTGCAATATTGAGTTGGGATGCAAAACTAAGTAGTTATACAGAGCGAGTTATATATTTGCAGAAAAATACTTACAGTTATACAAAAAGGTATTAAAAACAGAAGTAGTTGAATATACAGGATGGTTGAAATATAAGTTGGAGTAGAATTGCAGTTATACAGGGCGGTTTAAAACAGTTATATAGTTTGGAATGTAAGTAGTTGCTTTTACAAGGTGTTTGAAGTAAGGGTAAAATTATTGTTATTCAGGTGTATCAAAAATTTGTTATATAAGCAGTTAGAATATTTGAATTGTAGGGCACAGTATAATTATAGACATGGGTTCCAAAATTTTTAGAAGTAGTTGGATATACCGGGTGATTGAAATAAATAGTACAGTAAAATTATAGTTATGAAGTGTGGCTCAATAAGGCGAATTTTGTTATATAGGGCAGACCATGAGCAGTCGCATAAATGACATATGGGGTGAAATAAAATCATAGGTATACAGGAATGATTTAAACAATAGAAAAATAGAAAGAGTCAATAGTGTGGAGAAGATTTATACTATATACACAGTGGTTTTAAAGATTTCAGGACCGTTGTGATATTGTATTGAGTTGAATTATAGTTGTACAGGGTGATTCAGAAAATGATAGACCAATAAGTTAAAATTTAAACAATAGAAAAATAGAAAGAGTCAATAGTGTGGAGCGGATTTATACTATATACACGGTGGTTTTAAAGATTTCTGGACCGTTGTGATATTGTATTGAGTTGAATTATAATTGTACAGGGTGATTCAGAAAATGATAGACCAATAAGTTAAGTATATATATATATATATATATATATATATATATATATATATATATACCTAGATAGATATTCCTTTATTTATACTACAAAGCCAAGTTTGACATAGTACAATGTCACAGAGTACAAAACAGAATTACACAGTTACATATTTCAAATAAATACAGATTTTTTTTACCTCAGTCTTACCCTGTCTGGATCACTAAAGAATTCATTTGTTGAATAAAAGGCCGTATTGACTAAATAATTTGTTAAAATTTTTTTAATTTTGGCTTGAGGCAGGTTTCGAATACATTCAGGCACACTATTAAATATTTTTGTAGCCATATATGTCACATTTTTTTGAATATAACTGAAATTATATTTTTGTGGGATCAAAATAGACCTATGTCTTGTTTCATAGCTATGACTCAACACATCTCCTTCAAAAAGATCCTTATGTTTATGGACAAACATAAAGCAATCAATAATGTACATACTAGTTAACGTCATGATTTTATTACTTATGAACACAGGCTTACAGCTATCTCTTTTTTTCATTTGAGACATACTTCTGATACATCTTTTCTGAAGTAAAAATACTCTCTCAACTTCGGTAGAGTTACCCCAGAAAATTAGTCCATATCTTATTTTTGATTGGATATATGCATGATATGCTGACAGTGCTGCTTCACGGCTAATATTCTGAGCTACAGTTCTTAGTGCATAGCAATATTTAGATATACTCTGAACCACACTCCCGACATGCGCCCTCCAGTCCAGCCTTTTATCAATATTTAGCCCCAAAAAAGAAACTTGTCCTGAAGGCTGAATATCTGTATTTCTATACGAAAAAGTGAAAGTGTGGTCTTTTCGGTTACCAAATAAAATACATTGTGTCTTTGACATATTTAACAAAAGGTCATGGGCCGAGAAGTACATGCCTAGAGTGTGGCACGCCCTTTGCACACTTGTCAGAAGTCTATCCGAGTCTTCTTCACTATATATTAATGTTGTATCGTCTGCATACATAACTGTGAATTCATCAGTTATATTGGTAAGTTCGTTAGTATAAATGATGTACAATAGGGGCCCTAAAATCGAGCCCTGGGGGACACCTCTCGTAATACAAATTTTGGTTGAGATTATCTGTCTACCATACAAGTCATATTCAAAAACCTGTTGAGTGCGATTACTTAAATATGAGTTTAATCGATGGAAAGCGTTTCCTCTAATGCCATGACTCTCTAATTTTTTACAAAGTGTTAGATGATTCACACTGTCAAAAGCTTTTGACAGGTCCATACACATACCTAAGGTAAGTTTTTTACTATTTAAACATCTATAATTTTATCAATAGCCTGATATATCGCTCGTATGGTTGACTTTCCAGTGCGAAATCCATTCTGATTATTCTCTATTAACGAATGCTTTTCTAAAAAATTAATTAACCTACTATAAATTGCTGTTTCAAAAATTTTATTGATATTTGATAGATATGGGCCGGTAATTTTTTTCTTCATCTACTTCTCCAGTTTTATATATTGCCTTAACTAGTGCATTCTTGAGAGAGTCAGGGTATATACCCGTTTTAAAACAGAGATTTATTATGTGGCACAAAGGTCTTGCCATAGAGTCTGCCGTTTCTTTAATAATTACAACCGGTATATTATCATCCCCTACTGTTTTTTTGTTTTTTAAACTTTTTATTATTCTACATACCTCTACACAATCTGCTGGCCTTAGGTACACTGAATTTAGAGATGTCTTTGTTGGGAAAATATTTTCTGTATACTTAATGACATTTGGGCACGCATTTATAAAATAATGATTTAATTTATTAACTGTTTTTGATGAGTTGTCATATTTTTTTGAGAAATTATCAAGAGTTGTCATTTTATTATTGTTATTATCTGTAATCTTTTTTACCAGATTCCATGTGGCCTTTATTTTATTTTCAGCACTATTTATAAACTGTTCGTCTGACATATTTTTAGCATTCCTTATCACCAATTTTAAAACTCTACAGTATTTTTAAAAAACTCTACAGATACTTTACCCTTGATTTTTTTCTGGTTTAGTTCACGCTTATGTTTACATGATATTTTAATGCCTTGTGTTATCCAGTAATTCGATTTTTTGTTTTGACGACATTTTTTAACCGGGAAAATACTTTTAAAGAGATTAGTCACTAAACTTATAAACACGGAATATGCTTCATTAACGGTAGTTGCATTATAAACCGATGTCCAATCCATTGTATCAATCTCCTGTTTAAAGCACCGAATTTTATTTTTAGAGTATACTCTTTTAAAAGCAAAATTTTCTCTTGTGTTGAATCATTTAGTCCTTTTATAGTAATGACTTGCGCATGGTGATCAGAAAGGGCTGTATTAAGTACATAGCTTGAAATATTATTTTCCCAATTGCAAAATATGTTATCTAGCAAAGTAGAAGTAAACTGCGTTTCGCGTGTAGCATTAAATATACAATGACTTAAGTTATAGGTATTGAAAAGATCTAGTATTTGTTTGACCGACTTACTGGGTTGAAAAAAGTTTATGTTAAAATCTCCTGCTAAAATTACTTTATACCTAGGGTATCGAACATAAATATATTCTATTACCTCCTCCAGCCGTTCAAACAAAATTTCATAGGGCGCAATTCCTGGTCGATACAGACAGAGCACAAACATTTTCAGATTTTCTTCAAACACAGCTGAAAACTCAATAACACTTTCAATACTCATATCACATATAGTCTTATCACTTCTAAACATGCTATTTTCTTTACAATAGATGCAGACACCTCCATGTTTCATTTCCCTTCTTGCATAAAAAGACACCAAACTGTACCCATTAATCTTAATGAATGGAGCTTCCTCTTCATATAACCAGTGTTCACTGAATAGGAGTACTTGAGGCTTGCACTCTAATTCATTTAAGAGACATTCAATTTCTAAAGTCTTGCTCCTCAATGATTGAATGTTTTGATGTATAATTGTAAATTTATGATCGCTATATTGGTTATTTGACAAGTTTATGGTTTTTGTTTGCTATATTTCTGTACATTTATTATAATTAACCCTCTCTTTTTGCCAACTAACTTGCCTTTTATAACTTGGGCACTCCAGATCAAAAACGTTATGGTCATATTTAATTCCCTCAAGTTTTAAAACAGTAGCTGCGTGCTTACAGTTAGTACATTCGAACTGCTGGCTTTTACATTCCTCTTTTTTGTGGTTTAAGTTGCACAATGGACACACTACAGATGCTCTACAATTTTCTGCCCGATGTCCATACCGCCAACATTTGAAGCATCTTAAAATACTGACAAACTCGAAAAACTTATATGAACTCCATCCTATATATACTTTGTTCTTATTTTTATTTAAATAATTGAATTGCTCAGGTATTAGTTCCATTATTAAATGACATTGAGATTTATTTTTCCTACTTTGAACTTTACGTACTATTTTTGTGTTGCCTACAAGACAGTCCGGAAAGTTTTGCTTTCCAAATTTTTTTACAAACTCGTCTTCCTCTCCTGCCTCGCTAATGTTGACATTAATAATTTTAATTTTAGGTGCTGAAAATTTTCCTAGAGTGACTTCGTATTTATCTCCCAGTTCATTTTTCGCTTGAGTTTTTAAAACCTCTCTGTCCTGTTCATCCTCACAGTGTATAACAACACGACCTTGCGATACTTCTTTTATTTTTTTAACTGATACTGAAGGAATCACTTTTTGTGTCAATTCTGTTTTTGTCTTCTTACTATCTTGATTGGCATTTTTAGGTTTGATGATTAATGGTTCTACTTTATTTTTTTCATTTGTAACTGCACTCGCATAGGATTTTATCATTGGCACATTTCCACTTTCAATTAAATTAATTAACTTCTCCGTTTTTTTCATAACTTCTTCCACTTTCACTGTATGGTCGTCGTTTGACGATTTGTTTAGCTTTTTTATTACTGTGGCCAAGCATCCGTCACAAAACCAAAAAACGTTTTCGCATTCTTGTTTAATTTTAAACAATGTTTCTTTCACTTTGGCACATCCGATGTGATACAAATGTTTGCATGAATTACATTCAATATATTTTACATGTACTATAAAATTATCGCAGCATTGAGCACAAAGACGTGTGCCCGGTGCCATGGTCGACGAACGAATATATATATATATATATATATATATATATATATATATATATATATTAAAACAAATAAAAAGTTAAAATACATTTGGAAAATATAGACAAAGAATACAAATTAGAGAGGGAGAAAGAGAAAGGAAGAAAAAGAGAGAGAAATAAGAATACGCTAAAATTTTCAATTGAATTGTACCTTAAATCAGATAAAAAAGAAGACTTGTCTGAAAATAGTGATTAATTGCACACGGTTTCTAAACAGTTTTTATTTTAAGTCAGCTGAAGTCGGTTCTTTTTTAAATTTAAATTATTTTTGTAACGTTTTGTAAGGTGACAAATGTTGATTTATTTAATCTACCCCTCCTATAGTATTATCATTAGTGAGACAGTAGTTTTTATTCAACAATGGTTTCAGGAAAGTCGATACGATTGACGTTGAAACTTTGGCTTATTAACTCCGGTAAAGTACAGGATTTAACCTAATGTAGATTCACATAGTAAAAATGAATTTATGCCAAATCTTGCACGTTGGGTGAAATATACTGCTTTCATTCAAGAAGCCTTTTGAACAGTAGTTTGCTCTCATCCATAGTTTCATCTCGATCTCGCGTGTCAACTTCGTTATGTCATGTGTGTAGTGGACCTAATATTGGGCAGCGTGTGTTTTACTTCAGTCATAAGTTTTGATGAGCATATTCTTTTTTATAGCTACGACAAATTTGTTTGTTTGTTTTTTGTCGCTAGTGGCCTTTAAATATTTATAAGTTCAATACATCTCATAATATCCATGCATATATCTTCATCTTTAATGGAATTAGGCCAATAAAATCAAACTTGTATGGTTTTGGAGAGGGTTAATTTGTACTTGTCGCCGCTAATCATTTGATGCAGACAAAAATATATATTCTCTGACAGTCGATGTATGTTAACCTCCTCGCCAGAAAAACAATAGAAGCATATGTTCTGTTCGCTCATTTCCCAATTAGTCAGAAATATTTTTAAATAACGTTAGAAGATGTAGATAGTGGAAACCACAAACATCCCTTAGTTTCTTAATGTTACCTTTATCAAATGGCGCGACAATACGGCAACATTTCTGGCTCCCAAGAACATTCATTGATGTGGTTTGGGTAAGAATACCACTAATTAGTCATCAAATCATAAAGCATTTGTGTTTCATTAGTAAGGAAACTTATTAATGATGTGTTTGATCATCATGATTGCGTATCATAAACAAATTAATGATATCCTCAAAAACAAGTCAGCTTCATGATTTGAAAGATTACCATAAAAGTGTAATAAAACAATAAGAGATTAATGCACCAAGTTTGAAGTAATGACCACATACATAAGCGAAAATAAAGAGTAACATAAAACAGTTTTACTTATTTATTTATTCACTTTACAAACACCAAGAAAGTAATTAATTACATGTTACATTACAATTTAATATTTACTTAGAAGTCATATACATCACACTAAGTTTGCATCATAGAGTATACACAAACAGACAGCAATTTATGCTGGAGAGTGACGACAGTATAACGTGTGTCCGGTAATTTTATTTTAAATTTTCCAATAAAAAATCATTTTTCATTAGTTCCCCCTCTTAACCTGAAAATATTTTGTTATTCAAGGTATGCTGAAAATTCAGATATGTTGTTTTCAAATATCAACATGAAAGAAGCCAGTAAGAGAATTCGAAAAGCCAAACGTTTTTGGATGCAATTTTAGATTACTTACTAAGATATTGGTCAATTTTATATTTATGTCTTAATTTGACTGGTTTAATAATGTTACAATAATCACAATATCGAGGCTTATTTTACAATAATAAGCGATATGTGTGCATTGATATTTCAACTACTACCTTTAAGATACCTTAGAGCAGTGTATTTACTTAATCAAATGCAATGGAGAGGTGCCTTACATACATACCTATACATTTGTCGTAAACATTTACGGTGATGTAAAAAATCCAAAAAATATTATGGAAATGATTGTGCAACAATTGTATTGTTAAAATAAATTAGCAATAATCGCCGACTACTTTTGAGAGCAAGACCGGTTCAGGTGGATGGTCTATATAAAAGCCATGTACACAAAATTTTGATCGTAAATAAATTTCTTCAAGATGGGGATGATTTTTTTCAGATTAAAATGTTCTTCACTAACAGGGGATCGTATATAGGAAAACCACATTTTTCATTATCGTAATACATTCCGTGACGAAACTACGTTCACAACAAACGAAATAACTCTTATTGAGAATTGACGCTTTTGAAGAAATGAAAACTCCATTTTAATCTTTGTACAAACAGGCTGAAATTTAAGAACGTCAACGTACGGTGTGTGTTAACATTCAGTAACTTAATTGATGATTTTTTTCTGGACAATAGACTTACATGATGATATTGAACAAGCAAATGATAATTTGTCGCCTTAATACTTTTTGCATAAGTGGCTATTATGACTTCCTAAGTAACCTAACCTGAGTGAGTGTACCTAAGTATTCCTTTTTTTTCATTTAAATGCTAGATTTGCCCTCCCAAAACGTAATAGTAGGATTTTCGCTTAGTTTTTGCTGCCTTATATGCCCTATTTTTTCAAAATTTAAGACCCAATAGTTTCGAAGATAAAAGCGGGGGGTCTGCCTACTGTTTATAGATACCAAATAAGTTCATAAGAAAATATTCATATTGAAAAAAGTATATTGGTATATACTATTCTACTTTCGGTAACGCTACTTCACCATTTTTAAACCCTCTGTGTAGAAGTGTTTCATTTGGTAATGCCAGTCTTGAATTCATCGTTGTTTTGAAATCGTCCACCTAGCCCCTTTTTCAAATTCAAGAAAAGGAAATAACCTCTTAGTGCAAGGATCGATGATCAAAAAGTTGCCAAGTAAAATATTAAATCTTCATGATTTTGACAGCAGTGTCCAGGACGATTATAACAGACCACAGTATCCCGCATCATTAATTTTGGATCGCACATCCCAATATACGTCAACGGCAACCCACGATCCAGGAAATGATTGGCCGTGTTCGTCTCAAAAACCCGAGCCATCATTTTACCATTCGCGAACGGAGAGCGCTTACTTTTTTTTGGTTTCGTTGAACTTGGATGGCCCCACTGCATTTACTATACTTTGTAGGAAAACAATTCATCTTCATCCTGTCTATAGTGCTCCAAAAACTAGCGGGTACTACTCGTTTGCTGCTGATAATACATTAATTTGACGTTTGAGCTATATGTGGGCCTCTATATCATAGAACTATTAAACGTAGAGTGAATTAGGTATGGGCGTTACTGTAAGTGGCAGTATAATAACAATAGAAAGAGAAAGACAATATCAGGGAGCGCTTGCTATGTCTCTACCCTACCAATAGTAGGCGTCACCACTGACACTGACCAATCAGGAACGACACGCTTATTCTCTCTCTCTCTTTCTATTGATATTAAATGAATTTCGCTACTTCACGTGCTCTACAGTATTAACCTCTTTGCTCTATATACCAGACCACTATTCGACAATCATCGATCACTGCGAAATTTTCGTTTAATTTTTCGTCTTACTCGTTTCAATAGTGGCGCTGCCAGTTCTCTGTTCATCGTTAACATTTGTCCGGTCATTTGAGTACTTGTTACATATTATTTCGGGTCCATACACTAGGCATAGTTCATGATGGATTTCAGCACCTGAAGATCCTTTTGTCACCAAAAATCTGATCACGTCTCGGACTTCAGAACTGGTAGAATGTGGATTGTCTCGGCCATTGCGATCTGCTTTCACCGACTGGCAAACAACTACTAAATCAGAACTACAACTTTGTTAGTTTCTTAAAAAGTTGGTAGATAGCCCAGCTTGTGTGATGCTTTATACAGACATACCATCGGTTGAATATTGGTCACCGGATCTTAGTTTAGGTATGTCTCGTACAAACACAAATCACATGTTCCGAATAAAGTTGATAAGGGACGAAAATATGGAACTGTTATCCCGAAAATGGGAAGGCTGAAAGTGCTGCTTTTCTGTGGCAACTTTGTTCGAACTGAAGACCATAACTCAAGAATCGAACTCATTTCTACTCTGCTTACACATTCCCAATAGCTTTTCACAAATTCAGAGAACGATCACTAACAACTTTATTCAAATTTGGACAAGATAGCTTTTGTCGAGCCAGTTATCTAGCATTTGACATTGTAGCAGAATAACACTCCGATCGTATTTAACCCTGAAGCAGGTCGATAACTTGATATTCGTAACGGCATGAAACATTTTTACTAAAAGAATTGCAACATTCTAACATAAATGCGTGTTGTTAGTAATAGAAGATCATTAATGCTCTTTACATATTTCTTATATACCCGTATCTGAGTGGTGAGCATAAACTCGCTCAATAAATAATCTATCTAGATTGTCGTTCTTGCTGCTCAGCAGCTGCAACTGAGGAAGAAACGACGATTACACATAACAAATTTATACTTTTTTTATTGCAAATATTTGTTTTTGTTTATATTGGAAACAAACAAAACTAAAAGTGGAAGTAACTAGTTATGTCTCGAGGTTTCACTAGTTTAAAATTTCAAATCTACTTAGGCCTGATGAGCACATAACCAAGTTTATTTCCTTAATTACATACCGGCCGGTATTCGAAAAACATAAGAATATACTAAGAAATAAACTGGTTTGATTTACTCCTTAAATATGATGGCACTTAGTTGTCAAATAGGCATTGAATATGAAAGATGGAGGTATGATTTTAGGGAACAACACATTGTGTTTATCAATGATTAACTCATCAAGAGTTTAACAACATTTCTGGTACGAATGGGCTGTATAATATGTTTTCAATTTCTTTGGACTTTGAGTTATACGTCAAATGTATTTTAAGTCGAACACTCTATATCATTTTATTGTTCAGTGCTGAGGTAGTTTTATTTAAAATACTTACTGTCTGGCGTTTAAGGGTTATTTGACATTTTAAACAGCATTTGAACTACCTACAGAATTCAGGAATTTATATTCAATTGACGATCATTGTACTATTTAAGAGTTTCCGATTTAATTATTTGCTATTATATCAAGACAATAGGTAAGTATTGAATACATCAGAAGTGTATGGTATTAGGAAGCCGTAAAAACTGTAACAGTTTTAAAGACAAACATTGAAATATATTAATGGATAACAAAAATATCGAATTTGTTTACAATATTAAATACCTTGGAAATCAACTGGATCAACACTTAACTTTATATCAGCATGTAAAAAACATTGGTAAAAAAGGATTCTTTTCCAGAATATATGTTAAACTTTCGATGTGGACGAGAAAAACAGTGTGCAGGGTGACCAACTAAGAATGCGAAGTACTGTATCTGGTAAATTATTTATTATTTTAATAATAATTATTTATTAACTACCCATCATAGAGGCTGGCGGCAAAAAAAACTAAAACGGCCAAGAGGAAACCTGGAAAATATTTTGATGTTTCTGAAATTCCCGCTAGGGGCTGTAACTGTAATCTGGTATCAAAAAAGTGATTTTTCTGTGAATCCAGCTATATTAACCTTACAAAAAATGCCTGATCTTTACAGTCGAGGATAATGCGAACCTTTTTTGTTTGACAATTGTTTTGTTAAAAAACACCCTGGAACTTCGAAACAGCTGGCCGAGGTTAACAAATTTGGGCTAGTTGAAAAGAGCTATATTTTTTTAACTGATTTTTGTGAATTGTTTAATTTGTCATTGCGAACCTTTTAATTTTTAATTTTCTTGGTCAGTTGTGTTAAGTTTTATTATCACTGAAAACGGGGTCTGATCGGTTGGACTATTTGGAATATACACTTTTCAGCATTTGTGGTGTTATTCATACAATACATATAATTTTTTAATGTGACGTTTACAGTACAATGTTCGTCCTTATAAGACTACCTTATGTTTGTCTCATTTCTGTTATTCTATTTGGAACAGTTTACCCCAAATTATTAATAAACTGTTAATGTTCCCAATTTGGGAGGAGAGAGGAGTATGTTTAAGTTCCTGTACATTTTGTGTCCAGATATGGACAATACAGAACATATCGTTAATAATTCGCGCTGATGGTGTTGCTTTAGAGGCCCGATATCATACGGCAGCCATTAGTGCGGTAATTTAAGATATGCCACCCCGGACGCGAAGGAGTATAAGGTATTGTAATGTTTTTATTTTCACACACGGGTTCTGTTCAGTTCTTGGATTTATTTAAAAGACAGTCCAACTCATTCTAATTTAATTCACTACTTTAATACAATTTATATTCACAGAAACTATTTACATTTTATCGTAACTATACAATACGACCGTCGAAAACTGAACGAATTGTCTGGTAAGTCCACGAACCATCGGGAAACTCTTTCATGTTCTGGAAGCTTTAAGGGAATTCCCTGTAACGGCAGCGGTCGGCCTGTTGAGAGACGAAACATTTCGGATTCCCAGAAGTATCAGAATAATGTCCCTTCCACGATTAGGTTAATGGCCGATTCCACCAGCTGTCGGATGAATTCTCGTAACAGTATATTAACAAAGTCTTGACTCTCTGGAAAAGACAAAATACCCTCAATCTGCAAAATTATTTATGACATAGCTTAGTTTATTTAAAGAAATGATGATTTTGCACCGTAAGGAGCAGTAGGCTTAGGGAACAATTTGACCCTTCTGACTATTTCGAACACACTAGTTATTTAATTTTGTTTTGTCTTTTTGTCTAAAGTAAATTGTAAAAAAAATAAAATAGCACATAATGTAAGTGACATTTGTAATACATTTTTCATATATGTGATATAAATTAAAGCGAAGTGACATGGGATAGTAGATTTCCGTATGTAGTATTACTAGTTTCGGCTTTTGTGACGAATAAGCTTTGAGTTCTAAAATTAATCCAGAACTTCTTGTTTTCATCACTATCTTCAGCATTCTATGGGGGAGGGGGGGTTGAGGGGCAAGAACAATTAGAATACTGTGTGTAGACATACACATTTATGAATGTTTTTCAGAAATAGGCAGCAAATACTGATGGGTGCTCTGCATTAAACAACTGTCGACCCATCTAGAATATATGGATGTCTAGAAAACAAGGCTAACATTGTGTTCACTCAAAAGGAATAAAAACCTGATTGCTAGATAATTAGACAGTACATTTAAAGGTATCCAAATCAATATACCTTTCTGTCTATTAAACAAACTACTTGCCAATTAATGCCTGGAAGTTATCAGTACACAATATTGTCTTGATCCAAGTCAAAATAATTAACCTAACCCACTGAAATGAAAACCACTGCAATTTTTGTTTTCGGAGCAATATTAAACTCCGGAAGCATTGCAAACGACATTTTTCAAACAAAAGGGAAAGTCAGATAGATTGCGTTATATTTAAAATAAGAAGTTGACGTGTGCTTCCAATATAACTGGAAGTCCAACGAAACAAAAAATATTTGAATAGAAATCTATCTAGATTTTGCGACTCCAAATAATCGTAATTTTGCATAAAGTTGTAATAAGCTACAAAGTTTGGAGACGCAGTGCTTATAAAATTTTACAACCTCCATCAGTTTACACAATACTGTACAAAGTTGTAAGATTTTGCTTTTTCCTTATTAAAAACGAGTTATTTAGTAAGTCTATCTGTTATCACTTATATTTTTTTACATTCAACATTCATTAATTAGTTGACTCAAACTGTTCACGAAATTTAGTGAAACGAATGACCCACCTAATTACCAACTAATTGCAAGCAATTAAAAGAACCAGGATCATCTATAAATAGACATTACTGGTTGCTATGTGATGAATTAATTGCCGCCGCATGATTTTTAGTAAAAAAGTATTTTAAAATTTAAATTTTGCTGTCGTAGTTTGTGAACTTACTGCATAAAAAATGACAGGTCACTATAATAAATATAAGTGGATAGGCAGAAACAACTCTTAACGCTAGAAAAGATAGAATGAAATTTTATTATAAAATAACAACTCTTCATTTTAAAGTGTTTTATCTATACTATGAGCGTACAGTTATTTCAAGTCCACGGCAGTTTCTTATCACAGGATCACTTGAATCAGTTCGTGTTGAGTTAACAATGATATTATCTTTTTGAAATTTTTCAATCCATTGAAACTCCTAAATTCATTCCGCGATAAGTTAACAAATGGATATTTATTTATATTCAAGAGAACTTCCTGCAGGTCAGATGTTTAAACATACGAAATAAGATATTCTCCATGGGACTAAAGTGTAATCAGAACAGTTAATACCATCCTGCATACAAGTTCCCACAAAGGCCAATATCGTATTCGGGAACATTCTGATATAATATGATTTTAACCCATTCTATATTTTTTTCTAAATTGTCAATTTTAAATGTATAATGTGCTAATGGGTAATAATATATTATCAGGAAATCGAATGACCAGAAACCCTCTAACTGGTAAGACATAATGTGGTGGTGCACCGTCGAACTGAAAAACAAATACGTCTTCTACTAGAAGTTATTCTTAGAACTACAGCGTTTGCAAATAAGTCTAAATACTTATTTCCATGAAAAATGGTCCAACGATGTGATCACCTAGGGTCCCTGTCCACACATTTAGCTTTATAGGTCGCTGATTATGAGTCTAAATAACTTTCGAATAATGTGACTCCAGTATCGGCAGTTATGACCAATTACCTCACCATTTAAATAAAAGGATACTTCGGCACATAAGCAATAATTGTATAAAAAATTGAGATTGTTGTCTATGTGACCGGACAATGTGACGGGAATTCATCCGATAATTCGTGGAATCGTAATTCATTCAATATTTTGGGGAATCCGAAACGTCGTCCGTCTAGCGCATCCAGGTCGATGGCTGACTTTGATCAAGTTCTCGAAGAATTCTAGAGTTCATGAAGGAAATCTCTCGGCGGCCCTTTGGCTTGAATTTCGAGAAGAAATATACAAATACGGAGAGCTGACGGAATGATTTATTTAGTATTTGGTCGTAGTATAGTAAACACAGGTAAATCCAAGAACCGATTGTGAAAACAAAAACATTACAGTGTTGTCAGTTGGTCTGTGTATTTGTGAAACTTCAGAAGTTGAAAATAAAGAGACTTACAATGTTTAAAGCTGTGAGTTTGAACCAAGTGAAATTGACCGATTTAAAAAAAGAAACGAGAGGAAAGGAATTTAGAAATTTTTGGGAAGAAAAGTGACTTAATACAACGGGTACGAGATGCCCTAAAATTATGGTAATAACCCCGATACTTTTTTTTCGAAGTTTCTGGTAATGAAGACATAAGTAAGCTATAAAAAAAGAAGGAAATTTATATTAAAATTTAAAAGAAACATTACAAGACAAATTACTAGAAAATTCTAAAACGATAGAAAATAAATTGCTAGAAAACTCTAAAACCTTGAAAGAGGCCATAGAAGCCCAATTACTAGAAAATTCTAAGTCGTTAGAAGAGAATTTGAGCATGGTACAGAAAAATTCAGAAATGCTGGAAGAGAAAATAGTCGAGAATGAGCCTCGGATCGAAGAGCTGAAGCAGACGACAGTCAAAAAATGAGAAGCTGATAGAAGAGTTAAAACAGATAATGCAGGGTGAGATCAGCAAAATAAAAGAACAAATAGTCACAATACAAAGAGTAGAGACACAATCAAAAACCGAACGCAGAAACAGTCCAGAAGTAGTGAATTCGAAAATTGGCCTCGAGGAGACAAGACACAAAATGAAACCTCCACAATTTGATTGAAAATCGTCATGGACTAATTATAGGCGCCAATTCGAAGCTGCAGCAAAGTTAAACGGAAGGTCGGCAGAGGAGAAGACAATAGCACTAACCCTCGCCGCCACAGATATTTTGCAAATCTTGAATGCCTCTGTGCAAGAAGACTATGAACAACCGGTCAAACATGTAGAACTAACGTATAGACAAACCCATTTGGAGCACGTTTATCACTCCCAGAAATCGAATGAATCCCTACAAGAGTTTGAAGCTGATATTGCCCGTCTGGTTCGCGTTGCCTATCCAGCCACACCACAAAATGTAATAGAAAGGTTAGCAGTGCAAGCGTTTTTGTATGGGATCACGAAGCCAGACAAGCACTGCCACTAGCTCGACCCACTTAATTAGTGGATGCCCTGGCTCCAGCTCTGAAATTCGAGGCTGCGATAAATACCTGCAGAGGTGAAGCCAGAGTCCGAATTAGGGCTTTTGCGTGCCCGCCTTTTTTAATACCCGGGTATGGGGTATTATTTTTTTTAATACCCGGGTATTTCAGATTTTAACAGAAAAAGACAATTTTATAATCATGTTTTATTTAATTACACTAAATAGTATTTATGTTAAAGTTAAAAGTCGCAGTTAAGCAGTCTTGTTCTCGTTAACCAATTAGGAACAAAAATCACTTATTATTACTATAAATTCTCTTGTACAATAACAAAAATATGACTGAACAAAAATAACTGACAAAAACTTTCAAACTAAAATAAACTAAAATGACAAACTTTCTTCTCTGAAATAGTTATTTAAAATAACATACAGTTAAGCAATCTTTTGTTATCATAAACATTTTAAGAAATTAAAATCACAAAATTTTTTTGTACAAAATAAAAATTACAACTTACAAATCTTTCTTCTCAGAATAAATTATTTTCTGATACACTTAAAAATTAATAATCACATACAATTAAACAGTCTTGTTTTAAAAAATAAAAATCACAAACTTTTTGGCATTAAAAAATAAAAATTATTATTTTCGTCACTATCCGTTGATGTTGGTTTAACGGATGATAGAGCCTTATAAATCAGTTCTAAATTTTGAGTTCTTTTCTTTCTAATTTCGAATAACAAAAAAAATTAAACATTAATTTTAAAATTTATAAACAGGTAAATAATAAACTAGACATACAATTTCTTCTTTTATACGTGAAATTCTTTCCTTAACGTTGTGGGGTGCTGAAATAGAAGCAGTGGCTATATTTATAGCTTTCATTGACTTTTCTTCAAATGATGTAGCCAATTCATTGTTAGAAACCACGTCACTGAGTGGCAAATCGTCATCGGAGTCGCCGGTTTGTTGAACTAAATTCCCACCACTTTTAGTATTTATGCTTGCAAAAGGACGGTCAAAAAGCCCCTCGCCATATTTTATGATTGCATTTTTGGATGTAGTTTCCAAGATACACAAGGAAATACTTTCCGGATTATGTAAATATTTGACAAGAGTAAATAAACGCACATCTCGTCTTTGCTGGACTCTTTGCTCGAGTTCGTTGGATAAAGCAGTAACGATATTTTTGATAGTATACAGAAGAACTGACAAAATGGCATCGCAGGTAAGAATAGTAGCATCTTTACGACTCAGTGCTTCGACCGCTAAATTAAGAGGATTCAATGTTTGTACTAAAGTTTCTAAAACTTGTTCATTTTCCTCATTCCAGCAATAACTTATATCAGCGAGTGCTATTTTTGAGACTGCTTATTAATTTAAGAAATCTTTCTACCATTATCACCAAGCTATTCCACCTAGTTTTTGTGTCCAACAACAACAGCAACTCATATTCTTTGTCCTCCTTTACGTAATTTTGTAGTAAATCGTTATTCATCGGACTCTTTCTAAACAGTTTTACAATCTTGCGCACATCTTCTATTGCCTGACTTATATCCTCTTAAGTTATGTCCTCATCTACTATAGTAGTTTTCCTTTTGTGGATGACATCAATCACAGTGAAAATCGTGATTTATGCAGAGCATCATTTCTGTTGGGGTTTATCTGCCAAACTTTTGCATAACCGCTAGGGTTCAACTTGAGATGTTTAAGAACCATATCTCTCACCTCAACTGCGCCGCACTTTCCACGTATAAAAACCAGTCCTAGGTTGAATACTGTTCCGTCATCAGAATCCAAGTTTATGTTCAAGTAACGACGGTTTTTTAAGCTTGTCCATTCATCAAGAGTGAGACTGAATTTGCTATCAACTAATGATTGTTTCTAACGTGGAAACCATACTTGAATCTTGTTGTTCATAATACTCTAGAACTAGTTCCTTTGGCTTGTCTTCACTTTTCGGTAGAGTAAGCTGTTAAATGCTTCTCGGATGAATTTACTAGGAGTAAAGGCCCCAATGGAAATACCGTCCTGTGCAACCAAGCGTGCATTAATTTCTGAAATTTTAGTACAAGGTTGAAAAAAATTAGTTATTCGCTGTGTTTTTGGAACTAGGCTTGAACTTTGTTCAGCTTCAGATTGAGAAGACGATGATGGCACATTATTTTCGCACGTAAGGTTATGTTTTCGGATCTTGACTTTATGTACTTTATCTAAATGTTTTAATAAAACACTTGTTGAAGAGTCTTTATAGGATAATATTTTTGGGTATATTAAACATTGTACTGATCCCTTATTCTGTATTTTTTTAAAATATTTCCATACTCCAGGAACTGTTCTATCCATTTTGCTACTCTACAAAAAGAAAACCAACATTTAGTAAATATTTTTCCTTTTGTAATAATAACATTTAATTCAATTACTTACCCTTCCGTTCTCCGAGCAATATAAACCGAATATATTTTACACTTCTAAGTACATAATAAAATGAAATCTTTATCAGATAATGAAATAAAAATAAAACACCCCACGGTGCGGCGCGGTAACATAACTAAACCTAACCTCAAAACTGCATTTTTGTTAAAAACTGAAGAACAACAACTCCTTCCTTAAAGCACGTTACTTTATTTGTAGTGCAAATTTGCTAATATTATTTTTAAGGCGCTAATTATTTTCTTAATAATAAGTTTTCGAGAATTTTGATAATTCTTCTGACTGTGAAGTAGTACCCGGGTAGTAAACATTTCATTTTACCCGAATCCGGGTACCCGGGTAAAAAACCCTAGTCCGAATCATTGACTGAGAATCAGAAGATGACGGAAATGATGAGCCTCTGTAAAAAGATAGTAGAGAAAGTTCTTACCGAAAAAAGACAACTGAGATGTTGGAAGTGTGGTAAGGTAGGACACATACGAAGTCGTTACAAGGAGAGCAACATAGGCTGGAGTTTCTCGTCGGAAAACTAAAGAGGGTATACTACAAGCCCCAACGAACAACGCATATGTCGCTTCGCTACGCAACCACGTTAACAGTGTCTTTATAGATGCCTTTATGAAGAAGAACCAATGTGCAATGCTGCTGGATACAGGTGCGACAAAAACAGTTATAAGGTCCAACATTGTGTTAGACGAGACAATGAAAAAACCAACAAAATTGCAACTGCCAACAACGACAGGAAAAGCAGCGAAAGTGAAATAGAGGTTGAAATGGTCTTGGGAAGTACAACATCCGTCATCTGGCATTAGTGGCGGACATCGAAGACGAAGTCATCATTGGAATGGGCGTCATGAGCTCCAAGGGATTCGAGTTAAACTTTAAAGATGGAGTTCTTGAGTGAATGACGAAGAAGTGGTGCTTCATGGAAAACATGACATAATGCTTCGAGCAATCTTAACAGAGGATGTCAATGTTCCGGAAAGAGCTGACATCATTGTAAATGCTTACCTAGAAGGGAAAGCTAAAGCTGGAACAGTAATGATGTTTAATACCGAACTTAATGACGGAAATAAAGGCAGAGGAGTTGCACTGGGGAAGACTTTGCCCTATAGTTTAATGGATTTCAGAACCACTCGTCAGTGTCAAATTAAAACTGCTTTTTCTCATTAATGAGGATTTAAACTAAATGGCTCATGCAGAATGCAATAACATGATTTTTTTGTTGCATGATCGCTAGTATGTTTTTCATTTTTTCAATGATGTAATTTGTTAGGTAAATTAAAAGTATATAATTCGATAACTCTACAATGCTTTATAATGCTTTAGTGAAAACGCCAGGATCAAACACTTTTTTTGGTTTTTTTTTATTGTGTATTCATGGTTTCTGTAACTTTTTCATATAATAATGTTTCAAATCATTAATTAGTTGTATAATCTGTTTAACCAACCTTACAAAAGTCTAGTCTGAAATTTTACTTACAGTTTACTATTAAATGAACAATGACGTATCAAAAGCATCTTCTTTTTTCAAGGGTGTCCCTCTCGGGACGGGGGTTAGCTTCGACCTGGCGATCTTATTAGCCAGTTACCAATGATATATTACATAAATTATTCTTCTTATTTAATTTCTCTGTTCCACCTTTAGATCGTTATAGTTTGGAACCAGCGCAAAAATATTGAACCAAAACTTTCTCTTGAAATGAAAATAAAACAGTATTATTTAAAATTATGTAAAAAAGTTTATGATTAGTTGGATTATGTAGGTACAATTTTATAATTACAGGGCAAGGCAGCCTTGGAATTCGGCTTTGTCACTAAAACTAATAGTAGGAGAGATAGAGCGGGATTTTGGTCGTCATTCTGAAAATGGACAGAATGTATCGTTTTAAGTTCAATTCCTGAACTACATCACGTTTCTAGGCAGGCGCCAGTGGAAATGATAACCGAGGATAGTTACAGGGTGTCAAAATAGTATTTTTTTTGGTCATGCTCATCATCAAGTAAACGTTCCCAAAATTGATATATTTAAGCAAATTCCAGAGAGGCGTCTGTCTAAAGCGTTACCATCAAGGTGGCGAACAGGGGTAAACTTGTCAAAAATAGGGGTGAACTTCGTCATTAAGTAAAAACAACGCCATTTGCACTATTCGTTTGCTTACACAAAAGAAATCATAATCCAAAAGGACGTATATCGAAATGACATAAATAGATTTTTCACGACGTCATTAATGTGGTCTGTATAACGTCAAACACAATTTTTTTAAATGCGAAGCCTCATTTTTAGGGTTCCGTATATACAATATACGGATACCCTTATAATATCACTCCGGATTTCTGCCCCTGTCACATCACAGCAATTTTCTCCTAAACTACTAAACGGAAGAGGTTGAAATTTGGTATCAATGTATAGTTTGGTGACCCGATCAGGAGTACATATCGTAAAAGAAAAAAATTTGATTTTAGGGGTACTTCTGGGGGGAAAAACTAAAAAAATCGACCGTACCCCCCCATCCGATCTCCGAAATTACTGAGCCTAAAATTTTGAAAAAAATAGGAAATATAGAACGTTGCCCGAACTTTACAGGAAAAATAAGGAGAAACCATTAATATTAATTTTGGGGGGCAAATTATAGAATTAAATAAAAATTTAAAAATAAAAAAAATCAAACGCATCATGTAATATATCAAATGAAAGGTCTCATTCTGAGGAATACAAATATGTTTTTTTCATATTTAAAAAAATTATTTAAATAGATATTAACGAAAATATACGAAAATTATTCATTCCCCTTATCTCCGAAACTAGAAAACGTAAAGTTTTGAAAAAAAATAGAGGTATAGGTTCTGACCTGAAGTTTACTGGAAAAATATGGAGAAACCTCTACTTTTAATTTTGGGGGGCAAATTACAGAATTAAATGGAAAATATAAAATTAAAATTGTTTCTAACCCATCATGTTATATATCAAATGAAAGGGCTCATTATGAAGAAAACAAATATGCTTTTTTTCATCTTTTTAAAATAAATTAATTAAAAGATATTAACAAAAATATAAAAAATTTTGCTCATCCCCCCCAATCCCCGAAACCATAAGCTGGAAAATTTTGAAAACAAAATGGAGGTATAGCCCCTCACCTGAACTTTACTGGAAAAATAAAGAAAACCCCCTAATATTCATTTCGGGGGCAAATTATAGAATTAAATGGAAAATATAAAATTAAAATATGTAATATATCAAATCACAGGCCTCATTATGACGAATACAAATATATTTTTTTAATTTTTTTAAAATGAATATTTTAAAATATAATAAAAAAATATTTAAAAAAATTGCCCATTCCCCCCGTTATTCCCCAAACTATAAGACCTAAATTTTTTTGTTTATCGGAAAAATATGAAAAAATCCCTAATTCTATTATTTGGCCCCCAAATAATAGAATTAAACGGAAAATCAATTATTAGAAAACCCCCATAGTAATTTTAGAGACAAATTATTCAATTAAATGGAAAATAAAGATTCAGTTTTCAAACGCATCATGTAATATATCAGATAAAAGGCTCATTATGTGAATTACAAATATATCATATTTTTAAATCATTTGTTTAAAAGATATTAACAAAAATATTAAACATCGACTTAATTCCCACTTTCGAAACACAACTATTTATATTTTGAAAAATATTAATTTATAATTTAAAACTTGACCTATTTTGCCCTTTATCTTCCAATCTACAGAGCCTCAAAACTCAGACAGTAGATTATAAAAGACTTCTCTGAAAGTTTATTAGTAAAATAAAACTCGAATGCTAATTTTTTTTTAAATTAAATACATATATATTCTGATAAAAATCAAGCGAATTATGAAGCAGATAAAATAAAAAGTATATGTATGGAAAATCAAAGTGTATATTTTTTATAAATTTAAAACGCTTCCTTTAAAAGATATAAGGGTAAATATAAGAAAATGCACTCATTCCCTGCTTGTCTGAAACTGGAATATTGGAATCTTGGTACGGAACCCTAAGTATGCAAGTCCAACTCGCACTTGACCAAATTATTTATTAAGGATTCGGAAAGAGCGGAAAATTTCATGTCTGAATATGACATTGACCATCACCTTGAACTTGATCTGCCGTGTGATTCCAAGATCAAAGTTTTTTTAAAAAATCAACCAATTATAGCTAAATTTGGTGGCCGGGGGTTTTCGACATCGCAGATTTCGAATCTGAAATCAGTTTTTCAGAATTCACAATCCAAGATGGCGGGCCAATTTTTTGAAAAAAGTCAACCAATTGATGCACAACCAATTCGATGTTTTTAATCCTGATCCGAAAGATGACTGATTCAAAGAGTGTATTCCAAATTAAAAACAAATTTGACGTTGAACTTGGCCACTATTTGTTTTGAAAATTTTCAAAAACTGATTTCATATTCGTAATCATCGACGTCGAAAACCCCCGTATACCAAATTGGGAGTAGGTTGTTTGATTTTTTTCAAATTGCCAATTTTCAAAATCTATTTACGAATTTCAGATTCTTAATTAGACTTTGAAAATCAGATTTTCGTCATCCAAGAGGGCGGACCAGTTTTTCAAACAAAAACTGATTTCAGGTTCGAAATCAGCGACGTCGAAAACCTCCCATACACCTAATTTGGCTATAATAGGTTGATTTTTCAAACAAACTTTGATCTTGGAATGACCTTGAAGGTCAAGTTCATGGTCATGGTCAAAGTCATATTCGGACCTGAAATTTTCGGCTCTTTCCAAATCAGTAATGAAAAATGTGGCTTCGGATTTAATAAACTTCTGTCTGACGTCATACACACCACATTACGACGTCATGAAAAATATATTTAGGTCATTTAGCTGTACGTCCTTTTGGATTACGATTTCTTTTGTGTAAGCAAAAAAATGGTGCAAAAGGCGTTCTATTTACTTAATGACGAAGTTCAGTCCTGTTTTTGACAAGTTTACCCCTGTTCGCCAGCTTGATGGTAACGCTCTAGACAGAGGCCTCTCGGGAATTTGCTTAAATGCATCACAATCTTGTATGCAGCCAATTTTGGAACGTTTATGCGATGATGAGCAATACCAAAAAAGATTAGCACTTTCACATCCCGTAACTATCCTCGGTTATAACTTCCACTGGCGCCTGCCTAGAAATGTAATGTAGTTCAGGAATTGAACGTAAAACTATACATTCTGTCCATTTTCTCGATAACGAGTAAAATCCCGCTCTATCTCTTAGACTATAATAAAATGACTCCTAAACGTGTATATCACTTTATAAGGGAATTTGGGCATTGATTCAGAAGAACGGGAACTTTTGGCAGGCTCCATTTTTTTGTAATTTAAATTTCCTAACCTTTGCAGTAGGGTTAGAAAATCTCAGAAGCATCTTAAAATAATATTTCAAAATTTATAACTTGATTTGTTGGTAATTTGTTTCTTATCTTTCCGCAAACTCAGTACAGTGTCTCAAATTTATTATATTTTACAAAGCAAACATTTTAAGTGCTGATTCTAATTAAAACACGCAAAAACGGTTCTAACGGTTCGTTTCTTAATTAATAGATTTTCAATAAATCAGATAACAAGTGTCTTCTTTCCCTTGCATTTCGTGTTATTCCCAGCCTGGCGCAAAACATGGCTCTAATTTACGTTTCGCCGTACTGGGTATTTTCTTATAATTCTTGACATGATAGAAAAATGTTTACGTTATTTTTTTTTTATTATGGAGACTTTGTTGAATCATGTTCAAAGCAAACGTAGACGGGGGAATAAAATCCGATGTTATATTGATTAACTGAACGAGATAACAAGACGAAATATTCGAGGTGGCCTTATCTGGAGGCAACGTTGAAGCTGGTAAGTAAAATATCAAATTTCATTAAAAATATCAGTAAAGTATAAAGGACTGAAATTCAACGAGAGAGTAGGAGATTTATATAAAAATTGAAATTACTTTTCGACACTGTTCATTATAAAGTCATCCTTGAATTACACTGTTGTGATATTTCATTATTGAGTACATTTTATTTTTATTTAAGAGTATGTGCTGTTTTCCGAAAGATAGTGGGGACATCTCTGGTTTTTATTTTTCTGATTTCTTGGGAATAACACCACAGGTGCTGGAAGGTCTGTATATTTCAAATAGTCGAAACATTTCTACATCAGACCCCGTTTTCAAAGATAATAAAACTTAACACAACTGAACAAGAAAATTAGTTTTCTTACCAGTGAAATCGGGGTCTGATTTTTTTGAGATTTTTAGTCCCGGTAGCGTTTGGTTGGACTATTTGAATATACAGACTTTCCAGCATTTGTGGTGCTATTCCCAAAAAATTAGAAAAATAGGAATGTATATGCTGTTCGAAATATTATTTATTTCACACATAGACATATTGCTGTAATTGCAATGTGTTAAAAATGTGCGTTAAGTGTTCAAATATAGGCTTTCACATTTTGAATTAAATTGAATAGGTACCGACTTGTTCAGAAAATCGGGAGTCGTAGAGTGTGTAACTCAGTAACATTGTGATTCTGGGAATACTCTAATTAATTAATCGAACTAATGAAAACACTGTTGCCATTTTTTTAAATTTTATTATCAGATCCACATTTTTTCACTTTTGCAAATAGAGTATTATGATAAAATAGTGAAACCTAATTAACTCGAATTTCAAGGAAAATGTTAACTAACGAGTGTTTCAGGATATAAAGCACTTCATAAGTATTTCTGGTTTTTAACTTACTATGGCATCATTTATACATATGTATACACTTTATGTATCTCTTTATATCCACATACATAGTTAAGTTATCAAGTCATTTTTAATATCCTCTACTATTTTTATATTTACGGTATTATATCAAGCTTAATGACTCCAATTTTTCCCTGGAACCGAAGTCGGGCTTATTCTAATTGTTTTCAGAATATATTGACTTATACTTTTTTTTTAATTATTAAAAATTTGTATTTGCCTGTATATAATACCTACCTAGAAAACAAACATTGTAATGAAATTTAAAACAAATGTTGACTCTCAACCGTAGGGACTCTCCATAAACAGTGATTTCTATTTTTTATTGAAGATGGAAGACGAAAAATTTTGAAAAAAATCAGAGATATGGGGTCTAACCTGAATTTTACCGGAAAATTATGGAGAAACCTCTACTATTATTTTTGGGGGCAAATTACGGAATTAAATGGAAAATATGAACTAAAAAAATTATTTCTAACTCATCATGTAATGTATCAAATGAAAGGGCTCATCATTATGACGAGAACAAATATATTTTTTTCATATTGTTAAAACAATTATTTTAAAATATTTAAACAAAAAAATTAATATATTTTTTAACGCATTATGCAATACATCAAATGAAAGGGCTCATTATGAGGAGTACAAATATATATTTTTCATATTTCTAAATTAATTGTTTGCAAGAAATTAATAGAAATATATAAAAAAATATCATTTCCCATTTTATTTCCGAAACCATACTAACTAAAATTTTGAATATAATTAGGGGTACTTGACCTTTCTAATAAAAATTAGTAGAAAACCCCAATATTTTGGGGGCAAATTATAGATTATATGGAAAATAATTTTAAAAATTCAAACGCATCATGCAATATACCAAATAAAAGGGCTCATTATGAGAAATACAAATATGTTTTTTAATATTTTTAAAATTATTTGTTGAAAAGATATTAACAAAAATATTAAACATCGACTTATTCCCCCTTTATCTCAGAAACTACATAATCTAAAATTTGAAAAATATATTTTCTTGTATTTTTAAATAAATTGTCTAAAAATTATCTTTTAGACAATTTATTTAAAGATAATTTATTATTCGACAATTTCCCGTTTATCTTCCAATCTACTGAGACTAAAATTCAGACAATATACTTCATTCATTGAAAGTTTATTAGTGAAATTATACTATAATGTTAGTTTTGGGGTCCAAATTAGAAACATCAACCGAATCATGTAGCAGATAAAATAAAAAGTTTATATGTGAGAAATTAAAGTTTATATTTTTTACAAAATTTAAAATGCTTCGTTTAAAACATATTTGGGTAAATATAAGAAAATGCACTCATTCCTGGCCTGTCTTATTCAACCGGAATATTAGACAAATATATACTTTGATTCACCTACATTGTATCAACTCTTATTATGCGAGTTTTTTTACTATTAGTGAGTGACAACATCAATCCCGAAGAAGGTGAGGGAAATCTCATCGAAACGTCTAAGACAAACAAGAGAAACACACGAGAATCCCCAGAACATTCAATTGCATATATCTTCCGTGAGCGCACTATTGACGCACCCTGTCTGCACGAGATTAATAACAACAATAACCAGAAAGTTAACATGACAACGGCTAACAATTACCATATTAGTAATGGGTTAATGGGTTACACTTCAGAATTTGGTGTATTGAAACTTCATCACACGCACTGTTCAGTATGTCAACACAGTGTTTTGGCACAATTGTGTCATATAGCACAATTGTAGGGTAGACAGTTAGCGATTACTATCGCTCAGTCTTATTACTCAAATTTTTATTTCCAGGGACAGTACTTGTTAACAAAATGTAGACGTTCGTTTACAGTTGTTTAACTCTCCTTGCCTTCTTTTGTACCTTATAAACAATTTATTTTCTTGAAACAAACAAAAATATCTACAATCAATTTTATTCTGAATTAAGAAAACTCTGGTTTTAGACTACATGCCTTAAATACAGGCAACACCATTTACGCATACTCAAATTACGGGTTGTCTTAAGCCTAACGTTTAGTGAATGGTGAATCTTTAATTATGCAACACGAGCTGATTGAATTGTTCTCAAAAATATTGTGTGATGATTAGTTTTTCAATTTTGTTGCTAATATTGTTTATGAAATATTTTCGTTATTGTACGAGTATGATAGCATTTAGCTTCATAAAATAAATTTAAACTTGTTTTCTGGACAAGCAAATACCCCACATTCCAATGTTATTTGCTATTTCACGTGCTATAATACTATTTAAACAATAAAACATCGTGCTACATTCATAAAGGTGGAGAAGCACAACGTTTGAGTTAAAGAATGCCTAGCGCACTCGATCTCCATTCTTGCTTTCGGCTAGCACAGTACTATTTGTTGAGTTGTAGCACCCTTGACATAACACACGCACGGATCGGTGTGCTACCACAGTGTGTGGTGTGCGACATAATAAATGCCCGCACAGTTGTGTCATATAGCACAGTAAACGAAATGGAGTTGATAGTTGACTATATATATATAACTCGATTTTATTCGTCTTACCAGATGCAGTATAGATCAAAAAAACTTAAACGGTGCCGGTGTACTTTTTATATATCCTTAATGGTAACACTCGATCTGAGGCTCCACACAAAGTGTGTCATAAAGTGCTATGTATTATTGGAATGGTGTCAGCCCCTTGACTAACTACCACATAAACTTGAAGTCTGTATATTTTAAAAGTCCAAACGTTTCAAGGTCTAAATCAGACCTCGTTTATTTAATGGTAATATCCTTTTGAACATCCCTATATCGGGAGAGTTCATAAGGTTTTTCCTAGGTGTTCCCTTATGACTTTAATGAGATCTCTGGAATATCTTATAATAAAGTCGTGCCTAGGAACGCCACATGAAATTCTAAAGATTTCTCTTTCAATTTCCAATTTGAAAGAAGCTTTGTTATTTCACATGATTTTTTAAATCTTTTGTGCTACCCTGTATATATCAATTTTGCAGTAAATTCCCTTAGTTACATCAGTTTTATTGTCAAGCATTAATGTCAAATTGTGATATTTGACATTGCATCTTCTTAATTTTTTTATTGTTTTGTTCAATTTGTATTCATACCATCGAAAACGAGGTCTGATTTAGACCCTGAAACGTTTGGAATTTTGAAATATGCAAACTTTCAAGTTTATGTGGTAATTATTCCCAAAGAAAAAATAAAAACCAGAGATGCCACAATTATCATTCAGAAAACATACTATATCGATGACAACTTTAGCTGATCATCTTAGCAATTGTGGCAAAATGGGTATTTCTATACGACTTCTACCTTAAGAATATTAAAAATTTTTGTTATGACGACAAACTAATCAAATCAAAAATGCTCGTAATTTACACATATTGGATTCCTTCATAACTTTTATACATTCCTAAATTTAAAAATGTATTATTCACTTTATATATTTTTACAATATAATGAAAGGTATTTGTGTTTTTTGTTTATTAATATTGCAGTATTCTCTTTTTAAATCACCCACTATACTTCAGAGTCGACGACAATGAGCTGCAAATTAAAATTGTTTTATTTTTAATTGCTGCCTCAATGCTAATTGTAATTGTGGACATACAAAGTGAATGCAGTAGACAGACATGCATCTAGATAATATTATTCTGTTCGGTCACTAATTTTAATGTCCCTCTTTATTACTCTGAGGTCCAATTAAGTCGACTGGCAAATTAATAAATTTAGTATTGTCCTGTTATATGCTATAAGAATACGTTGGATATAAAGAAATATTTCTACAAATATCTATGCAGGCTTATGTTTTAATTATTGTAAGGAATTTTCGTTTACCTGTCCAAAAAGCTTACATTCGTACATCATCTAAATCGATGTTCCGTTCTCGGGAGTTTGTTGAGACCATTATGATATTCCGCTGTCAGTATTTTTCTTATTTTCTTAACTCCCCCGAGGATTCACAAAAAAAACCCTCGATAGCTGAGTTATCCTTGCAGCGGAGTTTTAATGGAGTTGTCTGGTACTTGTCATAGCAGTAATCGAATCACCGCGGAAACTTTCTCTTTCAAGTTGTGTCTTCTTGTTGTTATCGTTAAATATTTCCACAACGCATATGATGGTTATGAAAAATTGAACTGAATAGATAAAGATGTTCTTTTTATAATAATTTACATTATTAAACAGATTGTTTTCACAAAAAATGATCCCACTTATATAAAAACATTTATTTGTTTTAAATTATTCAAAATTTCCAAAAGACAGCATTATGCAAAATCACTTCTCAGTTTCAGTCAGTCAGTTACCATTTAATTTACTTAAATAATGTTTTGTAGTGCCTTAAATTTTGTCCGATATCACTAAAATCTTGCTATTTGACAACGAAAAGTTACCTCTTGAACAAGCAACTGTATATTACTTCTGCTTTCTCTTTGAACTTTTATGGGATATCCAAATATTAGTACATAGGCGTAAAAGGTCTAAGCTAATGCTAGTTCCAAGCAGCTAGCAGCACAGAACTATGGAAACTAATTATATAGGGATACAAAGGGAACCTATATCATAATAAAAAATGCTTAAATGACCCTTGTTCAGAACATCTATTTTCAAGAAATTATGGGAAATCAGCAACTACGCCTTCATGATTTTTATAGCATGATTATATGCAAAACTTGGATAATTCAATTTATTTTGTTGTGTCCATGTTTTGGTAGTCCATCCTATCAGTATCAAACTGTTGGTTTCTTTCTAATACTTCAGTATTTAACCAAATTTAGTTTTTATGCAAATTCCGTATGTATGAATGATTCAGGATTTGTAGGGATATTTCTTCTAGTATGATATTCTTCATGTTTGTAAAGATTCACAACGAAAATTTATCTGCCAATATTTATTCGTTTCTGTTACCCGTTTCTGATCCTGTCATGTCTTAAAAAGTCAGTCACTTGTAGAGAAAATTATCTTTTTACCACTATTAGCAAGTTTCACACATACTTTTAGCTGATTCAGATGCTAATGTAAGAGTTGTATTTGAATCATCTTGGTTACGAAAGTCGACAGAATATGTATTATGAAGTTAGTTTAATTCAGTTTCTGTAAATATTGGTAATGACATTAAGTAAATAATACTATAGTATTCCCCATAATTATTTATTTTAAAATTTACTGATTAAATTACCACAGATGTTCAATATTGCTCAACACCAAAACACTGATAATCATTACTGAACAAAATTTTTATTGTTTATGATTTCTTAACACATGTAGGTTCGAATTAGTGTCACTTCGGATAAATGATAAATAAAAAAACATTTGTTATGGGATACATGCGGACATCTTTTCTATAATATAACTTAAATGTCACAAATCAAACTTTCATTTTGCAATTTACATTTTCAATACATATAAAGCCATGGACAACGAAGCAGAATCGACTTTGAAACGTTTGTTTTTTTCTTTCAATATACAGCTTTTTATCTATATATGTTTTCACAGGAAGCAGCCTGATTTAGGATAAGTATACTCTGTATGTAAACTTTTTTTGAGAGCTTTCGAAATACTTTATTTCTTCTTCAGTCAGTAACTATAATTAAAAGAAAACCCAAAACTTAACTACAATCTTTTGGGAAAACTAAAAACATTTGAACATTAGATAACCTATTAGGTTGACAGTAGTGCTGAGTATATTATGATCAACATTAATAATACAGGAAATGTTTGAACTAGTATAAACATTTACAATTTTATACAATTTTTGCTAGTTTTGCATAAACTAGGAAACAGGCGTTCTCGAACAAATTTTTCAGCATGTGCGTGTATCAAAAAACGAAACAAAGTGACAAATGACATGACACGTCAAAATTAAAAGACATCACCCACCCATACATTTAACCACTATAGACTTACAATGAAATATCTACATTACAAAACTCAAAATAAAATGAAATCATTATAACATCATTGATGAAAAGACAAGTTAGAAATTACAAATTTCTTAAATTTTATATATACACATAGATACAGACATATGCACACACATACACATATATCCACATATATATATTCTAAATTTAACTATAATCAAAAAACCTTGGATGGGTTAAAAATCTCACTAACTTGATGTGACTAAAAGAAAATGTAATGGTACTTGAAAATTAACCTACAGGAGGGTCAGATTTAGTAAATTACAATATATTACATTTAGGTTGGATAGATCAGTTCTTTTCTTGATACTATTACTATGGTTACTGATATATACCATTTCCAAAAAACTTCTTTTAAAAAGATTGCGTTCAACTACCAGGATGCTGGAATTGTCGAAATCAGGTAAATGACCCTTTTCTATACAATGGTTTTCCAAAGAACAGGAGTCCTTTTTTAAACGAATATCACTTTTGTGAGCCGTTAGTCTTTGTTTTAAGTTTCTCGAAGTCTGTCCAATGTAGGTCGCTGGGCAATCACTACAGTCGATCTTGTATAGCACATTTGATTTCAACTCCTTGTGAGTTGAATAGTTCATTTAGGGTTTTCATTGATTTGTGAGCGAATCTGATGTTGTTTTAATTTTTAAATATTCTTAATATCCTGGGTGTTAACTCTTTTAAATAAGGCAAGGATATATAATTATATTTGACATTTTTGCAAGTGCTATCAATATTCATATTCATTGCGTTGTTAAGGTTACTATATGGTGAACTATCAAGGCTTTGCCAAAGTGGACTGTTGAAAAGTAACTTATTTAAAAGTCTGGGGGGGGTCTAAGAATTGTTCAAAAATAACTGGAATAATATTTTAAGATTTTTGTCTCTAAAATAAGGGTGGCAGATTTTACACACTCTGTTTTTCATACTTCTAATAAGATTTTTTCTGTTTTTCATAACTCTAACAACGCTGTTGTCGAGAAATGGTACACTAAATTCATTATCTTGCTCTTCAATGGTGAACTGAAGGGAGCTATTATAGGCATTAAAAACTTTTGCGTATTTTTAATGGCTATAATAGCTCCCTTCAGTTCACCATTGAAGAGGAAGATAATGAATTTAGTGTACCATTTCTCGACACCAGAGTTGTTAGAGTTGAAAATACACTCATAATAGATTGGTATAGAAAAAGTTGAAGTTCAGGAAGATTTATGCATTTCCACTCTAATCATCTACTAAAAATGAAAATTAATCTTATTAGAAGTATGAAAAACAGAGTGTGTAACATCTGCCACCCTTATTTTAGGGACAAAAATTTTAAAATATTATTCCAGTTATTTTTGAACAATTCATATTCCCCCAGACTTTTAAATAAGTTACTTTTCAACATTCCACTTTGGCAAAACCTTGATAGTTCTCCACATAATAACCTTAACAACACAATGAATATGAATATTGATGCCACTTGCAAAAATGTCAAATATAATTATATATCCTTGTATTATTTAAAAGAGTTAACACCCAGGATATTAAGAATATTTAAAAATTAAAACAACATCAGATTGGCTCACAAATCAATGAAAACCATAAATAAAACATTTAAAAAAATATATAAACGACTTCTACCTATAACTAAAAAGCTAAAAATAATTATAACAAAATACAACTCTAGCAAATAATTAACACATTCAATGTTGTTAGGTACCTACCCAGGAAGTAAAAAATGTAAACATTAAAACGTGCTCATTCTGTACAAATTAATTACCTACCAATCTAGTATATTTTTGAAGCCGGTACCAAGCAAATATAAAATTCTTCATTGTGTACTTATCCACTAATTCATCAAACTTGATTGTTGCTTGGCACCGACTTCAAAAATATACTAGATTGGTAGGTAATTAATTTGTACAGAATGACTAATGTTTACATTTTTTACTTGCTGGGTAGGTATCTAACAACATTGAATGTGTTATTTATTGTCTTGAGTTGTATTTTGTTAAAATTATTTTTAGCTTTTTAGTTATAGGTATAAGTCGGTTATATATTTTTTAAATGTTTTATTTTTAACTTTTTAGTTTTTTTGAACTCAGGTAGTTTTCATTCTTTATTTTACGAACAAAATGTACTACTACGCGTTGACTTAATAAGCCCAAAATATATTTATGCCTTACGGACTACGCCATGTAACATTTTTTCAACTTTTTTTGACAACCCTGAATAACTATAGATAATCCCACTCCAACCTATGAACCAACCATCCTGTACATACGTCTGCCCACGGACAAGCATAAATTTGTTAGCTGCCTTCTGTAAACTATAGGACGGAATAGAATCCATCCCATATTTACGGAGTCACATCCGTTCTATATTTCAACCATAGTATATAACTCCTTGTGGGCTACCCTATAAATTATTTCATTTTTAACATTTTATATTATCGGCCTGTGTAACATTAATTCCTCTCCACACTTTATGCAACTTCTTATGGACTATAAAAAATAATTTTTTAATCATACTGTATAAATATAATTCAACTCCAGCATATATTTCAACCATCCTGTATATGGTTTGCTTATGGCCACATAATATAACAGTTTTTTAATCACCCTATATAATTTTAATTTCACATTTTTTTCCAACATTTTTATACCACCAAAAGTCCAGTCCACCCTATATTCCAACCATCCTGTATATACGGTTGCCTACGGACCACTATCATTCTAGTCCGTCCTATATTTCAATCTTCATATAAATGCAACTCCATCTACCACTTTACTTTGTAATTTGTTTTGCTATAACTAAACACCCCGTCTATAAACGCACCAAATAGCAGTTGAAAGTTTGACATGTGTTGTTATTGAATTTTCTATTAGGCCGGGAGATTGTGACAACCAAAAGCACCGTCTTCGCAAAATGGAAAAATGTGCATTTAAATAGGTATTTGCCTGGTATACAAACAAAACGGGCTTGGTACTCATTGATTTAAGGAGCCGAAAATACTATGCTTTACTACCTATATGCTTGAGATGTACATAGAAAATTTTCAAATTTGCAATTAAAACGTCCAGTGCCTACAATTACGGCACTATTACGTTGGAATTAAAATATTTATGAGGAAATGTCCGTTATGTCATTTCGATGAAATTTTTGATAAGAATTTTGGAATTTTCGGCGATTTTCTACAAAACTGCAAGTTGCACGTCGCAGAAAAGTATATGAGATCACCTAAGGACCTTCCTTAATAAATTAAACGTTAAAAAACTATACACATCCATAAGGAGTTATCGAAAAATCGACCAAAATGTTAGGGATATTGGTCGATTTCCATGCTCGCATGTGTTCATTCACAAATTTTATCAGTTTATCAATAGAATTCTTTTCCAAAATTTGAAGTTTCACCAATCCGGATATATACTCTATTAAACAAGACCATATTCATTCAAAACGGTGCACCACAGGAGAAGAAATCAGGTAACATACATACAAAAAAAGTGAAAAAAAAATACGCGACGAATTGATAACCTCCTTTTTTTGGAAGTCGGTTAATGACCTATTCAGTGAGATCAAAGACAAAACTCACAAGGAGTTGAAATCAAATGTGGTATACAAGATCGACTGTAGTGATTGCCCAGCGAACTACATTGGACAGACTTCGAGAAACTTAAAACAAAGACTAACGGCTCACAAAAGTGATATTCGTTTAAAAATGGGCTCCTGTGCTTTGGCAAACCATTGTATAGAAAAGGGTCATTTACCTGATTTCGACAATTCCAGCATCCTGGTAGTTGAACGCAATCTGTTTAAAAAAGTTTTTTGGAAATGGTATATATCAATAACCATAGTAATAGTATCAATAAAAGAATATATATGTGGATATATGTGTATGTGTGTGCATATATGTGTATATATAAAATGTGAGAAATTTGTAATTTCTAACTTGTCTTTTCATCAATGATGTTATAATGTTTTCATTTTATTTTGAGTTTTGTAATGTAGATATTTCATTGTAAGTATATAGTGGTTAAATCTATGGGTGGGTAATGTCTTTTAATTTTGACGTGTCATGTCATTTGTCACTTTGTTTCATTTTTTGATACACGCACATGCTGAAAAATTGGTTCGAGAACGCCTGTTTCCTGGTTTATGCAAAACTAGCAAAAATTGTATAAAATTGTAAATGTTTATACTAGCTCAAACATGTTGATCTATATATACTCAGCACTACTGACAACCTAATAGGTTATCTAATGTTCAAATGTGTTCCGGTTTTTTACTTAAGATGTAACGTCAACAAACGTAAGTCCTACATTTTTTAGTTTTCCCAAAGGTTTATAGTTAAGTTTTGTGTTTCCTTTTAATTATAATTACTGACTGAAGAAGAAATAAAGTATTTCGAAAGCTCTCAAAAAAAGTTTACAGAGTTTAATTATCCTAAATCAGGCTGCTTCATGTGAAAACATTCCAATCCTAGTATCAATTATCTCAGCCGTGAATCCAGATCTAACTAAAAGGTTTTTATATCATTTAAATATCACGATGGTTGGTTTACCATTATTACTTTTCAGAGAAATATCGTACTGTCTAAATTAAAATAAAATAATACATTCAAATAGTGCTATTACATAAGTGAAGTATTTCCTCATTTGTTTTCCTTGAATTTTACTTTTACTTTATTTGTAAAATTAATACTATACTTATGTATTTCAGTTTATTTTCCATGACCATTTTAACACTTTTACACAATCCCCTATGATAATGTACTATACTTGGGTATAATTTAAATCAAGTTCACTGCACTTTATTTGTTTTTTACAACTGTAAGCGAACAATTGCGAATTAAACAAATATTACTTCTATATACAAACGAAAATAGTGTTACAGGGATTCTTGCAATTTCTTTATAGCTATGTCCAATGTAAACGCGATATGAGCGATGTAGTGGAGGATCAAAATTAGAAACGACCTTCACCCATCTGTTTAATGGATGAAAAGTATTCTATATCTATGTTAAACAATTTAGGGCATATGGGCAAGTTAAAAAAATTCTGGCCAAGCTGTGAATAATTAAAAATTGAAAAATTACTTTTTGTTAAACATTGTACCCTTATGTTTAACAACGTAAATTTAATATCTACGGAAAGTATGAAGCCTATAGAATAATACAAACTTTGGATTGTCCATTTTGTTTCCTGGCATAACTACTTGGTCTAGTAGAGAAGTGAATATCCTGAAAAAAAAAAAGTTATAGTAAGTAGTCTTAAAAATATGGGGTTTGGTTTATTCGATTCAGAATTTAATTCTAAATATGTGGAGTTTTTTTATTTTTTTTTGCCATTAAAAATTTCAATTGTTATTAATAAAAAACGAAGAGAAAAAAGTGGTCTCCGTTTTTTTTTGCAATAACTATGAAAATATAAAAGATAGCTTCTATATTACAAAGATCCTAAAAGAGGAGAAAATTTCATAAAAATAAGTCCCGATCTCCGAAGTTGTAGCCCCATTATTTACAATTTTAATTCCACGTTGAAAATAGCGTTCCTCGCGGTCGTTCCGGCGCTGTGGCATCGCCGCCTAGCAAAGTATGCGTTACAAAATAATTTTTTTATAATATTTTATATAAATTTAAAAATCTGAATAAATTATAGTCTTATCTAAAACCCTTGAAGGAATATAATCCCGATATAAAAATATTTTTAAGTTAATTTTTGTTAAAGTTATTCAATTGTTAATTAACTATTTTTTTCCGTACTTCAGTTAACATTAAATCTCTTCTAAAAGTTTAAATAATGTACTTAAAAATATTTTCCTTTGTGAACCTTTTTTATTTATATAATAAACAAGATTCCGTTGTAAAAGTTAACTAAAGTTTCTTTATTTATTTATGATGATTTTTCAAACTTGACAAAAAATGAAAAATCGGGAAAATGTTATTAAAATTTTTTTTCCAAATTTTTCATTTTAACTGTTTTTGTATCTATTAATTACATTCAGAAGTTTAACTAACAATTTGTTTATAAATTTTTAATAAACAAATACACAAGTTTAATATTAAAAAAATTACCATTATATTGTCCGGGTAAAATGATTTTTTTAAATTTTTTTCTTAAAAACATTTTTTTATTGTTGATAATCTTTTTTTTATTTATCCGACCTTTCAATATTAATTAAGGATTTTTTTTTTCTAAAAATCATAATTCGTCATTTTAAATAGATTTATATAAAAAAAATTTCATTATTATTTTCATTGTTTATTGAATAAACAATTTGTTATAAACAAATACTGAATTACATATTATTTTTTTCCGTTACTTTGAAAAATTACAAATACAACAATGTGTATTAAAGTAATGAAAAAAAATCTCTATTTTTTATTGAATTTTTAGATATTTCACAACATGAAAGTTGAAGGGGTCACCAGTTTGATCAACTTATAACCTGCTATAACTTCTTAACTATTGATAATACCGTCTTAGACATTCAGGACGATCTTTTAGACATTAATTAATCTATTAAATTTACTTTTAACCGGATCATTATCTATAACGGTTTTATTATTAAACATTTGTTTATAAAAAAAATGAATTATTTGCATCTTTAAAAAATATTGTATTGAGTGGCACATAAGTAGTTGCGTATGCAAGGTGGTTGAAATATAGTGGAGCAAAACTGTAGTTATACAGAGCTGATATTTGCGTTATAGGACGGAGTATAATTATAATTATACAGAAGGCTTCAAAAAATGTTAGAAGCAGTTGAATATACAGGATGATTGAAATATATGGTGGAGTAGAATTACAGTTACATAGGACGGTTAAAAAAGTTATATAGTGTGAAACATAAGTAGTTGCTTATACAAGGAGTCTGAAGTAAGGATGGAGTAAAATTATTGTTATTCAGGGTGTATCAAAAATTTGTTATATAAGCATAATCAATTAGGACATTTGAATTATAGGACGGGGTTTAATAAAATTATAGACATGGGTTCATAAAAAATTTAGAAGCAGTTGCATATACCGAGTGGTTGAAATAAATGGTTCAAAACTGTGAATTTTATTATACGAGATCTGCCTTTTATATTTCGGGATTAGAGAACAAAAACAAATATTAATCATCGAAAATCGCTTTATTGTTTTTCAAAATATTCCCCATGAAGATCTATACACTTTTGCATGCTTTTGAACCAATTGTCGAACCACTTTTTCCACTCTGATTGAGGTATCTCCAAAACATGCATTCTGAACGCAGCAACCGCTTCTTCAGGTGTCGAAAAACGTGGACCTCTCAGTTTGTTTTTTACGTACGGGAATAAAAAGAAGTCATTTGGTGACATGTCAGGACTATACGGCGGATGACTCATTAAATCGATGTTTTGAGTGGTCAAAAATGCAGTTGTTTGGGCCGATGTGTGAGAGCTCGCATTGTCGTGGTGAAGAGTGATCCGTCTTCGGCGGTTGGTTTTCCACATTTCTTGGAAGAGAACTGGCAAACAAATGGTTGTGTACCACTCAGAATTGACTGCTCTGCGTTGTTCTAGTGGTACGGTTGCGACATGTCCAGTTTTTCCGAAAAAACAGGCCATCATTTGCTTGGAAGTGCTTCGTGCGCTAACAACTTTTGTTGGATTCGGCTCATCTTGAAACACCCATACAGTCGACTGCTGTTTACTTTCGGGCTCATACGATCATCACCTGCCACTATGTCATAAACGTGTGTTGAAGCACCGTGATCGTATTTTTTTAGCTTTCCTTTCAACCAATCGACACGAGCCTTTTTTTGAAAGATTGACAAATTGTGTGGGATCCAACGAGAACAATTTTTTTTGACATTCAAATGTTTATGCAATATTGAATATATGCTGGTCCCTTTAATGTGTAAGGTTGACTCAATCACATGACGATCTTGCAATATCAGTTCGAGCACAGCTTCAATGGCTTCCGGAACAACAACTGTTTTTGGACGACCTTCACGAAATTCGTCTTGGAGTGAACTACGACCTCGATTGAATTCACCATACCATCGATAAACAGTGGCCCTTGATGAAGTTTCATCGCCAACAATTAAATTAAGTTCATCCGTGCACTCTTTCTGACTTAATCGACATCGAAAGTTGTAAAAAATAATCGCACGAAAATGTTCATTATTTAATTCCATTCTTGGCCGAGATGAATCCTTTAAGTTACTGTAAACAACACATAGCGCTCGTATGTTAAAACGTTCTGAGTACGTATAACCTCAAATATGTCAAACTTTACGATAGAACTGTCAGTTGTCAGATTGCAACACTAGGGTTGTCCAATCCCGAAATATAAAAGGCAGCCCTCGTATAGGGTAGACTATCAGGAGGTGCATAAATGGAATACTAGACATTTAAATTTAAACAATAGAAAAATAGAGAGAGAGAGAAGACGCTAAAATATTCAACATAATTGTACCCTAAATGAGATAAAAATGAAAAACGTCTGAAAATACGGATTCCCCGCTCAACTTTTTATCGGCGGCTGCTCGTGTCCACTGCTACATGTCTGGAGGTGTTGTTTTTTTCTCTGCTGAAAAATTCCTTATACGTTTGTTAGCCCGTTTATTACGAAAGGTTTTTCGATATGTAACAAGACGGTACAAACATAATTTCTTATTTAGCCACTAAACTGAAGATACTTTCTGTAGGTTTATTTTTATTGTTAGTCATCTTGTTTTTCCCAATAACTTCCGGGAGATATATAATTTATGAGATGTACTTCTGTGTAGCTCCTTAATCATATTGCTGTAGACTTTGGTTAAAATTAAATTTAAAACTGACATTCACTTTCTAGAACTCCATTTACCTACACACAAATAATTCCAATATTTGTTATTACAACAGCTGATTTCTCCGAAATCAATTCACACGGAAACATAAACTCAACTAAACTACATGGAATGTACAAGGGTCCTTTATACCTAACAAGGAATATTCTCGTCTTTTTGGATGGGTATTCCATTGTTGGTGGAGTATTCCATGTCAAGCTTTTTGATCAATAAAAGATTCCGGCTAGTGCCGTTTTTATTATCTCAGACGATTAATGTTTTATTTTCATCGGAATGACTAATGTAGGAGGTGTCTCCAGTGACGGCGAATATAAATTTTATAACAATATTAACATGTAATTCAACAAATTGTGACGTCTCATTCTAGTTTTTCTGGTCTTTTTTCTCAGCACACGTTCTAAAAGCTTTCAATTTAAATTAGTGATACAAGATGAATTAAGAAAAAATTCACTTGACTCCTTAAGATCTTTTGATGAGACTTCTTGTCAAAAATTTACTATAAAAAATACCGGGTGTCAATTAAGTCCCGGGACGGCTGAGTATTTACTAAAGTACTTCATTTCTGGAAAGGGTCAAGGTCATTCCTTTAGTAACTTTGACCAAGGAATCCGATGGTGACCTTGGATTTGACCTTGAACCTCATTTTTGAAGTCAACCTCCTTTTTTTAAAATGAAATCCCCTATTTTTTCGGAATCGAAAAGACCGGAAAATTTTACTTCCGGACATGTAGAGGTATGAGGTTGAAGCAACCACTAGAGGTCAAATAATGACTTCTTCTGGCTTGACATTTCTTACACGGGGGTTTTGGAGATCGTTTAGTTCGATTCAATTAACGAAAATTTAATTTTTCCAATCCATGATGGCGAATTCAAGATGGCAGATGAAAATCATAGAAATAGCACATTTTTGGTTGGAAATTTCTTCCTTGGGGGTTTTGGGGTTCGCTGAGTTCTAATTCACACGTAAAATTTTCCGCTCTTTTCAAATAAGGTATCAAAAATAAGGGTTTCTACATGAAAAAATGAGGTTGACCTTCAAATGACCTTAAAAATTTGGGGTAACATTAAATCCAAGGTCACCATTGAGTTCCTCGTTAAGACTTACCTGGGGTTATGACCTTTGTTTTGTTTTGCCATTGAACTCGCAAGAGTTTTAAGAAGTCATTATTTGAGCTCTATTTAACCTCTAGGGGTTACCTCAACCTGATACCTCAATACATGTCCGGACGTAAAATTTCCCCCTCTTTCCGATTCCGCAATAAACAATAGGGGTTCTCATTTAAAATGAGGTTGACCTCAAAATCACCCCAAAATGAGGTTCAAGGTTAAATCCAAGGTCACCAGCGGATTTTTTGGACAAAGTTACTAAAGGAATGACCTTGACCCTTTCTAGAAATTAAGTACTTTAGCAAATATTCAGCCGTCCCGGGAATTAATTGACACCCTGTATATTATTTCATTATAACGATGCCTGGAGCCAAGTTCCTATTAACAGTTTAGAAGCTTATTTATTATTTGTTTTCTGAAATTGCTCACAAGTTGAATTAATTCCAAAGTTTTCGATTTGACTACTTATACGCTGAAATATTAAGATCTGGTTTTGTAAACTCATCCAAAAATCAATATTATCCGGAATTAAACGACAGACGACTTCTTACATCGACAGAATTCAAATGTGGAGCATAAGTTGAACTTTTTTGAGTTTCAGAGTTTGAATTTTCTAGGTTAATTTGCAGCTTTAGAAAATAAATTTGTTGGATTGCCAGAACCTACTTTGAAACTTAATAAACTTTTTGCGCATCCGATTTTACCTTTTTTTCTTTGCCAAGCGTATACGAAAAAATTGAGTTCTAAACTAAAACTGTTTTCTTTCTGTTTGAAAGTAACTTCTTATAAGTTAAAAGCGGAATAGATCTTGAAAAGTCGGAATAAAGAAATATTGACTGATAAAAGGGCATAAAATTTACTGGAGTATTCCGTAGGAAGTTATTTGCCTGTGTATCATTCGCTGAGAGGTTGATATTAATTTAATCTCATTGTTTTGCCGTGTATTTCGCTGACCGCCCTTTTCTATCTTACGTGATCTGTTTCATACTTTCCGACTTTGTTCCCTTCTTTTTTCACGTGCCTCAATCCATTTGCGTTCCTTTTATCTTCTGATTGTCTTTCTGTAATCCGGCATTCTGCAAATGTAACCGAATTACGTAAGAGCGATTCTATTTTTAATTCAATTCTATTCATTTATTGACATTTATATAATTTAGGTAAATAATTAGACACTTTCGATTTTTTGTCATTGTTTATGTTTAGTTACTCTATAGGGTCAGTAGGTTAAATAAATTGACTTGACAGAAGTTCCTCACATTGAATTGGGAATCTTGAAAACTATAGGACTTAATATCATCGGTTAAATTAGGCCAATTTAAATACATTCTGCATAGTGTTTGCCATAGTAAACTGTCTTTAACTGATTTCGGTATTTTTTATTCTTATGAGACTTAATTTTCGTGACCTTATTTAAACTGAAAAATAAATGAAAAACACTCTTATTTACAGATTTTCAGTGGAATATTTTGTCTTCGAGAAACCGTCGGCTTATTTTTGATACGGTCCTTTTGATTATTTTTACTTTAAAGCAATTTCGATATTTCAATATTTCACTTATAATGATTTTCATAATTCGGTACTGAATCCTCGAAAAATCTGAGAATGGTCTCCCTTTTTCCGAATAGAACAAAAACATCCCGGAAAATTTATTAATCATGAAAATGAAAAAAATAAAATCAAACTACCATAAAAGCAGTCACGAAAAATAGTAGGCTTCGAAAAAAAAATCGATCCAAGTTAGATATGCATTTTGTTATAAAATGTATCTACTCTGTCCCTCACTAAAGCAACGTAAAGCATTATTCGTTCCGATAAAACATCAATCGCTGTTATAACAAAAAAAGAACTGGAATTTTCGAATGGGGCAAAAACTATTTTTCCCGACGCTGAGCGAACAAATGTAATACCCATCTAGAACAACTGGAAAATTCGATGTAGGATATATAAGGCAATATAGATTTCATGATTTAGTTAATATAGCTTATATAGTGGTGTTGATATTCCGATGTAAATTGTTGATCGAAATCAGCTGTTGTACCTAAATATTGAATTTTTATGTGTAAATAAAGTTTAGAGAGTGAAAGTGAAGATCAGTTTTTAAAATTACATTTGAACCCATGGAGTTTATTGCAATATGTTAAAATGTACATTTTTAGGCCATAATAATACTCGAGAAGCTGAGGTAATAAAGTAAATAATTATTTCTAAAGATTTCAGCCCCGTAAAAAGATGTTTACAAAAGGGAGGGTCGATGAATTGCAGTATGAGTCATGTGATAAATCGGTTGTCTGTAACTAACCATGAAAATGGAAACGATGAAAATCCTGTCAAGGGAATTTTAATTTACCTATTATTGGTCCATAGAAAATCATTAACGATTGTACAAAACATCTAGGCCCCATCATTTTGGTTTCAACATGTTCGGAATATTGGCTCCTAAGAAAATCTTTGTACTATGGACCACTATCTCCGGACCAATATCGAAATTTACTGCAATATAATGTGGTTCTATAATGGCTTGCCACTAGCAGAAATGATAAAGTAGTTTTGGATTCAACAAGATGGACCCTTCACTTATAATTATAAAATAGATTTCCCAGTAGATGGAAAGGTGTACGCATTTAGATGTTTAGTTCTGCAATATCGCCGGACTCATTTCTCTGGACTTTTATCTGTAAGGATACTACAAAAACTATGTACATCAACCAAATTTCAAAACAAGTACAGAATTACGTAAATTGGTTTTAGAATAATTCAAACTACTACATCAGCGGTACTTAACAATGTTCTTACACTTACTGGCTTACACTCTTTGGTAATTTAGAAATATGTTAATAAATATATTTATAGCTTTGAGTGACAGACTGTGGATGCTTTTCTTGAAACGTTTTAAATAATAGCTAAAAATATATTTAAACAATTACATCACATATTTAAAAAAAACAGAGCCCAAACTAAAATGTTAATAGTTTGTCTAAAACGAATCTTTGTACTGAATATCTGTAAATGTCATCTTGATCTTAAAAAGTAAGTAATGAGAAAGACTTTGCATTTTGTATAATTGTTAAAATATTTTTTGCTGTTACAAACATTATGAAAACGGTATTTAAATTGTCAAACCTTTGGACACACTATATACTAGGAAAAACAAAAAATTTCATTATATTCATTGTGTCATGTTATGAACCCCATAACCTTAATCTGGTACTTCTGGAGTTTACCCGTTCCAACACTTAGAGCATTTACTTTCTAGAGATAGCCTGCAGTGCACAAATATTGTGGTGAGACTAAGGAGAGAGAGGGCAATAGAGAGGGCAAGAGGCTATTTCACTCGGTTGGGAACTGCTTCCAATAAAGCATGTTGTTCATTGGCTGCGTCCACCGACCATCCACCCACTAAGTGAAATAGCCTCTTACTGTCTCTATTGCCCTCTCTTTCTAGCGTTGCCATGATTTTATGCTTGACAGACTATATCTAGATGGTAAATGATCTAAGTTCCAACATACAAAAAATTAAAAAACCACAGCTTTAGTAGATTATAAATGAAAATCCAACTAAATGTTTAGTATTTAGTCCATTTAAGATTGCAATATTTTTCTTTGAAAAAATAACATTTTCATAAAAATTATTTAGTTGGAGAAAATTTGTTACATCTCTCTGAGTATTTTAAAATATTTATAACATCTTAATGCCTAGATAATTTATTTAACACCACGTCATTAGTAATTTGTTATGCTGTTCGAATATGGTAAATGACTCGCCCAAATTCGACATTGAATACCAAGAGGAACTACATGCCTTTTAAGAAGATCTCTCTTTATTATTTTGTACCCAAGTGGACGGATAAGAATATATGAATTTGCAAGAACGGTCGTAGGTATTCTTTGTCATTTTTTTTATGCGTGATTGATCAAACGCGAATATTTTATCGTCACATAATACGGCAAGTAGACTCACTAGACACTGTGGTACTTACGATCTGAATAGCAAATTCTATTTCGGCCTTGACCGTTGAATTGAATTCTTATATTAATTCAAGTAAGGAATAAACCATTCAATAACCATAGATGTTGAGTTCATTAATTACTTCACTTCCTTTGATTGCGACAATTTTTTGTTCAGTTTAAATTATAACAATTCACAGTTGTTTTTTAATAATTAGAATGTATTTTAATTAAATACAATAGTTTTAAAACGTGATACTTATACAATAAACAAAATTACAAGTTTGCCGCGACCACATTTTTTATCAATATCTATTGCTTATTTGTAATAAGCAACTACTCATGTACCAAACTATATAACTTTTTTAAACCGCCCCGTATAACTGTAATTCTACTCCACCTTATATTTCAACCATCCTGTATATTCAACTACTTCTGACAATTTTTAAAGCCTTTTGTATAACTGTAATTATTCTCCGTCCTATAACGCAAATATCCATTCTGTATAACTCTAGTTTTGCTCCAGTCTTATTCCAGCCACCTTGTATACGCAATAGAATATTTTTAGAACTACCCTTTATAACTAATTCAATTCCAACTTATATTTCAACTATCCTATATATATATAACTGCTTATGTACCACCTAATATCACATGTACGCACGCACACACCTACAACCGTATACTATATAGAAGAGTTCGCCGACCTATCTAATAAATTTTCGTTTCGATAAACTAACCGAATATTTTCTGCCATTTTACGCGACTATAACCCCCCTAACTTAACTTCGTCTCTAACAGAAACTGACTTTCAAATGCATCAAAATAAAAACCATTACAAACACCCTGTACGTTATACTTTCATGGCATAGCTTGACATTTAAACTAGATATTTATGATGAAAATGTGACATTTACCATGATGTTTAAAGTTTTTTGCATATATTTTTCTGATTTTCAGAAAAACGGTATGTTTTACTTTATAGAAAAATATACGGAATCAAGCTGGAACATATCTCTGGAAAACCGCAAATCTCCTGTCATAGATAATTATATGGGACCTTCCTGTAATGTTCCTTAATATAATGCAGTTTCAATCATCAAAATTGCCCAAGCCGTTTAGAAATAATCGCTCCTACATAAAAAAAAGTTGCAGACGACTTGATACCCTCCTCCTTTTCTGGGAAGTCGGTTAAAAAGGTTACGGTGCACATATTAGGAACCCCTTTGTGACGTATGCTTTCGGAAAAATTTATATCTATCGAGCAATCCTTCATGTATTATCCTTGGTTTGTACTATGATGTTAGCAACAAGTGGCATTACGTCAAAACTTACTATAAGATAACTCGATTGTATAATAGTTCTGTTAAATTAAGTAACAATGAGATGTGCCAAATTGTTCAGGTATCAGCTTCCCCTGCAAAAGTTTCAAATGGCAACGCCTTTGCTAAGCAGAAATTGTTTCAAGGCTTTGATTTCCTCTAACTCCTTTAGGGTGGTTTAGATTTTCTTATATCGTGTAACTGCTATGTTTTGATCTAATTTTTGTTGACCCCTACAAATTATATCCTGTGTTCGTGTGTGAGAAGAAGCAATAGCGTATCCAAGATCCTTTAATCAGAAAGGTGGCCAAGATATAAGGCTTCTATTAATTAGGGTTTCAGTTTGATAAATTTCTGCCGCTGTCTTCTTGTTAGCTTATTAATTTTATCACATAATTTGGATGTTTTCTTATTACTGTTCTGGTGCCATGTAAGGCAAAATATGTTAGTTTATTCATTTTTTTTTTATTTTTCTGTTTGTTCTCAAGTTTTCTTGGATACTTTTTCCGCATTCAGGTCTCTCCGCACTGCCCTTGTATCCTTCTGTTTAAGACAAGTCAAACGGTCTTGTATGCACGGTTTGCTTGTTGATAGTTACATTTGTTACACTGTAGGGTAGAAAGTTATCAAAGAATTTACTAATTTCTGAGTTTTGTCGTGAGTGGTTAGTTTCTAAGATTTTTTTGCGATCTCAATTTCTCTTTTCAGTCTGGATGTCAAATGATATAGATTTGTATGTGTTTTAGTCGAATCGGTGAGACACATCGTGGGGTATATAGTAAATTATATAATGTATAAACTCATTTGTAGTTTATTTATTTGTAACTCAAATATTTAATATTATATGTGAAAAGCATTGACTAATCTATTGTTAGGTTTTAATCTATGGATAAATATTCGCCTTTGCAAATTATTTCAATAAACTGCTTTACAATTGGGCACCCGGATATATATACTTTTATCTCTGCTTTTTTAAGCCTCTAATTAACAAATAGTGGAAATGTCTGAAATATCCCCGCTGGTACTTTAGTAATTGTTAAGAATGTTGCTTGATTACGATCCGGTCGGTAAACGAACCAGCAGCTTGGAAAATACAATTTCTGAAATGTGTACTCTGTATGCTTTTGTACAACAGAAATGATAACATATGAATAATTCTAACTAAAATGTATGAAACTGTCTATGTTACATTATAATAGTAAAATAAAGTTTTACTGTTTATATTTTGAAAGTTACCCATAGAAGTTTCGAACTCGGATCCTTGCAATGCAAGTTAGGGGACTTGTTTTTGAAAATGACCGAAAGCAATAATTAATTACTGTAAATTCACAAATACATTCAATAGTAAAACTAAACTAAAAATTACTTGGTTGGGTATCCATATATTACAAAAAATATATACCTACTTGTAAATTACCCCTTTATACACAGTTGGGCAAAAGTGTAGGTCCATGCAAATATTTTTACGACTGCGTTGTTTTTGGGAAATTTTGCAAATTTAAAATATTTTTCAAGATAGAAAACCAATTAGCGCCCTAAAGTAATAAACAACTCATTTATAAATGTAGAAGGGATAAAATTCAAAATATCATAATCAGTAAAATAATGGCAGTCGCACACGCAAAAATTGGCAAATCAATTAAACAATTAATTTCGTATGAGCAGATTCAGAAAATGACAGAGAATAGGCAGGTACAGGTTATGAATGTAAATTTTAACGATGAGTTTTAGTGATCGGATTAGAAGTCATGATATTTCTCATTTGCTGAATAATAAGTGAATAATTGAAATCCTAAGTAATGAAAAAATTGCTCAAAATGTTGCAATAGAATTGGAAGAATCTCCTCAAGTTTCAACAGTGGCATCCTCTCTGTAGCAATTATAAATGCAGGGCATTACTATATAAACATTATATATTTTTATAATACATTTGAATCATATTTTTTCTATCTCGAGTTTTTGTTATTTCAGGTAAGGAACTATGCAATTCATGGATCTTTGTAATCGTGAGTATTTTAAAGTAATAAGTGTTCACATTCTACAAATTCCTGATTAATCCCATGCCCAGTTATTAATCTCACCCCAAACTACAGTAATATACTTTGTAAAGGGTGCGTTTATGTTGGAGCTGTGATAAATGAGTGAAATGAGCTATTCCGAGGAAGAAATTCTGTTATCTTCTAGTATTACTAAATATTATATTCTTGAAGTTGAGCAGAAAAGACGCAATATATATATATATATATGTTTTAGGTGGTTTCCGGGAATTCATCCGTGTAGTTGGAAACCCGGAAACCACCTAAAACATTTAGTGCCCGCGAAAACTTATATATTATATATATATATATATATATATATATATATATATATATAAATTTAGCTGTAATATAAAGTGAGGACCTACTGTAGAGCACATGATGTGAGAACCGGCAGAAGGAATAAAAATTAAGGGAATTTTTTTATCCAGCAAATATTAATTCTAAAATAGCCTCAATTTTCTCACTAATATACACACAAAAAATGTAAGTTAAAATTTTTTTGTTCCCTAAATATATTAAAACGAAGTGAGAACCTTATAAGCTACTATTCAACTCAGGCCCAACAATAATTTTAATGTACTACTAACATTCTGAGGACAGTATATAACTTGGACCTACCAAAGCGAGAGCTACGCATAGTTGCAACATTTAAGTAGTTATGTATATTCTGGCGATAACGTCCTATAAATCTACGCATGAAGGGAGGTCCATAGATTTTTATTCCGGCAAATTCAGTTGTTTTGACTAGTCGTTATATGTTTACGTTTTTTTATATTGTGACGATTCAGGGTCAGACGTTCTGTCTCAGAACGGTGCGTTTGAAATAAATTCATTTAAACATAAGATGTTTTTGCTCAATTAATATCTCATTAAAGTAATAATTTCTTGGATATGCTTCATACAATATACAGTTTGAGCCATAATTATAGCTAGAGAAGACATATATTGTTTTTTCCCCATTAATGAGTCACCCTATATGAACCATTCGTACTGCAATTTTAATAAGACAATAAACAGATATATGATCCGTCTCTAGATACTCAATAGGATGTTAAACTCATTGCAAAAAGTATACATATTGAAAAAAAGTAGTTTTTTATACTATCTTGTAATTTTAAATTATCTCCGTCAGCTTTGTATGTTATAACATTGCTACGTTAACAAATGTTCAGTGTTATTATATTGTTAAAATTGTATGACCAGTTTTCGAGATATAGGGTGTTAAACATCGGAAATGTTTCCATTTTCTTATCAGATTTCTCATAGCAGACATGTATTATTTCCGTACATTGCTGGAAAGATAATTTTCGCATTATTTGACAAAAATATTAAATAAAACAATTACCATTAATTATCTTTGATTACAGTGTGTTTCCAATATATGTAACATGTTTTTCAGAAAACCCATTTTTTATTACAACGATGAATACATAAGATGTAATCGCACAATTAATAAGAAATGAGTTCTTGGATGTGTTCATATATTATAAAGTGTAAGTCGTAAATATGGCTATAGTGGGGATATACCATTTTTTACCATTAATGAGTAACCTTGTATAAACTACCATACTTTAATTTGTACAATTTTTGCAAACCTGTAGAATTTAGTGTGACGAGTCGTTGATTTCTATAATTTAATATAAACATTCCAGGACGCATGGTTTATACAGGGTTACCTATTAATGGAATAAACAATAGATGCCCCCTTTAGCAATATTTACAACTTACACTGTATAATGTATGAATACGTCCAAAAATTATTTTTTTGACATTATATTAACTGAACAATTAGATCTTCTTATGTATTCAACATTATAATAAAAAAATGAGTTTTCTAAAAAACATGTTACGTATATGAGACACCCTGTAATAAAAAATAATTAATAGTATTTTTTTGTGGAATATTTATGTCAAACAATGTGCAAACCAGGTCCTCTGCAATAAAGGGAAATAAAACACATCTATTATGAGAAATCTGATGCGATAAAGGTGACATTTCTGAAATTTAACACTCTATATCTCGAAAACTAGCCATCCAATTTTAATAATATTCTGCTCAGTAAAACACTGAACATTTGTTAACGTAAAAATGAATAATATTCAAAGTTGACGGAGAGAATTTAAAACTACGGGGTAGTATAAAAAATACATTTTCTCAGTATGTATAGTTTTTGCATTCAGCTAAACATCCCGTTGAGTATAAAGAGACGGATAATATATCTATTTAATGTCTTATTAAAATTTCAGCACGAATGGTATGGACAGAGTGAGTAATTAATAGGAAAAAATAATATATGCATTCTCTAGCTATATTTATGGCTCACACTGTATATTATAAGAAGCACTTCCAAGAAATTATTAATTTAACGAGATATTAATTGTGCAATAAAAAAAAATATTTTTTCAAAAATCACATGTTACGTATTTTTTAAATACCCTGTAATCCACCAAAACTTATGACAATTGTTTTGTGAAATATTTGCGCCCAATAATGTACAAATCACAATTTCTCCAATAACCGGAAATAAAGCACGTCTATCATTGAGAATACGATATCAAAAAGCGGCATTTTCGATGTTTAACACTCTGTATCTCGAAAAATAGTCATAAAATCTGTTTGAGCGCATGAACTCTTTTTGTCAGAACGTCAACTTCTACAAGATACCAAAATTGCAAACAATTTGACGGAAGTCCATTTTTCCATAAGAAAGGTGTCTGGTCCTTTAAAGAAGCAACTTCCAGACCATATAATAGTGATTTCTATAGTTGAACAGATTTGAAAAAAAGGTGAAACAACATCAAGAAGAAACTGTGCAAAGGTTAGTGAAATATTTTGATGAATAACGTAAAATAGAATTAGAAAACCTTTTAACTAATATTGATAAACAATTAATGCAAATAGTAGCACAAGTTAATGAAACAGTTAATGAAAGAATGCAAATAGTTGAGTCAGACATAAAAGAGATAAATGATGACATTAAGACCATAAAAAATGCCATGGATACTCTTGAAACCAAAGTAGGTGACCTCGATTCCATCCAAAGCCAAGTAATATTTGAAATCAGTTCAATTCAAGACCAAGTCAGTTCCATTAAAAAAACAGTACAGTGAAGTACAAGATAAAATCAGTGTCACCCAAAACAAGGTAGAAACAGAAATTAAAAAAATTCAACAGGACTTACAGCGAGAAAAATACCAAAACACCATTAGTATCAAAGGTTCCGTTAGCAAACCACTCACATTAGATGGCAGTTCATCTTGGCTCATGTATAAACGGCAATTTGAAGCCGTGGCTACAGCTAATGGATGGGATAACCAAGAAAAATCTACCTCTGGTGTAATTTCCTTAAAAGGTCCGGCCTTAGAAATCCTCCAAAGCATTCCAGTCAAGGCAATTTCGACATCCATCCTGGACAAAAGATACGATATGAATCCCTGAGCCAAGTATACCAGGTGCAACTAAGCGAAAAAACGCAAAAATCCGGAGAGAGCTATCAAGAATTCGAAGCAGAGATCAGACGGTTAGTACACTTGTATTACCCAGACCTGCCCGAGGAAACGAAAGACCAATTGGTCACACAGAGTTTCATAAACGGTATCAGGGATGTGGAAGTACAAAGAACTAGAAGACTTAGTGGCATCAAGAAAAGTAATGAAGATTTACTTCGGGCCTTGGAAGTAGAAGCAGTCATGAATATGTCCAAACCGTGGGTGCGAGCAGTTTCCTTCATCCAGGACGAACAAGAACCATCCTTCCAGGCAGTGTTGTTCGGAATCCATAAACTTCTAGAACGATCACAAAGAACTGACCACAGAGGAGCATGCTACCGGTGTGGACGGACAGGGCACATTCAACGTGACTGCAGATTGGGGCTACCTGAACGATCATCAACCAGAAGTAGCCAAAACAACAACTTCACCAACCAGGGAAACTCCAATCAGTCAGCATAAGGGGGCGAATGCTGACTAACCCTCCACCAGCCCCCAGAACAGTATCCATCGGGGATTTTGCCGATATAGCAGGAGCCCACTCATCAGGGGCACCATCAATGGCCGAGCAATTACCATCACCATCGACACCGGCGCCGCTGTGTCCATTGCCAAGTCCGGAGTTTTGAGCGCATCAGAAATCCGGCCAGTTACCAACAACATCCAGCTCAGAACAGTCACCGGTGAGTCCATGTCAATACAGGGTGAGGCAGATGTAGTACTATAATTAGGGGACAACCGAATCCGGCATAGGGTCCTGGTAGCGAATATTGAGGACGATTTCATACTGGTATGGACCTAACCAGCCAGCATGGACCCGAGATATGATGTTCTTCGGTTCCTAACTGAGGAATTTGTATTGACACGGCCCGTCAACAGTTCAGCCACCTCCATAAAAATTGAGGCAAAATCCTTAACCAGATTTCCGGTCGAACGGAACAGATAATTGATTGGCAGCTAGAAAGCAATCCTGAGAGCTGCGTTGGAATGGTGGAGCCCGTACACTCGGCTCATGACTACTTAGTTGGACGGGCTATAGATAAAACCGGACGAAATATACCAATTAGAGTCCTGAATTTGCCCAACAATGACATTAGAATTGCTAATGGTCAAGATATAGCTTGTTACGAGCCAGTAGAGACCATCATCAATGGCAAAGAAGTGTACCAGACATCAGTGAAGAAGACAGGTCCCAGTAAAGAGTTCCTACAACAGTTTGCTGACATTTTGACACACCTTACACCAGAGGAACAGAAGAAAGTAAAGCAATTTTTCGCAGAGTACTGACAAATTTTCAACAGGTAAGATAGAACCACCGGTCGCACCAAGATCATTCAGCACCGAATAGACACCGGAAAGGCTCAACCTATCAGAATACCACCTAGACGACTACCATTAGGGCAACAACAAACAGTCGAGGAAAACATCGAGTCCATTTTACAAAACGGAGTTATTGAGCCATCCATAACCCATGGTCTGCTCCCGTCGTGCTAGTTAAAAAGAAGGATGGAACCACCCGATTTTGCGTGGATTACAGCAAGCTGAATAACGTCACGAAGAAAGACAGCTATCCACTACCCCGAATTGATGACACTCTGACCACACTAGCAGGCTCCCGTTGGTTCTCCACACTAGACCTAAAGAGTGGATATTGGCAGGTTGGTCTACATGAAAACGACAGAGAGAAGACAGTGTTCTCCACTAGTAAAGGGCTGTTTCAGTTCACGGTCTTGCCCTTTGGGTTATGTAGTGCTCCCGCAACATTCGAGAGGCTAATGGAGTATGTCCTGAGCGGGTTAAAATGGTTAACGTGCTTATTATACCTCGACGACATTTTGGTTATGGGTAAAACCAGAACTCCAGATATTAACGCCAACCTGAGACTCAACCCGAAGAAGTGTTCCATGTTCCAAAAAAAAGTAGAGTTTTTGGGCCACGTTCTTTCCGAGTCAGGAATCCGCACCAACGAGGACAAGATAGAAGCCATCCGTGATTAACATTAACTCCGAAGCTTCTTGGGCCTATGTTCCTACTTCAGGCGATTTGTTGAGGGATTTGGCACCATTGCCGGGCATCTACATTGGCAGACCACTGAGAAAGAGACCTTCCGTTGGAATCATGATTGCGAAATATCATTCAGAGACTGAAGGAAGCACTATGTTCCAGCCCAATCCTAGCCTTTCCTACACACTCCGGCAAGTTCATTTTAGACACCGACGCTAGCAACAGAGCTTTGGGGGCCGTCTTACCCAGGTGCAAGATGGTGATCGAGTACTACAGCCGTGAATTCTCGAAACCGGAAAGAAATTATTGCGTCACCACAAAAGAACTTCTTGCAATAATAAGGGATGTAGATCATTTCCATAAATACCTCTATGGTCGTCATTTCTTAACCCGCCGCCCTCAAATGGCTACTGGACATGAAGACACCGGAAGGACAACTGGCAAGATGGATGGAGAAATTACAGCAATACGACTTCAAGGTGGAACATCGTGCCGGCCGTTTGCACAATAATGCCGATGCCCTATCAAGAAGACCCTGTAGAGTAGAATGCGGACATTGTCTGAAGACCGAACAGCGAGAAGGTATCTCCATCAGACAGATCTTAGTGCAGGCCAATGAAGACTGGACAACGGAACAGTGCATCTTGTCGCTCAAAAAGAGAGGGGCACCTAGACCAGGATGGGACGAAGTAGCTAGATACTCGGGCGTCCTGAAATCGTTATGGGCCCAATGGGACTCTCTAAGAGTAAAGAATGGTAAGCTCAAGCGAATTTGGGAAAGCACTAACGGTCGAGAAACCAAGTCCCAGCTGGTAGTTCCAAAAAAAGGTACCAGCCATCCTAACCGAAGTACATGATGGGATTATCGGGGGTCATCTGGGTATGAATAAAATCCTAGACAAAGTTCGCCAGCGGTACTACTGGGAAATTACTTCGAACAGTCAGAGCTTGGTGCCGAAAATGTGACACCTGTGCAGCCAGTAAGAGCCCGAAGACCCCGACCAAGGACAGAATGCTGCAGTACAATGTGTGCGTTCCCTTTGAGAGAATTGCCATCGATGTCGCCGGTTCATTTCCCGGGAGTGTGAGGGGGAACAAATACATTTTGGTCGCAATGGATTACTTCACTAAATGGCCTGAGGCATAGACGACTCTCAATCAAGAGGCAGCCACGGTAGCGACGGTGCTGGTAGAACAGCTATTCAGCGGATTTTGCGTCCCGTTGGAACTACATTCAGACCAGGGGCGTAACTTCGAATCGAATGTATCCTAGAAGGTCTGTTCGATGTTGGGGATCTGGAAAACGGGAACAACACCATTGCACCCACAGTCAGACGGAATGGTGGAAAGATTCAACAGGACATTGGAACAAGACCTGATTGGGATGAGCATATTCATCTAACCCTGTTGGCATATCGCTCGGCCGTCCATAATAGTACAGGCCGGGCTCCAGCCAGGGTCCTATTCGGAAAAGAGCTGCGATTACCCTGTGATTTGACTTTTCGCTCCCCCGAAGAACCTTCCCAAGCCATCAACGATTATGCTCCGACATAACATGCTGACAATACACGAATTAGCCCGAACGCAGATGTTGGCCATCAGTGACCAGATGAAGACATAATATGAACTCAAAGCCAATTCATTTGGGTTGCAAGAGAGGGACAACGTCTGGCTATACAACCCCCAACGGAGCAAGGGTATATCTCCAAAGCTTACGCCCGCCTATGGTGGTCCATACGAGGTGGTCAAGAGGATTAATGACGTCGTCTACCGTATCCGTCAATACCTCAGGGCTAAGTTAAAGGTGGTCCATTTAGATCGACCCGCTCCTTACATGGAGAGGATGTTTCTGACCGGGACGATCAGAATTAAAAGGATGGTAGTGTTATAAATTATCTATTGCGTCCTTGGCGAGTAGCGTAAAGCATTTTATTTCAATACATCAATCGCTAAGAGGACAAAAAAATTTATCTCGAAATAACTCGACAACTCTAAAATTGACACTCGGTTTTGCTAGAAGAATTCGATGCGGATTTTAAAAGGAGCGGCCCAGCATCGAGGAGTTAGTTATTTATTGCGAAGAGATTATTTCGTGTTATTATTGTGATATTCGAATCAGCTCAGTGAATATTTGATGTAAATAAAAGTTTCTAGAAAGTGATACTTAGTGAATATTAGTTTTTAATTAATTGAACCCTCGGAGTTTATAACAATATCTAGCCTCAAATATTTTATTCCTGAAGATTGTCAAAGAATAAACGGAAATTAGAATTTTCAGTTTAACTGTAAACATCGACCAAAGAAATTTACTACTTACTTAAACGTCAATGGAAATAACATGTATATTAATAAATAGAATTTTATACCAGCCTGCACTCTTAGTGAGGACTGTACATGGTTGCCGAATATATGTCCTCACTTATTGCATAGAATAATATTTGAATAGTCGTAAAAATATACGTCGTGAAAATATACATACGGTGAAGCGCCCTCAGTCTAAAATTCGGTGAACTAAATTTTCATTTTTCGTCAAAGTGAGGTCCAGTCAAAATAATGCTAGAATTAATAATTACACATTTTGGGACTATTTGAGAGTGATATACAAAGTGAGGACCGTATACGGTCCTCTCTTTGACTTGGACCTCACTATTACCGGGAATTTCTTTGAGAGGTGGCTCACTTCTTGCTCTGGGCAAATTTATATATATATATATATATATATATATATAAGTATTACATTATTTCACAGCATGTATTCATTCAAAAAATTAAATGATTAATTTCAGTAATGAATTAGATATTAATATTCATATATAAAAAACAATCCCTGCCAATATATTCCACTTTGAAAAACAAAAGCGGTCTAAGTATAATTTCCTAAACATAATAGAAATCACTTTCAAATATCTTTATACAATTTCAAAATCCAACTGCCGCCACTGAGGATAACTAGAAAATAAACAGTTTGGTACATGTAGTATTTAATTTTAAAGCCACTTCATGCCACAATTTGTCCAAATCAAATCTATTGAGGTGATTTTTGTCTTTTTGATCCCACAATGGCAATCTGAAAAAAAAGTCACTAATTAAAGTATCAACGGCCATACCATTGAGTAAATTGACTCACTGGTACATACTCCACTGAAGCAAAGAAAATACGTTGGTCGATTATCGCAGCTCTTTTCGTTAGTCGAGACTTAAGAGCGAATTAAGATTTTCTTCGGTTTGATAGTATCGACGCTCTTATCACTTATCGCAGCTCCAACATAAACGCACCCTTACGGTAGAGAGCAATGTTTGCTCTGGAATTTTTTCTCTGCAACCTAAGAAAACGAGATGGGAGGAAACCGGAAAAGTCAATTTTATCCACCTCTACTTGTTTATAAATAATTTTCTAAAACTAGGTGAAATGTCGTACATGGGTAGACTTACAAATTTTGCTTGGAACCCTATTCTAACAAAACAGTGTAGTTCACATTTAATATGACATTATGCTACTATTTGAACTTTCTCCAAATTCACTAAACGAAATACTACAAAAATAACAGATAACAGAAACAATTGTGTAACCCAACATTCACCATAGATCAGCGCTTAATATGTTGATATCGTCTGTAATAAACCAATAGGTACCGTAAGAGATCAGGCACACAATAAATATGATTTTGGATCCTTGTCAATTTTGCTGCAAATAAGTATGTTTTCTTCAAGGTGTGCTATTGAAAAGTTTCACTTCACATAAGGCTCAAATTCTTTTTTATGATGTTAAGAGGGGAACGAAGGTTATTTGTGATGCGAGTATTATCGCGAGCCCAAATAAAATAGCTCATTAACACAAATAGACACACTGGCAAACCTGAACTTGTTTTGAAGTCAGTAGTGGTACCTAACCAGTGAAGTTAAAACTTTTGCCCTACTAATTAAGGTATTGTTGTTTCCTAGCTTGTGAGGAAGCCGTTCATTGCAAGGCTGTTACCTGGCCAATAATCAACAATTACTTTCATTTGGTGAAACATCGGCTAAATTGTCTACTTTACTACGGGGGGGGGGGGGGAGCAGGATATTCATTTCACAAAAAATTTCCGAGCTTAGCCAATTAGCCAAGAAATCAAACTACGCTTGCAATATGAGTTTGAGTACCAATAGCCCAGAATTGGTTGCTCATCATTTTTATTGCCTCCAACAGCGTTTCTGGATCTATATTAAATCCACGGGTTCAAACTAATCCTGATTTTTATATATTCTGTTATTGTATAATTATGTTTAGTAGGTACACGCCAATAGTTAGGTAAGACTTTTAGCGAATCAAGAGACAGTAAAGAGGAATCTTTGTTTGTTTTTTTTTGGGCTTGTAACACCACATTTCAGCAAAAACTGTAAATTTAAAACCCCAAACGTTTCAAGGTCTGTTTACCTCGTTTCAATTGGGATAATAAACTATTTCGAAGAGGCCACAAATCACCTAAGATTAAAGTTTAATTTGAGTCTGATTCAACATTTTCAGGTGATATTTCATGGTGTTAAATTATTCTGTAAAGCTACATTTTTCATTTGACATGCTTTTTCCGGTTTTGGAACATTGACTTAGGAAGTTGTCAAGCTGCAAATTCATTTAAAACATCTTTTAGCTGTCAGGTAAAATCTACGAAGGCAAATAACATAATGATAACTTTGAATGTGGACTATATGTGAACATTGCATGCTTCGACTTTACATTTATATTTTGTAAATGTCTGGAATTGTTAACGGCGTCAGAGGTTAACTGTCTTTGACCTTGGTCGAGTAAAGCTGGCATGATTAATTCCTAAAAAAATCAGTAGAGGAATGATATTTCATCATCATTTTCAAAATCTTTTTCAAGCATAGCAGCATCATTATTCCTCGAGTCAGAAAAATGGACGTCTTAATGTATATGGGCGTTATTATCAAAGAAGTTTTTATTAAAGGACGCAATGCAATTGTCTTTAGAGTCTGAAAATTGCTCGATTTCTCAAGGTAGCTAGCTGTACGTACCATTTATTATTGCTATTACTTTTGGTATATATATGAAGAAATATTTATCCAGGAATACATCCGTTCGTTATACTGATTCATGTTTGAATGTTTCAAATATCTTATGGACGCCATATTTAAAGAGAGCTCGTCAGGAGCTTTCAAATGATATATAAGAAGCTCAGGTTACGAAATTGCCTACGCTCTGAAAGTTACAATTACTGTTTTTCATAGTAGGCTGTGATTACGCCTGGCGGTCGTTATCAAACAAGCGAAATCGGCTTTTCATTTCTTAATTTATTGTATTTGTGTTTTCTCGTAAGTTCGGAAGGTTTATAATGTAGCGGTATAGCCGCTATTAAATATTCAAACGAAGACCATTATTAAAGCTAACAGGAACACAAAAGCTGCAGCACATGCATACGAAGGACAATTTTCGGAGCGACGTCAACCCATCGAGAGCCATTTTCGGTTCGTAGTTACCAATTTGCTAGCTGATGATTCTTTCTCAAAACCTACACTAAAAATAATGAAGAAAGAGATGCATACAGTTATCTTAGAAAAGGTCACAAATAACCCAGCTACATAGGTGAGAAAAATTGACGAACAAGCTACAATTCCTTAATCTACTGCACATTTTGTTCTAAAAAACATAGCTTTCATCCGTACAAACCCCTTCTCTAAATAAATGTCAAGAAATGCATGATTTACAATATAAAATAATTTGGACAAATGAAACACGCTTTACAAATTCTGGAATAATCAATAAATAAAACATCACTATTGGAGTACTGAACCACGGAGATTATTACTCGCACAAACGCAAAAACTTTAACTTTTGTATTTTAAGCAACCGTTTGATTGGAGCCTTTATTTCCCAAGACAATCTAATAGGAAATTGACCTATGCAGCTTGCAAGAAGTTTAAGGATGATAATTTTGACAATAGAATCATTTCTAATATTGGTCGTACACATTGGCAGTCGAGACCTCTTAATTTTTACTAGCGGTCGCCCAGTGGTCGAATTTCGACTCTAATTTATTAAAATAAAAAGTTGAACATTATTGACGTTATTTTGTCTCTATAAGAAATAGAGTTGAGGCGAAATTACAAAAGTAGGCCAGGCGTTTGCTATCTCTATTATTTCATTTGGATTACATTTGTATAAACAATTCACTAAATTAGTTTTAAATAAAAATTATGTATGTTATTGTAGGATCATTTTTACATAAATATATCCTATAAATTATCGCAAATATAATAGTGTCTATGCAATATGTTCCATGTAATTATGGGCAGATTTTTCTTTGAAACATAAATTTTCCGTGATTTACACTTATTTACTGTTTAACCCTTGATTTCATATTGATGCATATTTGCCACATAACAGTGTGAATAAACGAGATTTTAAAAGGAACAGTTATAGAAGCCAAATTCATACTGTTGCACATTTGTATCTTACTATTTCATAAAAGTGTAATGTGGCATCCGCGTACTATATGTCCTTTTGATCGTGAAGACAAACAAATTACCACCTGCACTAGTGATATTTGTATATGTTATGAAGCGCAGTACGTTTGTTATGTAAATTGATGCATGGATCAAGATTTTAGTATTTACATTTGATTGAATGCAACACTAAAGGTATCTACACCACTTATGCATACATTCATCAAAATATTATATTTATAATTTTAGCAATGTGTCATACATTCTTATGTTGCCTATTTGGAACTTCATGAAATTTTGATATATCAATATATTTATTTGCAGATGTCTTACCACAATAAACAGATGAATGATCCGCTAACAGACGTGGTACTATATGAGATTATTGATTATTTCAGTTGCCCCTCTTGAGCGCGTGAAAATATTCAAGGTCACGCCTCATTTGGTCGTGGCACACTATTGATCAGCGGCACGTATCGTGTGACTTAATCACTTCTGTTGGTCAAATAATTGGTGGTGCGACTTTCAAATATCAGCGGTCATATAGAGATCGCGGTTGACAGTTGACGTGGCGTCCGTGGCAAAAATGTCATCAAGCGGTGGCCGAACGGGGGTCGATCGTTTCCACGTCGAACCCTCTACTATACGAGCCAGCGAGACTTGGTACACTATCATTTCGGAGAGTTTTTCAATACGCATTTAGAAACAAGAATTGATACAAATTTCATTTTTTCAAATTATTTTTCAAAATTCATGAAATGAAGGGCTAATGTCATATCTATTGTCCGATGAATGATGATTTGTTGCAGAACACGTTCGGAGTTTTGTGAAAATAATATGATATTAATGACAAAAGTATAATCAACACAACAAAAATTTACAAAAATTATTCTCTACGAGATTTAGTCCTACTAGTCCAAGATATCAATACTGTATTTTCTTATTGCACTATAGGCAACTCCAAACACTAGACAGTAAAATGGTCTGAACGAGCTTTACCCAGTCCCTGCCGTGTTTTTCATTCGAGAACCAACCTAGCATATATACTTACACAGCAATGTAAGATTTCAAAGGAAAAATATGTCGAATAAAAATATATTTTACTCTAGAATAAATGTACCTAAGGTAACCTAATAAATGGGTACATTTTTTATATTCAAACAAATCTTTAAAATGTCAAATGTTATTTTTCTTTTAAGTAAAACAGTCAAATGGTTTTAAAAGTCAGAACTTTGCAGCAATGGCCTTGTTAAGTTAAATTAATTGACTATTAGATACCCACATTGTCAGAAAACATTAATTATTATTAAATATAAACAAATAAGAACCACTTACTGTTAATTAATATTAGTTAAAATAGCTATTTTCGACAATTTTTTTCTGTGAATAGAAATTAAAACCTTGAAAATACTTCTGACTGAACTGAAAACTTTCAACCTAATTGCTACAAAAGTAATGAAATGTCAAAATTATATCAAATTTCCTGCAGATTGCCATAAATTCAGTGTTGCCACATCTACCTATTTATCGTGAATTTGTGCATAATTTCACGAGTTTTTATAATCTTAGTTAAATTACATGAAAGTTATCCGACAAAAATATAAAGACTTTAAATTAAAAGTATAAGGTTAAAATTCGTAAAATATTATCACAAATACATTGATCAGGTGCAACATAATTCTGATTTTAGTTGACAAAATGAAAGGTGCAAACTCCAAACTTGCGAACGCCCAATAAACGGAGATTTTTATGTATTATAATTTTTCGTCGGTTCTATTTCAATAGCATGATTATGTAGGATAACTTTAGCGAAGAGCTAAAACTTTTAGTGTTGTATTTCACATTGGAGTCAACCCAACTTATGATTTTCTCTCCAATCAATCTGGTGGAACAACTGTTTGGTGTTGACAGTATGGATGTAAATAATTATTTTTTTATTATTGTATTATTTAATAAGTGAACCAATATATAAATTAATTTTATCATTCTGCACAGTAGGTCGTCGTCGTCTGTAACTACTAAACAAAACAAGAAAAATGGTACGCAAAAAAGAGAGAAAAAAAAGAGGTTTATGAATTTTCTTCGCCAGAAAATCGAGAGGATATGAAAGAGGCGGTAAGAGATGTTCTGAAAACTATTAACTGAAACACATTAAGCAAAGTTATCTCCAAAATAGAGGGAGAGTTGTGCCATAGTTTTCAAACATATGTCTGTTTACTTCATTAATTAATTTGATGTTAATGAGAGTAATTAGAACTTTGACAACACACTATTTTGTAACTATGAATTTAAAATGTCTTTCATTAGGTTGTTGTAGCTTTGAAAATTGTTCTTCGGATGAATGTGCTGCACCTTGTGTCTTATTCTTCTTATTATTAGATTTGAAACTTGCGTCATGTACAAACGTGCTTCATCGGAATAATCATTAAAAGCAATACTCCCTTATGAACGTTACGCAAAATCACAATTCTTCTTAAAAAAGTCCCTTAAAACTGTATTATTCCTAAAAGCATAATTTTTAGTTCTTCCTGATTTTCTTAAAATCCCGCATATATAAATCATATCTTACAGAAGGATTGAATTTGCAATAAAATTCTCTACAACTTTTCTAGTTCAACCATTTTTCTAACTATAAGGGTCCTCGAGACAGCAACACATGTAAGCCAAATGTTGAACACTGTATATGTACTGTAAGCCTAAGAGAAAAGCTCGCAAAAGATCCTGATTCTCATGAAGTTGGTGATCTGAAGACATAAACGGGTATCATAGAACTATAAATATTCCTTTTAACAAATATATCAACTATACATTTCTTGAAAACTCGTTGCGGCTCTCAATTATTACCACAAATAAACAAAAACATAATTAGTAATTTCGGTGTGCGTGGATATTGGTGTATTACTGATAAGTATGTCTGTTTCTAAACCCCCTTCACCAACATAAATAGGACGCTTATGATTTGCATGTCTAAAAACGGAGTAGCAAATATTATTTAAGGTAAAAGTTATGTAAGACCCATGCATTTTTTCTATTTATTTTCGACCGTTTTGTCAATAACAAAAAAATACAGTTTTGTTTCAGCCCTTTAAGGGCATATAATTTCCTACGGGTGCGTTTTAGGGCACATGTGAAAGGGACTTTTTGGCATATTTTAATGAGTTCTATGCACAACAAAAGATTGGAACCCTATTTTAGAAACACCCTGTGTATCACACGGTAATATTTTATCCTTACAAATTTTAAATGCTTGTACGTTTTTATTAAACCTGCTATAAACTTAATTTAACATACTAGTTCGTCAACATGTCATTTAAAAAATGTCTGCTTGATTCAAATCTTGTCAATTTTGTTTGGATTATGCCAAGTCCTTGAAATGACAGTCTTGATATGTTACTCTTCCACCATAATGAGATTCGATTATTGTATATAAAGCAAAACTAATTCGAGATGAAATACTTAATTAGAATATTTCACGTTCAAACTGTTCAACCCACACGAATAGAAGCTTTTTATAGTTCTTATACGTTGCAACATTGTAACCAGTAAATGCTTATGTATCGCGTTGTTGGCTTTAATTCTAGCATATCATTTTCAACTAAATTGTGCCCGGGGCGATTCCAAGTAGACAAACTGGCTGCAGAGTGTAAGACCAAGAGATTCTGTTACGAATAGCAAACATTTTCCGCAAACACCTGTGGCTAGTCTATTATTACATTTACCGGATTCGATCACCTCAGGCACAGTATTATGGGCAGTTTCATTGTTTGCTGTCTTGTTTTCATTGCCGTAGGAAAAAGTTTATTTAATTTATTAAAATAAATTACACAGGTGAATGTTTAACTTATTACTAGGGTTAAAATTGCCTTTCGATGTCATCTATAGGATAAAACGTTTCTTGCTATCTGGGTAAGCAACAAGTAGCATGTTACTGATGCACATGTTATTATTAACAAATATTAAAATTTAATTCTTGTCAGTTTGCAATGAAATTACACATTTCAAATACTGTTGATTCTAATATTGTCTTAATATACTCTTAAAGAAATAGTAACTAACAAACATTCAATATTTTATCAAATTGTTATTTGTAAAATCGGCAATAATATGTCATAATAACTATACTGATTAATTTTTATAACCCGTTTCTAAAGACAGATATAACGTAACGGAAACATATTTTTTACCAAGACATGTTCATTGTTTCAATTATACTAGAAACCTAAACTTCTTAACAGTACAATCATATAGTGTTTTAATAGCGGATCGGACAAAAGTCTAAAAACGTCTAAAATGTACTTAGGTTGCTTATAAAATTTAACGATTAACCAATGAATATTGATGTGAAATTATATTTTTAAATCAAGGAATAAAATATAGTAATCCCAGTATTTATTATCTGTTCCTCATAGTCATGTGTAACACTGTGCCGTGCCGCACTTTCGTGCCAACACTTTCCCATGTGTCATGTGTGCTGACACTGCACCAATAACACAACACAGCACACAGCACTTTGCGACACTTCGACACTTTGTGTTATGTCCGTTATAAGTTGTGGCTAAGGTGTGTGTGTTTGCTTATCAGAAAGGATGTGTCGAATGTCCGCCGCTCAGATCGAGCTAGACAAGGAACGGGAGACGATAGGTAAGAGGTGGGTAAGAGATAAAATACATCGGGAGCAAGCGTTAGAAGTGTGCCGCCTGTTTTTAGGTAGTATCGTGTGCATTTTCTTTATTCGTTAAATGAATTATTCACGATTTTTGAATGAATTGCATTTTTAGGGTGGCTAATTGTGTGGCATACAAGTATAAACGTAATATCTAGAAATTACATTTCACGGAAAGTCTAGAATTGGTATTCAAACGCCACACTTCTGCTAGCAGCATTACGCGTCCTTTCTGTTGCCTTGCCTAAGAAATAGAGTGTAAGCAGTAACGCAGTTTAACGATATATACATTTGTAATTTGTATTACGAATTTGCTTTTGCCTAAAAAGTATACCCCCTGCCTCTTGTTCTGCACTGTTTAAATTAGATTTTTTCAGATTAATCACCATAGCTCGGTATTTAATTTTTTGGATATGATATAACAAATTATAACGAAGGGTTGTCCAGAATTTTTTTTTCAATTTATTCAGTTAACCTAAACGCCAACATTAGACAACAACAAAACTATGTAAAAAAGTTAATCAAAAATAAAACTTCAATAGTAAATATCACACCGTCAACTTAAAAAGAATCTTTCTTCTTAAATAAACTGAAAAGTTCAGTCATTCAATGAACATAAAAGGCACAATTAGACAACAACAAAATTATTTAAACAAAAAATATTCATAAATAAATCTTTAATAATACATATCACACCATCAACACAAAATAGATTCTTCTTAAATAAATTGAAAAATTAATTATTACGTAAATTATAATATAAAAATATTATTTGAGAAATTTTAGACGTTTTTAATCTCTCTCTAGTTTTAAATACGTATACGTCCGATAACCTATAATATCAGAATGCTGTAATTGCAGTTGCCTATATATGGGATATCTCAAACTAGAATATTCATAAATTCAAAATGTATTATTGTAGTTGTATTTATTTGTTTATTATGTTATTATGAAATAATCCGTTCATAATATTAACAATTAAACAATGTAAACAAACATTTATTTCTTGATTATGTATACTGTGCATGATATTATGAATAAAATTGAGTTTAAGGTAAAAAGAGCTATCAACTCGTTTACTGTGCCATATGTAAAAATGTTAGATGTGCTGCTTCGGCTATATGACACAATCGTGTCGGGAGTGCAGGCACAGTATACCGTGCGTGTGTTATATCGTTATATGAATGAAGTATGCTGTTCTTAATAATGCTAACCAGAAAGCAAGAGCAAGGAACAAGTGTTGAGATCGAGTATGACATGTTATTATGACACAAGAAATAACAATTTATATTGTAATGTAGAATATCTCATTGTGCAGAAAATAATTTTAAAGATAATTAATTATTCTAAACGCTAACATAATACAACAACGAAGGTATTTAAATAAACAATCTTAAAAAATGAAACAAAAATAAACCGTAATGTATATTTTGATAAAATTGAAAAATTAGTCATTAAACAAATTATAATTCAAAAATATTTTGTATGCTTAAATAAATTTTAAACCCTCCCTTGTTTTTCCCATTAACTATGTATTTACGGGATTTTATTAGTAATAAAACAAAAACTGCATTTAACAACCTATTCACTAAAATTTAAACGAATTGGAAGTATGACATATAAAAAGACTAAATTCCATCCACTCTTCTGTTGTAAAATTAAATATTCACTGGATGTAAGTAAGGCTTAGATAAACGGTAATTAAAGTATTCGTAAATGAGGTTTCCTGTAGACCTGCATTTAATGTATTTAAAACTAGACTTTTGGTAAATTAGAATATAATTTATTGTAGATGTTTTTCTTTGTTTCATTTGTATATAAGGTTCAAAATAGGGCGAATGTACGAACGCTTATTTTTTGTTAACGACGTTAACGTATTATGTGCCTAGAAAAGCAAATAAGAATAATAAAGCTGGTTTATAGTGATCAACTGTCAACTCTTTTATTGTGCTATATGACACAATTGTGTCGTAACACTGTGCTGACTCACTGTGCTGTGCGTGTGTTAAGGTGTCAACACTCTAAAATCTGAAGTGTTACCCATCACTAGTTCCTCAAACTCCAATCCCAGTTTGCTGCGTCATTTGTGGATAGCCTAATTGCCTTTAAAAGTCTCCAGTGCACTTAAACGAATTCAGTGTTATATTAACGTTCTGCCTCAAATTTATAAATACGACAATTTTTTTTCGAAAAACGTCCAAACATGTCAAGCAATTAATTATTTTAATCTTTTGACAAAAATTAAAAAGTAATTTGTCAGAGTGATAGTGCCATCGAATTCTATATCAAAATTAATTCCATTTGAACCATTAAGCCGGGTCCAGATCTATAAAAATTTGCGCCGAATGGCAAATTCAACGTAAATTTTTGTGTGTGCGGGAGAATTTGCGTCAATGTGGACGTTTTGATGCACGCAAGAATTTATTCGACGATTCAACGCAGGCGATCCGCACCGAGTCGGTTTTTCGACGAACATCAAAGGATTTGCGCCGCATTCAGTTATTGATGTGGACGCGTTTGCAAATTCTGCCGTACGAAATTTCTGAATTTTTTAACTAACCTGTTTCACCTGACTTTTGACATGTTGTGTTTATAAACAAATTTGTGATGTCCGACACACGACGTAAATATTTATGTGAAAATTTATCTCAACTCTCGGCGCATTATTTGCGCGAACGCATTCGGGGCAAATTTTTATAGATCTGGGCCCGGCTTTAGATAACAGACATTTTTATGCAAATGAGAATCCACTTGAATTAGAGAGTTACATAATACGAGTCTTTTTCCATACACACATTGTAAATATAGTCTAGGATCCGGTATTAAGAAAGTGTACCCTCATCTGTTAATTAGATAAAATAATGTTTTATATACTTATTTCAATGTTATGAATCTTTAAAAACAATCTCTGCCACCATAGGTCTGCTACAATTAATATTAATTAATTAATTAATAATTAATTTATTTATATTTTTTACTTATTCATGTAAATTGCAGGAAGCAACCATAAACTTTTAATATTTTATACTGTAAGCCTTGTTGTGATAGGCACCCCTCTCTATGACTGCTAAAGGTATCTGCAGCCAGGTAAGAGCAGGTATAAAAAAGTAAATTATTTCCCTCACCTGTTAATTAAAAATTTGGAGTGCTGAATCAAATCACCTCAAATTCTAAACACAATAATGCTTGACAGTTGCATAAAAATTTGATGCAGCCAGAGATAAAGAATTAAAAAGAAAATTTACAGTAACTATCTGAGCTCGATTCGAAGAGAGAGACAGAACAGTATTAATTCCTTCTATGAACAAGGATAGTGTAAAATTAATGCGCGCGCATCATAGATCTGTTTAAATGTACTTTAATTTTTTTAATTTACAGAATACTGTGCAATATTAAGTTTCTGGAAGAATATTTTTTTTTAAATTTCAGTTGAGAGATTAAAAAATATAGCTTAAAAAAACAACAATTATTTACACTTACCGGGAAGTTTTCGTTGTGCTTAAATAATTAAAGGGCTCATGATAAAGAAAACAAATATATTTTTTCATATTTTTAAAATAAATTAATTAAAAGATATTAACCCCGCCTTATCTCCGAAACCATAAGTTGAAAAATTTTTAAAAAAAGGAACTTTACTGGAAAAATAAGGAGAAACCCCTAATGTTCATTTTGGTGGGCAAATTATAGAATTAAATGGAAAATAAAAAATTATAATTGTTTCTAACGGGTCATGTAATATATCAAATCACAGGGCTCATTACGACGAATACAAATATATTTTTTTATTTATTAAAATGAATATTTTAAAATATATAAAAAAATATTTAAAAAAAAATAAATTTAAATTTTTTTGTTTATAGAAAAAATATGAAAAAATCCCTAATTCTATTATTTGGCCCCCAAATAATAGAATTAAACGGAAAATAAATTATTAGAAAACCCCCATAATAATTTTAGGGACGAATTATTCAATTAAATGGAAAATAAAGATTCAAATTTCAAACGCATCATGTAATATATCAGATAAAAGGCTCATTATGTGAATTACAAATATATCATATTTTTAATCATTTGTTTAAAAGATATTAACAAAAATATTAAATATCGACTTAATTCCCACTTTAGAAACTACACTATTTAAATTTTGAAAAATATATTTTCTTTGCATTTTTTAATAATTTGAATAACAGATTTAATAATTTATAATTTAAAACTTGACCTATTTTCCCTTTTATCTTCCAATCTAGAGAGCCTCAAAACTCAGACAGTAGATTATAAAAGACTTCTCTGAAAGTTTATTAGTAAAATAAAACTCTAATGTTAATTTTTGGGGGCCAAATTAGAAAATTAAATACATATGTATTATGATAAAAATCAAGCGAATCCTGAAGCAGATAAAATAAAAAGTCTATGTGTGGAAAATCAAAGTGTATATTTTTTATAAATTTAAAACGCTTCCTTTAAAAGATATAATGGTAAATATAAGAAAATAGTTAGTTTACTTACGTAAAAGTTTTCATCGGGGGATTATATCAAAACATTTAAGAAATGCAATGCACCACCTGTTAATTTATGTTAAATAATACCTTTATTTGTTGACAATTTTTGTAAGTTCATTGAAATTGAAATTTTGATAATTATACATTAATAATTTTCTGATTGCATTGAGAAGGTAACTTAACCTAGCGGTTAACATTATTAAGAAATGTCAAATTGAAATTCAATCTATGGTTGGCCTTGAACTGGTCGAGAAATTAGAACCATTGCCATGATGTCAGATCTAACTATTTATCTTCAATTTCACTATTTGTATTTATATCATAGGCTTTGTAATCTTAGTTAAATTGTATGAAACTATTAGCCTTTAAAATAGAAACAATATAAATTAATAGTATAATGTTAAAATAATAAAATATTATCGGAAAAACATTGTTCAGTTGCCACGCAATACAAATTTCTGATTTTAGTTGACAAACTATATTTAGAAAAACTTGCGAGTACCCAATAAATTGTCATTATCATATAATATAAATTTTTGAAGGTGAGTTCTCAATAGCATGATAATGTAGAATAATTTTCAGAACCACTTACTTACTTTATTTAATGAATGAATCGATATTATAAATATATTTTAACATTCTGTACTGAAGGTCGTCAATAGCCACTAAGAAAACAAAAATCAAATAAATCGGTTGAGGGACAGAGGAGATAATGGTACCTAACCGTTTTGTCTTTGCCTATTTATATATAGATACTTCAGATTTTTCCTACAGATCATTTCATTATTAAAACTGTAAAAGGAAGCAGTTTTGAAGTCCAATATGTACATTATACATTTCCATAAATCTATATATAAATAGGCAAAGACAAAACGATTAGGTACCATTTTCTCCTGTGTCTCTTAACCTATTTTCTTCATTTTTGTTTTGTTTAGTAGCTACTGACGACCTTCAGTGCATAATGCTAATATTAACTTATATTATTGGTTCATTCATTAAATAAAATATAATAAAAATTCATTATTTATGTCCATACTGTTAGATGCTGTTATATTCTTAGAGCATGTACTTCTGGGAGTGGCATGCAAGCATTGTTATTGTTTAGTGGTAAAATAGTCAATGTAGTAGATTAGTATGGATTTTTCGGATGCCTTGCAATAACTTTCATATTAAATATTCTGTTTTTAATGTGAAATTAATTATTGGATTGATATATTATTATGACAACCTTCCCGAAGGGGTTGTGTAAAAATTTTTCAGACAGCGGACAATAGAGAATGTATTAAATATTTAAGTTCTCCTAGGGTTGTTGGTCCTCTCTTTTCTTTAATTTTCCTGAACTTGATTGAAACCGCAAATGATGAAAACTTTTAGGTTGCAAAGAACAATCTTCCAATTATTATATCGAATATTTTGCCAGGAGCGGTTCCAGTCAAAAATTGGGGGAGTTATTCATTTGTCAAAAATATTTCGAATACCGATATTTGATTACATTGTTATTTTCTTTTTAGTTCAATAGATTTGTCAATGTGAGTGAACAATTTTGGTCATTACATTTACTTCTACGATTTCTCCACAACTCTTTTTTTCTTATAAAAATATACTTTTTCCAATTTCATGAAATAGGGTCGAATTTCGACCACTGGGCGACCACTAGTATTAATTATTATGCTATTCAGTTTTCTTGGTTAATATATCACGCATTTTTTTTAATAAATTATATACGTTAGTTTGTAGGAAATACTCATCTACAAGATCTCAAGGTCCGATACAACCTTTAGATAGCTTAATATTAAAGGAAGTATTGTCTTTATGAAGCTAAGAATAGAATACAATAATGAATCTGAAGATCCAACATCCGCTGTATAAATAATACCCATTACCCGCATAGCATAACAACCAAATTTAAAACAGAAACTCAAGCCTAGGTCGAAAACGAACACACTGATGAGAGATAAGATGTATAAGCAAAAAATAAAGTGTCCTCAGTGGCGTTACATACCTATTTATTAATATTAATTTTATATAATATACTGCGAGCGAGTTTTTGTTCAAAATGAGGACTAGACTTGTTGTTTGCTATATGTATAATAAGTATCTCTATATGTGCACCATGTTAGAAAGTTGTGGACATTTATTTATACAAAAATAATGTTTGAAACATCCACGTTTTTTCTCTTTTTCCTCATAACTTTTTTGCCATAGGTTGTCGAGGAAAAGTTTCGTATGAAGAACCAAATGTTTTATAAGGATGATGTTTTCGATGTTTTTCAAAAATTACAGTTTTGCTTGAAAAATTGTTTTTTTTTCAAAAAAAAAAATTAATTTGATTCAGAAGATTTGCTCTAATTATATTTTTTATAGGGGTTAAAATGATTTTTGATATTGTCTAGATTAAGAAAAACTGACAACTGCAATTGCTTCCAATTCCGAAGGAATGGATTAAAGCATTTCAAAAATTTTAATAAAATTGTTACACAAATTTTCATACTCTCTTCGAAGTGTCAATCCTTTGTACGCGAGACAATATTTATTATATATAAATATAATATATATTGTTTCTGGTCGGGAACCTTCATCAGTTGCGCTTCCCACAATTGAATGTCCTCTCGATCACTTCTTTATGCATTTTATGCATTTTGTTAAATTTGAAGACACGAGATGTAAGACAGACCTAGGATTTTGCGTACAAAGGAATGACACCTCAAAGAGAGTATTCAATATCTCTGACAGGTGAAGTAACCTGAAAAATTTTATCGTGACATTCTGTCCTAGGAGTTAAGGGAGAACAGTAATTACACGGAACGGCTCCAGATTCGGAACCTCTGTGTACTGATTCTTTTGAAAATCCTAGATGTCGGTCTTACATCTCGCGTCTTCAAACAAATTATTATGTTTTAGTTTTTGCATATATAATGAAAAATACACTGACCATTTGTAAATAATTAAAAATCTTACAAATTCATCAAAAACCCTGATAAGATGATTTTTCGCTGACAAAGGTTAATAAAACATTAAGAATAAAGATTTTTGTATAAATCCATATCTTAGGCAGTGTTCAACATATTTTTTTTGTGGAAATAATGCTTTTTATTATTTAAAGAGTTCTTCGCATGACTAGTATTTTAATTTTTACTGTTTTAAAAAGGAGACTATTGTCTTGTCAATGACGCTCTGTCGGTAATGGTCAACCGGATTCTTAAAGGAAAAATTACTAACTAGAGTTCTTATAGCGCAGATGGCCCTGTAAATACCTCCAAACATAGATCAATAATATTGTACTCGTTGTTTTTTAATGTTATTTGTAGGGCTTCACACGAGACGAGAATAGGCGAGAGTATAAAAAATCTCGTCTCGGTCTCGTCAATTCCTAAAAAATTAAGTCTGCTTCAAGTCTCGGTCTAGTCTCGTTACCAGTTATCTCGTCTCGTTACCAATTGTCTCGTCTCGTTTAACTTTATATAATGATAATAAATATTTTATAAACTCAATAATAATTTATACTAAATAAGCTTTTAATGCTATATTTATTACGCTATTATACAAAAATATTTTAAGAAGTACATAAATGTTTTTATTTTACAAACTCTTAATTTTATCTTTTTTAAATTACCTGATGACCAAGAATTTAAACATAATAACGCTTGCATCACATCATCTTTCAATGATGTACCTACGTGTTTTTGTCAATTTTTGGTAAGGCTGTTTAATATAAATTTTATCTCTACAGAATTCTTGAAACATTTTTTTAGCATCAAAGTTTGTTACCAAATACTTGAGTATTTGACTAGTTCTATTATATATATACTTCCACAGATGTATACAATATTTGTTCACATTTTTACTACAAGAAAATTTTTTTTCCAGATGTACAAGTATAGACAAAATTTTCAAAACATCGGTATTTAGAGGCAATAAAAGTGTTCTCTTAAGTATTGAATTTATTATGGGATTAGTCGTATATAAGAGAAGTTTACTGTTCTGTTGTAAATAAACGGATCTGACAGATAGAAAATTTCGAGCCAAACAAATCATTTCAATAGTATATACGTTTATTACTCTCCAGTTTAATATAGACATATATACTCAATGGAAACTAAGGTAACCCATCGATCTGTTACAAAAGTCATTCAAACTTAAAATATCAAAATCTGCCAGAATAAATATTTATGATAAGAGATACGTTACTATAGGAAGTATTAACAAGTTAAAGTAAAAATGTGAAAAATCATACTTGGTTATTGAGTGTTTTCAAATTTAAAATAAAATATTTCACAGATGGTCACCAGATTTTTTTTATATTGTAAAATATATTGTTTTCTATGTAGACCTTTTGTAAATTTTACAATGAAAACTTCATAAAAGAAATTTAACCAGACTCTTGGGTTGCACTGTATGTGGTCTCGGTATCGCCCATAATATTTTCCAAAAATCTCGGTCTGCTGTAAGCCCTCTTCTCGTCTCGTATTGTTTTTGCGAGACGAGTACGAGACGAGGCAAATCTCGCTCTCGTATCAAGCCCTAGCTATATATGGCATCTTCTAGTTTATTTTTAGAAAACTGACACCACACTTGGAGAACAAAAGCTGAATTTTTAAAATCCCAACATTTCAAGGTATTAAACTGACGTTATTGTTGTCAATGTCATTATGATGTGAATTATAATATAATACATTATGGTACTAGGAAAATAAAGGTCCAAACCCACAATCTTTGAATAATTTATTATCGACGACTAGTTTCGGGGTCTATTAGTTACACCCCATTATCAAGTCCAAAGCTACAAATATAATTCAGATAAAACAAACATACATCAAACATAGTATGAATACTTACATACAAGACAAGTAAATTATTGCCACAAATATATTAAAACAAAACGATAGAAGTTGTTAAAAAAGTCACATGACCATAATAACTTACAGCTACAGAAAACTTATAGATCATTATCATTCCACGGTACCATTTCTTACAGGATAGCCAATGTTTTCAAACCTTACGTAAACATTTCCTTTAAGGCCAAAAATACCATAGGGAACCTCAATTTGAACAACAAAGATCCAAATGATATTATGAGTTGCAGTGGTGTTTATCAACTTACTTGTGATACATGCGGATCATTCTACATGGGTAGAACTTACAGATGTTTCAAGATAAGATTAAAAGATCATCTTAGATGTCTAAACCAAAACTCTTCTGGTTTCTCACATTTTGCAAAACATCTACTAGATAACCCACACAGTTTTGATGAGACAAAAGGGATTAATATTTTACACCTAGCTAATAAGGGATTTTACCTTAACAATTTAGAACAACTCGAAATTTTGAAATCATATAAAATTCAACGTGCAAAGATTTTAAATGCACAACTCAATTTAGATTTTTCTTCGCCTTATTCGATTACGATTTAAACATGATTGACCATCTAGTCTCCAGGGTTACAATTATTAATACTATGTAAATAAATCTATATTTCTGTTTATGCTAATTTCTATAATAAAAACAGAGATGTCACCATCAATCTGAATTTTTAACAAAATTTCCATTTATTTGTTTCCTTTCTTTTGATTAAATTTTTTTATTCTTGCTAACACAATTTGGAATTATTTGAAGGCATACGATCTTGTCGTACGTAACTTCTAAGAAAATATTTTAATTTTAATTGTAAATTCGATTAGTTTTTTTAACAACTTCTGTCGTTTTGTTTTAATGTATTTGTGACAATAATTTACTTTGTTTGTCTTGTATGTAAGTATTCATACTATGTTTGCTGTATGTTTGTTTTCTCTGAATTATATTTATCGCTTTGGACTTGATAATAGGGTATAACTAAATAGACCCCGAAACTAGTCGTCAATAATAAATTATTCAAAGATTGTGGGTTTGGACCTTTATTTTCCATAATGTATATGAACCCACACGTACCAATTTTCCAGATTATAACATAATATTTGAAATTGAATGTTTGGCAGCTTTACAAAGACGTAACTAAAGAAAATCTCCAATTCCAAAGATCATATATAACAGTTAAACTGTTTTCAGTAGAACTTTAAAGAGTTGCCTTCAGAATTATTATAGGGTGCTCGTAGAGGCGACTTTGTTATATAAGAGAATTCCAGTGACTTCATAAGGCAAACCAAGGAAACGCCTTATGAACTATCCTGATATGGGGTTGTTCAAAAGCACATGAAGCCCATTACTATTAAGATTAAAAGAAATTTGTGTTTGATTATAGGTAGAAGTCTATTAATTTCGACCATTATTATTTAGTATTTTTTCGCAGAATGGTCCAACCACATGATGGTTATTTTATTTTGCTGCCCTGAGCATTGACGTCTGCCATCAACAGTATTTATTTCTGATCAGCTATACTTTCTACTAAGTCTGTTAGTTCATCACAAAACATTCCTAATTTCATCTTTTCACTCATCGGAAGGTGCGTAAAAGCCCACTATTGTTACTTCATATTTGTCAACCGTTCATGTCCTGTCATTTTTTAGTTTTTTTTTATATTGACGTTTATAAACGGTTAGATTGTCCAGATTTGCACCACATGTTTTCGAATTAATTTATTTATATATCTGACCCAGCAAATAAACAAAGTTTTCCGACGTTTCGCCCACACATATACGGGGCGTTTTCAAGGATGAGAAAAACAAAACAAATGTTACTTACCTTGCGGCGACTCCATTCGTTTAGTTTTTTTCTCACAAACACACTTTGAAACTTCACTTTATTAAACTTGTCACACTTAATGGGATAATTCCATTAAGGGCCTCCTACCCTTCTATTACCTGAATTTTACCGGGGGGGGGCAATTATTATTTCTTCGTTGGCTATATGTAAAGTATTAGTCATTTACAATTTGTGCGTCAATGTGACAAGTTTAATAAAGTGAAGTTTCAAAGTGTGTTCGTGAGAAAAAGACCAAACGAATCTAGTCGCCTCAAGGTAAATAACATTTGTTTTGTTTTTCTCATCCTTGAAAAAGCCCCATATAAGTGGGCGAAACGTCGGAAAACTTTGTTTATATGCTGGATATATCAATAAAGTCATTCGAAAAAATAATCCGGTTCTCATCCGGTTAGACTCTCATGGTGCTGCTCTGTTGTCCTTGCGTACTCCACTATAGAAGTGAGCAAACTTCTAGAGCTCAGTTGTTCTCGGACCTTTCATGTTTGTCTGAGTCAGAATCTCAATGTCAGTATTTGCTAGGTTCCGGGTGAGAACCGCGTCTGAATTTATTGAATACTCGACGTTTCGACTCCTGCTTTGGAGCCATTATCAAGAGACAAAAGTGAAAAAGAGTTTCAGAGTCTAGATCGAACTCGGGGCCTCAATCTGCCTACTCCCCAAGAGTCACTAGGTAACTGAACTGAATTTGAGTCTGCTCTGCTTCTTATATTTATAGTTAGCGCTGGGGTAGAAGAAGATGTCACGTGATGAGGCTGTGTTGTGATTGGTTGGGTATTGGTGGGCGTGTCTGCTTTGTTTAATCTGGCAATTACGGAGGACCAAGCTGTGGGAAGGCGAGTGCTGTCATCGCGTCTATTTAGACAGAGAGGTCTTTTCTCTATTTCGATGGCTTCGCGAATAGTGGATGCCCTAAGAGAATTGAGAGATATGATAGTCCTACTGTCCTCGAAGTTGATAGAGTGTCCTGTTTGGATATGGTGATGCGCGAGAGCTGAAGTCGGATCTTTTTTACGAACTGACAGAGAGTGTTCATATACTCGATGGTTAACGCGCCTGTTGGTACGACCGATGTAGCTTTGTGGGCAATCGCGACATGAGATTTCGTAAACTCCTCGATCCTCGTTAGGTACTTTGTCTTTGGGTTTACCGGTTAAGTTGCCTATAGTTTGAGTGGTGTTGAAGATAGTCTTTATTTGATGTCTTTGTAAAATCCGTGCTATTTTGTCAGTGACTCCTTGAATGTATGGAAGTACGGCTTTTTGATGTTGTTGTTCTGTTTCTGACAGGGTTGGTGTGATTGGGGGTTGTTGAGTCGAGTATTCAATAAATTCAGACGCGGTTCTCACCCGGAACCTAGCTTAGTTCATAATAATGACCGCGGAAGCCTCTCAGAACATATATATATATATATATATATATATATATATATATATATATATGTTACGGTAAATGTACACACTTGGGAAATGTACACTTTTACCGTAAAATGTGTACATTTCCCAAAAAGATAGGTATATTTGAATTGAATATAATGTATATGTACATTTCCCGTCAAGAAAAGTTGGAATACAAATAAATTAAAAATATTGTTGTAGTAGAAAATATTTATTTAATTAAACATAATACAAAAGGTTTTAATAACGAAAATTATTGTAAATAAAAAAAATATAAATGACATACAAAACATACTTTTCTTTGCATATTATATAATACGTCGTAGGTTATGATTCCAAAATTCATAAATACAATTTTCTTCGTATGATATAAACAAAACAACGCAAATCAAATTTTTTGGATCCGTTTACCACGATCAACGTCTGGTATGGAAACTCTAACATTGTCACCAATCACAGCAGCAGGAAATTTTTCTTTCGAAAGATTACACATTTTGATTGCTTGATTTTCTAAATTGTCCCTTGCTTTCTTTCGAGTATTATCAATTAAAATTTTTTTCTCGTTTAAAACATAATTTAACTCAAAACTTCCATCTTTATCTTCAACTTGGTTGCATAATAAACCATCATCCAAAATTATGTCTAACGTTTCAATGGAAAATTCATCGTTTTCTGCGACTTTGCTATGTGGTGAATTGGCTGTGTCTACTCCTTCTAGTAATTGCTCTATCTCTTCTTCTGTTTTCAGCTGTTCATTTTTGTTCCGAACAAAGCTTCATAGGGAGTTTGCTTTATACCCTCATGAAAAGCTCTATTTTTAATCAGTTGAACATATTTTAAACCTTCTGACCACTTGGTTGTTTGGTTAGCCGAAACGGTAGTTCGCGTACCACCACAAGTGCGCATGCGCACCACATTTACTAGCACTTGTGATTTCGTATTTTGTATGCTCACATTTACCAAAACGACATGGTCACTGTGAATTCAGTGTACATTTCCCTTATTTGAAATTGTAAATGTTAGTTGAATGCACATTACCCAAACGAGGAAACATATGTGCACATTTACCGGACAATGTATACATTTGCCGCAATGTCTACTTTTACCGTAACATATATATATATATATATATATATATATATATATATATTTATGAGCACACGTTAAAACGAGTGGTCATAAACATATACTGATGACCATGCTAGAAGTCAACTTTGAAATGTTCTATTCTTATAAATGCTATTATTATTCGTGCAGTTGGTTGATCAGTTAAGTGTACCTTACTGGATAAGCTCCAAAATCAAAACGGATACCGCATAGTAGTCGTAGTACATTACGCAGGAAGCTAATCAATCAACAAATAATGCGATAAATTGTTTGATATGCTCCTCTTCGTTATAAATATAATTAGATTGGATCCAGTAATATGAGAAAGTTCCTTATTTAAGAATGTTGTTGAGTCTTTCATAATTCAATAATTTGAGCATCCCAGCATAGATATCATCACCACCTGGGATTTTACTTTTCTTTGGTAGTTTTATTGCATATTTTACTTCTCATAGAGTAATTATTGGTTTATTTTGCTGGTCTATTTTACGTATCATTCGTCTGGTTCTATTATAATGTCATCGAGAATTCGGGAATCATATTTTTATTGACTCTATTTTTAGGGTTCCGTATATACCTTATACGGATACCCTTATAATATCACTCCGGATTTCTGCGTCTGTCACATCACAGCAATTTTCTCCAAAACTACTGGACGAAGAGGTTGAAATTTGGTGTCAATGTATAATTTGGTGACCCGATCAGGAGTACATATCGTTAAAGAAGAAATTTTTATTTTAGGGGTACTTCTGGGGGGAAAAACTAAAAAAATCGACGGTTCCTCCCCTCTGATATCTGAAACTACTGAGCCTAAAATTTTGAAAAAAATGGGAAATATAGAACATTGCCCGAACTTTACAGGAAAAATTAGGAGAAACCATTGATATTAATTTTGGGGGGCAAATTATAGAATTAAATGAAAATTTAAAAATAAAAAAAAATTCAAACGCATCATATAATACATCAAATGAAAGGTCTCATTCTGAGGAACACAAATATATTTTTTCATATTAAAAAAAATAAACAAAAATAAATTAACGAAAATATACCAAAATTTACCCATTCCCCTCCCCCCTTATCTCCGAAACTATAAAACCTAAAGTTTTGAAAAAAATTAAAGTATAGAGTGTGATCTGAAGTTTACGGGAAAAATAAGGAGAAACTTCTTCTTTTAATTTTGGGCGGCAAATTATAGAATTAAATGGAAAATAAAAAATTAAAATTGTTTCTAACGCATCGTGTTATATATCAAATGAAAGGGCTCATTATGACGAAAACAAATATATTTTTTTAAATTAAATTTAAAAAATATCAACAAAAATATAAAAAAAATTATCCATCCCCCCTTATCACCGAATTAATTTTGAAAAAAAAAATAGAGGTATAGCGCCTCACCTGAACTTTACTGGAAAAATAAGGAGAAACCCTAATATTGATTTTGGGGGGCAAATTATAGAATTAAATAGAAACTAAAAAATTTAAGTTGTTTCTAACGGATCACGTAATATATCAAATTAAAGGGCTCATTATGACGAATACAAATATGTTTTTCATATTTTTAAAATAAATATATATTAAAAAAATTACCTATTCCCACTTTATTCCCCTAACTATAAAACCTAAAAACTTTTGTTTACAGAAAAATACAAAGAAATCTTTAATATTAATTTTGGGGGCATTATGGAAATAAACGGAAAATAAAAAAATATATTTTTTAACGCATCATGCAATACGTCAAATGAAAGGGCTCATTATGAGGAATACAAATATACATTTTTCATATTTATAAAATTAATTGTTTACAAGATATTAACAAAAAAATATAAAAAAATCTCATTTCCCGCTTTATTTCCAAAACCATAATACCTAAATAATTAGGGGTACTGGGGCTGACTTAAAATGTATAAAAAAAATTTTCTAGAAAACCTCAATATTAATTTTGTGGAAAAATTATAGAATTAAATGGAAAATAACAATTAAATTTTCAAACGCATCATGTAATATATGGAATAAAAGGGTCATTATGTGAATTACAAATATATCATATTTTTAAATCATTTGTTTAATATATATTAACAAAAATATTAAACATCGACTTAATTCCCATTGTTTAGAATCTAGAAGTTTGAAAAATATATTTTATTTGTATTTTTAAATAATTTATCTAAAAGATTTAATAATTTATTATTTAAAACTTGACCTAATTTTTTACACATCTTGGACAAATGTGTATACTGCAATTCTAGTAACTGCTCAAAGTGTTCTTCCGTCCATTTCTGATTTGCCTCTCTTATGAGTCTTATGACTATAATAATATATTTTTGAAAGCATTTATATTTATTGTTATCTTCTTTGTTGTTTTTTTGTTCTTTCGTCTATCAATAAGACGATTTACCCCGTTTTTGTCTCCTGCTCCGCTCTTAATTACCCAAAGTTATTTATGTTTTAAATTTTCCAATGACATAAAGTTAACATATCCAGTCAGTAAAAAAAACCTTACATGTTTTATTTTGAAAATATTATATCAGAATATTCTTCTTATTTTTCGTCCGCTGTAACTGTGAATTAAAGAAAAAACTATTACTATTAAGAAGAAGAAGTAAAGAGAAAAAATTCCCAAGGAGCACAATGATTAATAAAGGACGTCCATGACAATAATTTATGATAAATAATTATTATTTAATAACTCTATTTTCACATACAATTATTCGTTCTAATTCGCGTTTTAAACATATCTCATTATACATAATCGTTACAAAAAATGCGATTACACTTGCATCCAATAACTCAATCCCCACACAACAATTAAAAATTTAACTAGCCTCTTTAAATATAAATAAAGATTTGTAAGAAGACAATTTGTCAATATAATTGTTACACCACAAAATCCTCTTAGCATAAATATCTGACTTTAGAGTATTCATTAACATCTAACCTCAAAAACTTTACATTTTCTTTCTAAAATATTATTCGCGATTTTTCTTCTTTTAAAAGATAATTACTGTTGTGATTAAACAGTAGGATCGTCCATAATGAAAATAATATTTTCAAGGTAAATGAATTTCAGCTTTGGAAATTGCTGGAATGCCAAGACTCGGAAAATTAAACAAACACAAATTCAACCCTACAGAGAATTTAATTTCTCTCTCGTTTTATTAATATTAACGTTGCCGTCTTATAACTGCGAAGTTCGAGATTCAAATGGAAGCGTCTGTTTTAATTAGTGTTGTCTTTAGCTATGTTGATTCGGGTTTATTTATCTGTCACAAATATTTATCAAAAAAAGTTTACTAAAAATTAATTTACTGAAATGGAAATTATTATTATTCAACTTGTCCGAGTAGAACTAAATTTCATAGCAGAAATAGAGGTACTAGCCTCATTAAGAAAAAGATTTATGAAGGAGTTTCACAGGAACTTTAAATCGGAATTTACAACGGTCTTCATTTCAAAAGAAATTTATTACATTCTTTGAAATAGAATTTATAACTAAAAGTTTTGTATTCCATTCAATTGTTTGTAGTATAAAGTAGAAAGTTAGATATGACGTTAGAACAAGTTAATCAATTGTACATTCGTACTGTAACTTTCTATGGAACTTGTCACCCTTCCAGCTGAGAACCCATTTAATGGGTTAAGTCGGCAACTGGGAATGTCATTTGTTCCGAATTTGCCTCCTTTTTCACAGTTATATTATTGATGAGATATCATTTATTTTTGAGACGTCTTAGTCTTTATCCACTTTTCTTCAGAGCCTTCTTATCCATCAATTAAAAACATGCTATACCCTAGTCTTAAATCACTTCTATGGCCCTTATCAATCAGTTACATTGTATAATAATTTGGTACAGGGCGAGATACATTGGCATAGTAAGGGTGCAGCACCCCCCTTTTGAGATTTGCTGTAATGTAATCTATATCTATATTTTATTTATAGTTTTCTCTCAAAATTCGCATAGGTTATTTTGTACTATTTTTTTAAATTCATTAATATCTTTTAAACTATGCGTATTAACATTATCAAAATATGCAATTTTTATTCTCAGTAGCCTTTTTACTGCTTCAGGATGGGCTCGACTTTTAAGAATATTCTTTGTAAACTATTATAAATACATATTGTTATATATTAAAACTATGTGTATTTTTATTTTTTACCAATATAGTTTGAGTGAGACAATATATTTATATTCATTTTTCTAACTTTTAAGTTCAGTAGTTTTGGCAGTAGAGGGGAGAGTGGGGGCAATTTTAAATTAATCCATAATATTTTTTTAACAAATTATTAAAAAAAAACAGTAGTAAAATATTTTATTTTTCATGGCGTTTTATGTTAATAATATTAATTTTCCTGTAAACTTTGTGAGTGACGCCCTATATTCTAATTTCTTTCCAAAATTAGTTTTCGAATTAACGAAGATATCGGGTCAAATTTTATATACTTTTCTAATACCTTTTAAATTATTCTAATATTGTTTAAATATGCAAAAGCAAATACATATACTTGATATTAATGTATACATATTTTTAAGTACATAATTATTTTTTATAATACGATCTCTTTCATTTGATATATGTATTACTTAATGCGCTTTCAAAAATTAATCATTTTATTTTTAATTTAATTTAAAGAAGACAAACGGGAATATATAGCCCCACTGGAAATGTATAGGAAAAATAGAGCGAAAATACTCCTGGGGGGGGAAGGATCAATGTCTTTAATTATGAGTATTGTTTGATGCGCTTGAAAAAATTTTAATTTTTTTATTTTATTTATATATACAGGCTACGTTACGCAAGTAGTGCATCGAATAATACTATCTGCCAGAGCCGCGTACTGGAGTTAACCACTGAAACACGTCATTACTTATTTACAGTGAGTTGCTGTAATTCCAACATCGAATGTTTCTAACTTCAAAGAAAAAAGACTATTATACAACGTTTCCCCCTCCCATATTCCGACTTTTAAAACTGAAAAAAATCTGTTCTTTGTAGATTCTTCTCTACATATTATAAAGTCTGTATGTCGGTGCGCCATAAACTCAAAAGTTGCTGCACCGATTGTCATGCTGTTTTCACACACTATTTTCAATGGATAGAGTGGTTATCGAAGACGGTCTTAGTATATAATTTGTTACGTTTTTGTATACATTTGCTAAAATATAACGATATTTGTTGAAGATTTCTGAAAAAAATAAACCGTCAGGGGGCCTTCAACAAAAACGTTGCCTAAACCTTTTGAGATATAACAAAATAATCTATGATGGAATTTTGTATCTTATATAGGTCTTCAGAAAAGTCCGGGAAGGCATATGTCTATCTCTTAACGATAACATAACCATATCCATTTTAATACTTTAATGGGCAATTATAATGCGGTATTCAACATCTTCAAAATAGAACATAATACGGGTGAAAATCTTGATATATAAAGTCCTGTAAAATAAATAGAAGGGAGTTTTGTTTTCAGAATGATAATTGTGGCATCTCTGGTTTTTATTTTTTCTGAGTTCTTTGGGAATAACACCACATAAACTTGACAGTCTGTAAATTTCAAAAGTCCAAACGTTTTAAGGTCTAAATCTCACCTCATTTTCAATGACATTACACAAAATGAACAAGAAATTAAAAAAATTAAAAATAAAAGGATACCAATGATAAATAAATAAAATCTAAACTGATAAATGAAACAAGCAATGCAACTTATTTGGGCATTTGTCTTGACTTGTAGACCACAGACCAACACCAAAGAGCGAAGTTTCATCATTATGCTATAAATCCAAACTCTCCACTTAAACCTGTATTGTATGAAGCCTTACTCAGAAGGGCCCAATGATCTGTTACATAATTTATATGGCAAGAAGGGCGACGAAAAGACTTAACATATAGCGGAGTGTAATTGTAATGACAAACACATTACAAAGCGCAAAAATGATAGGAGTTCCAAAGTTATAGAGATGAGCTACTACGATCTGGGTACTCCTGTTAACAGAAATATTTGTGGGATACAATTTAACTTTATACATGGCTTAACTCCACATAAAGGAAAAAAAAAATAAATAAATACCAGGGATGCAGAAACAATGTATTGTTTGCATATGAAGAAATGATTAACTAAATATTTAAATTTGCTTCCAATATCCTTGCTTGTTTATTGAACCAGTTAATTATTTTGTTGCGTATGCGATAACACATTTGTTTTTGCATGTTATGGCAGTTCAATATTCGAACGCATCAGTAGAGCGTCAAATGAGTATAGGTATGCACTTTCAACATTTAAATGGATATGCAATCAACAATATGCAAATGTTTGCTTCTGATAACATGAACACAAATCACACATATAAGCAGTACTCAACTATTTACCTTTTAGGTATGAGGAAGAAATAAAAATGTATGTAAAATCATCCTTGAAATGAGATTAAACTCTTTTGCACATTGCAAGCTTATTTCATGGGAGTGTGAAATGTTAGTTATTCAGTTTGGTCCAGAAGAATACATATATAGTTTAGATTATTTGTAATATCTGTCTGAAATTTACAATAATCAAAAATGCGTTATACAAGTATTATGAATGCTTAAATCGATTTGTTTTTTTGAAAAGTACTTTATTAATTTTTGCATGTAAATAGGCTATGCTTATCAAACCAAGACCGTGATTGAAAAGTGGCTCGAATATAACAAACCACGAGTATTAATAAACGCGGAATATGAGAAAACATTCGGAACAATAGAAGAGCATGAGTTGTTTTCTGAAATATGTTAGTGGCATATTCTAGATTGTTTTTATATTTTTCTAGGGAAATAACACCACATTTTGAAAAAAAGAGGTCAGACGACTGTGTTATGTCAGTTTGAACTGTAGTGCGGAAACCTTGACATTGACGACTAAGAGAAGATTCAATAAATAGTTGAAGGCGACCAGACGTTATACGGGAGGATAATGTTCAGGAGCGGACAAAAATAGACTGTGATAATGATGAACACAATGCAAACCACGAATAAATCATCTGAGACAAGATTCCATAATTTTACATAACCATCAGTTGCCGGTCTTCTGTTATGTATGATAGCTCTATTGACACTGCGATATTCAGCAAGTGCTTCTAGTGTTCTTTCTGTTGGACGTGCTCTTTCTGTTGGACCGTGCGATACGTATACCAATTAAACGTCATTTATGTCAGTTTTCATTCAATTTGTTCATAAAAAACATTCAAACAACGTCCTGTATATAAAAAGCCTATATACCAGAGAAGCATACGCCACTAAAAATCACTGATAACATTTAAAAAAGTCAAGTATATACCCCAATTACAGATCTCGCAGACAAAGAGGTAGAAAACTTTTATGAACAAATAATTTTAACTCTGAAAGACACACCAACACCATTCAATCTTATATGTGAAGACTTTAACGATAAAATGGGTATACAAACAAGTAACAATGAAACAGCAATAGGACAGGTTGGAACTCTATAACGGAATGATCGTGCAGAAAACTTTACTTTTACTAAATTTCCTTCCACAGAAACTTCATAGAAGATGGACTTGGCTCAAATGGACGGTTGGTTGAAATAAGAAAGAGTGGAATTACTTATACAGGGTGGTAGAAAAATGTTAAATTGGGTGGCTCATAAGTAGTTGCTTATACAAGGTTTTTGAAATATAGAGTGGAGTAGAATTATAATTATATCTATACTATTATAAAATTTTAGTTGTCTGTTTGTTCGGAATTTTTTGTTGTTGCAATGCCTACAGTTTGACTAAAAATCTCTGTTATATATTTTATCTCCGTACATTGACAGAAACAGTAGATATAATGAAAAAACTTCTACGATGCTGGGTAACATACAATTACCGCACGCACCAAATATTAGATACTTGCATTAGCATAGTTATTATTCAATATGCTAATGTAGCTAAAATATTTCAGTTAAAAAAAAAATCAACTGATATATCAAACTTAATTTTACAGGGTGTTTAAAATATAGGATAGGTGAAAAAATGGGCAAAGTTATATTAGGTGGGCCATAAATATTTGCATATACAATGTGGTTGAAAAACGGGTGTATTATAATTGTATTTATGAAAAGTGGATAACAAAATGTTATATTGTTTGGCTTCTAAGTAATTGCATATCGATGGCGAAAATGTAAAACCTCTAAGTCGAAATTTTCTTATTTTGTATTTAATTCACTAATTTATAAATATTTTAGTACTGTAAAACTGCGTTATTACACCTATAAACAATCCCTTTCACCTGAAATGCCTTATTAAAAAATGTTCGGTTCTTATTCTCTGCTTTAAATTTATAAAATTCGACATAAAGAAGTTTTACACTTTAGCCGTGGATATTCAATGTGATTGAAATAAGGGTAGTACAGAATTATAATTATACAGGGTGGATAAAAATATCTTAGATAAAATGTGCTATATAAGCAGTTAGGATATTTGAATTATGTTCTTGAGTTATTATAGTTATGAAATGGGTTCAAAAAATGATGGTTGCAATACCTATATAGCAACCATCCTGTATGCTGCTGTTTATTTGTCACCCAATATAACTTTTTGAACACTATAACTACTCTCTATCATTTGTACTCTTGAAAATCCTAGATGTTTTACATCTCGCGTCTTCACTATACTCTCTACCCTATATTTCAGCTATGCAACTGCTTATGGTCTACGCTGTATACAATTATCTCTGACATTTGTATGTAACTCTACTTCACCCTAGTGAAGTGGAGTTACATACTCAGGGTTAGTGTCAGGGTAGAGTTACATATTCAAGGTGATTCAAAAAATGTTATATTGGGAGGCCCATAAGTACTTGCAGTTTGGATGAAATATATTCGGGATTGGTGGATTTATGGTTAAGTAAAAATTTTACAAGTTAGAAATTTTTTTATATAGGATAACTCATATATTTCATAAGTTATTTCTTTTTGCGAAGGTTGAACATTCCATACGCGGGTGAAACCTCGGGTTACGGCTAGTTTTATATAGCAAGTAGTTGCATATACAGGATGGTTGAAATATGTAGCGAAGTGTAATTACTGTTCTACAGGTGGGTTTAAGAATATTATAAGGAGATTTTATGGTCTACAAGCTGTTCCATATACTGGATGTTTGTTGCATATACAAGCTTGTTGAAATACAGAGTGGAATAGAAAAAAATGGTAGAATAAAATTCATTATATAGGATAGAACATGAACAGTTGCATATATGGAGTACCTGAAATTTGGAGGCACAAAAATTAACAGAAATAACTGCTACATATCGTAGATCGTAAGCAGTTGCAGTTTGGGTGTAATATACTCGGGATTGGTGGATTTATAGTTATGTAGGGTAGTTTTTAAAAATTATTATATAGGATAGCCCATATGTCTCATAATCTATTTCTTTTTGCAAAGGTGAAACTGCCGGGTAACGGCTAGTACATATTCACGTAAAAATAAACCTCCAATAATATACATAAACAAAAAAACATATCATTTATTTCTATAAATTTACTCCAAATGAAGTAATGGGGATAGCAAAGGCCGCGTCTACTTTTCTGTTTTCCCGTCAACTTTATTTCTTAATAAGATATACTCTTTAACAATATAATCTCAATAATGTTGAAACTTAAAAAAAAATATGAATTATGGTTGAATTTTGACTACTGGGCTACCGCTAGTTTAATTTAATATGCTTCAATATAAATAACACCAAATTATATGCATAATGAATGTATTATTTTTTATATTACATTTCGATTTCCGTTTCTGTTTATATGCAGTCTAAATTAAAAATATTTACTGGGTTCATGCTAATGCAATGCACAACGACATCAGATAAATACGCTTACTCAATTTTCCGGGTACAAATCAATAGAATTTGTTGTCGAAAATTAAGCACATATGATTGATTGTGCTAACGATAATCCACAATTAAACACGTATATTAAATATTTGTTTTATGATTTTGGTGTCATAACAAAATCGAATTAGTTGATTGTGTAAATTTATGGTATCAATTATTGAAATACTTTTCCATATTACAGTTCCATTGTTTATGTACACTTATTCAACACCCACGACTATGTTGATTGTTCTTTTTACTTTTTTAAAATTTTATATTAAAATAAATACACTTAGGTAATTTTCATTTATATTTATTTGCTATTGACAATTGTTTCAATTGTTAATATAAAATTAAAATGAATTTTCACCAAGTAAAGACAGAAACTATCATGAGTTCTTTTTATAATTTATATCTACTTGACGTCTGTAATTTATAGCGAGATTTGGCTTTTACAAATTACAGTAGGTAACCAGTTTATAACAATGGTGTACGAAAATTTACTTAAAGTGGGTAACATGAAATCTTATTGGTATCATAATAGCTTTATTGCTGTATATATTTTTTAGTTTTTCCAAAAATGTTTACATAAATGAAAATTGTGATAAAGTTATTAAGATTTGCTTTCTCTATTCTCTGAACATAAAATGGCACGTCTTCTACTTGTTCAAAGTCTCCCTATCGAGCCCACATAACATTTAGCTCCCCAGGTTATTCGATCCAATCCTTTTATAATCATTACTTCATTACCTGAACCTAAAAACTATAAACCATGTATACCACTAGGACAACCACTCTTGAACTCTATTATTATTATACAAATATTCAAGTAATCATGTCATGAATGTGTCTCACTTCATGAAACATCTTTATTCTAGATTTGGAGAATACAGGAGAGTCACTTGCAAGGGCGATCCGTGATCAAATAAATTATACTATCAGAAATTACTTTCTGAGTCATTTATTACATTTTCTTCTATCGATTTTAAATATACCATCAACTAACTATAAAATCGTTGACTGTCACGCCGTCTTAAGTGATTAATATTTCACTATGATTTTCTTATGTATTTTGCTTTAAGGGGGCTTATTATGCCCAGTAAAACGCATCGTGTTCATCAGTAACGGCACCCACGTTGTTAGGAAAAACGTTCAGATGAAAATGTAGAAAATGAGTTTTTTCAAACACGTTACTGTCCAAAACCATAGAAGTAGCTAAAAAATACTTTAAATAATGTAGTAAGTAATTTCCAGAAGAAAGATACCCAAGTTGATCGGTTACAATAAACTCCCTTTAATACAACCCCAAAATTTAGATCATGAAACAGGTAATTGAACCTTACTTGAGACACGAGGTGAGTCCCATTGCGTGAAGGAGCTTGTTGAAAGTAAAATTTTAGGCTATCCGCTTCAGCAGATCCAACACACGTATCAAACTGAATCTTTATGGTGGTTCTGATTTACGTAGTTGTTGTCCTATGTGAGGAAGCACAGTTTATTAGCAGTATCAAAGGAAGTAGTAGTTTTTTTTTTAGTTTCACTGTAGGTTTGAGATAAGTAACCATCTGGTTATTGATCTATGGGTTCGATTTACATCATTAATAGCGAAAGACATAGATAAAGATTTTTTTGCCTACACGTATTTTAGGAATTAATACTTTGTTTTTTTACACGTCAGAAAAGCCATAATACTCTTCACATATATTTTTAGTAAAAATATCAAAGAACCTCACAGAATTGTCATGGAGATTGGTTATATGCTATTCTTAACCGACCGAGCAGGTTATCAATTCGGTGCGGTTTTTTTTTTGTTTGTATTTTAGCTGATTTCTTCTCCAGAGGTGCACCGATTTTAACGATTATGGTCTTGGTTAAAAGTATATATATATATATATATATATATATATATATATATATATATATATATATACAGAAACGGCAGAAGGGGAAAAACTACTACCATTTTCGGTAATACACCGCATGCACCAAATATTAGATACATGAATCAGCTTAGCTTCATTCAAAATACGGAACATGCCAATGTAACATGTTTCGCTTTAAAAAATTCAACTGATATTTAAAGTGAAATTTTAAAGGATGTTCCATATATAGGATAGGTAAAACTTAAAACGTAGTTGAATTACATGTATTTAAGGAATCATGAAAAAGGTATATTAGGGGATCCGTAAGTAGCTGCATATATACAATGTGGTTGAAATAACGGGGAAGTCATACGGGGTGGTTCGAAAAAGATATATTAGTGGACCATAAACAGTTGTATATATCAGCTAGTTAAAAAACGGGTGAAGTTGAATTGTATTTATGCAGGGTGAATAACAAAATGTTATATTGTTAGGGTCATAAGAAGTAGCATATACTATGTGGGTGAAATAAGGATAAAAGGAATTATATTTATACAGGGTGGATAAAAATGAATGTTATGTAAGCAGTTAGAATGTTTGAATTTTCTTAAGCTATTATTAAAGTAATGAAATGGGTTGAAAAAAAAAGTTTATAAAGTAGTTCACAAGTTTTCAAGTAACATATTATAGGATGGATGAACTATGTAGCAGTGTATGATAACACCTATACGGGAAGGTTTAAAAAATATTAAAAAGGAATGTTATGATCCACCAGCAGTTTCACATACCGGATAGATGAATATAGGATGGACTAGAATTCTAAGTATATAGAGTGGTGAAAAAATGTTATATTGGGTGGCCCATAAGTAGTTGCATATGCAAGATTGTTGAAATATAACGTGGAGTAGAATAATAATTATACAGTGTGTTGTTATATAGGGTAGAGCATGAGCTGTTGCAAATATGGAGCGAAGTCAAGTTATAGTTGCACAGTGAGATTCAAACAAGGTTAAAGAAATTTGAAAATGAAGGAGGGTTTTAATGAAGAGAAAATATATTTTATACTGAGATTTAAAAAAATAAGGTGAAAAAATGTTAAATAGCGTAACTCATAATCAGTTGCACAGATAGGATATATGAAATATAGAGAGGAGCAGAGGTAAGTAGTTTAACCTTAATACATTTGTACATAGGATGCTCCATAAGCAGTTGCAGTTTTGATGAAATATCTTGGAAATTAATGGATTTATATTTATACGGGGTGATAAAAAAATGTCAAACTGGTTGGTCGAAAACTAGGTGCACATACAAGGTGGTTGATAAAGAGGATAGAGTTGAAATATTAAATAGTGTTGATAAAAAAAAATGTTCTACATTATTTTTAAGATATAACATGAGCTGTTGCATATATGCAATATCTGAAACATGGGGCAAAGTAACATTACAGTTATACACTATGATTAAAACATGTTAGAAAAAATTGCATATACGGTGTAGCTGACATAGAAGATGGAAACAAATTATATTTTCCAAAATGGTTACAAAATATCTCTAAAAAGATTATTTAGCGTAGTTATACAGGATGGTTAAAAAACTGATAGACCAGTAAGTTTTAATGGGTGACTAATTGGCAGCAATATATACAAGATAGTTTAAATATAGATCGAAGTTTTAGCTCCAGAAGGCAGTTCTTAAAACTAATGAATAAAATTGTTATGTAAGGTGGCCATCAATAGTTGCGGTTTGAGTAAAGGCAATATCGAAAAAGTTAAATAGATTTAAAAACTGCATCTTACGAGTATTAAGCTATTGCATAACTAAAAATTGTGAAATAAATAAATTAAAAAAAATAAACAAAAACCGATTCAAAATAAAATTAACTAAAAAACACGAAATAATTTATGCTACAACAATTAAATACTTTTTATGAAGTTGGTACCAATTTGAACAGCGAAGTTGCGAAGTACAACTCATCGATGTACTTCCCAAAATATTTTCACTTTCGATGGGCATCGACTTCATAAAAAGTATTTAATTGTTGTAGCATACATTATTTCGTGCTTTTTAGTTAATTTTATTTTGAAGTCGGTTTTTGTTTTTTTTTTAATTTATTTATTGGCTTATTAAGTCAACGCCAACCAGTTCATTTTGTTGTCAATTTAAATGAAAATTTTCTGATGTTGGGCTTTTCAGTGTTACCTGGTCCTGATCTATTAAGGTTATACATACAAAATAAAAATTAAATAATAAAGAATAAAAACTACCATAGTTCAAAAAAACTAAAAAGTTGATAATAATTATAACAATATACAACTCTAAACAATAAATAACACATTCAATGTTGTTAGGTACACAAACTAAAAAATCTACACATTAAAAGGTGCTCATTCTGTACAAATTAATTACCTACCCATCTAGTATATTTTTGAAGTAGGTACCAAGCAACAATCAAGTTTGATGAAGTTGTAGATAAAGACGCGGTGCAGGATTTTAGATTGGCTTGGCACCCACTTCACCCACACTAGATAGGTAGGTAATTAATTTGTACAGAATGAGTGAGTACCTTTTACTTTTTGTGTAGGTACCTAACAATACTGAATGTGTTATTTATTGTCTGGTGTTGTATTTTGTTATAACTATTTTCAACTTTTTAGTTATATTTGGAAGTCGATTATATTTTTTTATACGTTTTATTTTAAATTCTAATAATTGTTACAAAAGTTTCCATGAGTGCAATCTCTAATAAAAGTCCTTTGTTTTCCCTTCAAAATTGAAACTGAACCTTTGATCCACGCGTTCTGAATTGCCAAGCACCTATGTTTCACTCAAACTAGGCGCAAAGCCTTTATTTGCTATGTTATAAAAATTAACTTTGAGGGCCTGTACACTAAAAACCAAAGACTTTTCGAATTTCTGCTCATGGAGACTTTAATCCACGTTAGAATTCTCAAATTCGAAATTTTCAAAAAAAAAATACTCGAAATTCCATACTTTCGTATTGTTGAGTTTTAAAAATAAGTTCACCACAATTATAACGAACTTGTCATATTTATTTTTATTCATTCTTGACATTGTTAAAAAAATCACGTAACCTGACAAATATAATAAGCAAACACTTCTAAAAAACCATAATAAGGTTATTTATTTTTTAAATACTCAATAGGTCAGTAATTGCAATATCTCTAATATTCAAATAATGTAATTTTGATAATGTATTTTAGTTAGTGGTTAGAATTGTCATTTTTATTAATTTTCATATATATCTAATTTATTAAGGTAAAATTATTCCAGTAACTTTTTTTACTTCCATATACATACGGTAAACATTCATCACTCGTTATGGTGCCATACAACGGAAAAACCTTTATATCCAGTATTTATAAATAAAATTCTAAAATATTGAAACCCATACACAAAAATTTTTGCTTTAATGTAAAATGTGTACCTGATCTAATCAAATTCAATATCTCTTATTATCCAGAACTTCGGCAGTAATCTCAAACATTAACAGATATGTATATGATTTCGTGCATTTTTCTACCCAGTTCCTAATTAAATATATTCCTACAATTTATCCTATTAACTTGACAGTTTCTGTTGGTTGAAAACGTTCTGGTTAAATTCGAATCAAGCCATTTTGTTACAACCAATTTGTGAACAAAAAAAATTGTCTATTTTTATTTGTCGACTGATGAGTGATGGCATTCACAGGATTTGAAACTGGCGCATTCGCCATTTTCTGTTTCTATTTACCTGTACTGGTAAATAAGTTACATCAAATATAATTTTGCTTAGTAATAGTAACCAGGCTGACCTAGTTAAAAATGAATACCAAAATTTCTCATAAAAATTTCAATATAAAATTTTTCATATTTATATAAAACTGACTAGATAGTGTATCGATCCACCAAAATGGAGTAAAGTCTTAGCTATACGCTGAACTTGGTACGTACACAATTCAGATTCGTGATCATCGGACAAAAATATTTGAGACATATGTCGTATGTCTGGATCAGATAACTTTTTTTTGTGGCTTTGTTATTATGCTACAGGAATAACATTCACGTCTGATAGCTAAAATACTGACCTAAAGGTACCTTGACATGGGTTGTGTGGCACGAACGTGCCATACGTTCGTGGCTAGCATTCGTGGTGTTCTTTCGTCCCGTTAGTGCTGAAGTTGACACGCAACGTACTACTCAGTCGTGTAATTGCAGAAACATATCTAGTTATGTGTGATATCTTGGCAAAACATATCTTTGAAAAAAAAACAGGATGAGAAAAAGAAAGAAGTAAATGTTGTGTTCGAGAAAGTGGATTCTTCAAAAAACGAACATCTTAATGAAGACGCTTTCCGATTATCTTGAAAATTTTAAAAATATGCCGAGAATGTCTGGATATCAGTTTCAGTATTTATTAGAACATTCACGAATCCAAAAACGGAATAGTAGGAGAGATAGAGCGGGTTTTTGCTCGTCATCGCGCAAATGGACAGAATGTATTGGGTTAAGTTACATTCCTTAATTATGTCACTTGAAGCGATAACCGAGCACAGCTACAGAGGGTGAAAGTGGTATTTTTTTTCTCATGCTCGTCATCGAGCCAACTTTCCAAAATTGGCAATATAGAAGATTGTCAGCTATACAGTCAAAATCCCGTCTGCCTAGAGCTTACCATCAGGGTGGCGGACAGGGGTAAAGTTGTCAAAAATTGGGGTGAAGCTCGTCATCGTATAAATGGACGCCATTTGCACAAGTTATTCGTTTACACATAGGAAATCACAATCCAAAAGGGTGTACATCTAGGCGTTGACGAAGGACCTTGAAAAAAGCTAAATTTGTCTTACCCCGTGAACGCTCATTATACCGAAAATGGGCTCCATTTTCACCAATCACTTGTGACTATGTAAGAATTCCTAATTCAGTAAGGCGGACAGCAACATGTTGACGAAAGACCTTAAATTTCGGAAATTTTGAATTATACGATTAACATTCGTCATCGGGGAAATGAACGCCATTTGCAATAGTTCCTTGTTTGTATATAAGAAATCAATACACAAAAGGCCGACAGCTTAGTGATGACGATGGGGTCAATTGAGTCATTTAGCTGACCTCCAGCTCCAGGTGCAGATAAAAAACATTTTTTGAACGTAGGTTGTTTTAATATTAAGTATATTATATTTTGCTTTATCAATTTAATATAACATTTAATTTTGTATAAAATCAATAAGATTTTCCTAGTGAAAATTCGTTAGAAATATATAAATTCAGTCGATTTAATGTTCTTATTTATAAACTTGTGTATTAATATTCCTTTCAACAACCTTCAAAAGTGAACATTTTATCTGTCCATTAAAAGTAAATGAAATTGATTTATAATCACGGGACTATCTTACTATGTCTTGTAAAGATTTAAGTAGTAGTTGCACAAATTTTAACCTTAAGCGCTTTGTACATGACATATATAACTTTGAATTATATAAAGTTGAACCCTTATACATGGGTGTTTTATTTGTTAAATAGAGGACTAGGTTAAAAAATCCAGTCTACGGCAATTGTTTTCTACGCTTAACGAAAAAGATGATACTTGAAGAATGTTTTCAGTTATATCAGTTAATTGTTTATCTTTAGGGTTCCGTATATACAATATAATATCACTCCGGATTTCTGCCCCTGTCACATTTTTTCCTAAACTAAAATTTTGTATCAATGTATAGTGACCCGATCGGGAGTACATATCATAAAAGAAAAAAATTGATTTTAGGGGTACTTCTGGGGGGAAAAACTAAAAAAATCGACCTTTCCCCCCCTGATCTCCGAAACTACTGAGCCTAAAATTTTGAAAAAAATAATAAATATAGAACGTTGCCCCAACTTTACAGGAAAAAATAAAGAAAAACCGTTAATATTAATTTTGGGGGGCAAATTATAGAATTAAATGAAAATCTAAAAATAAAAATTTTTCAAACGCATCATGTAATACATCAAATGAAAGGTCCCATTCTGAGGAACACTAATATATTTCATATTTTAAAAAAATTAGTTAAAAAGATATTAATGAAAATATACCAAAATTTACCCATTCCCCCTCCCGTATCTCCGAAACTATAAAACGTAAAGTTTTCAAAAAAATTAGAGGTGTAGGGTCTGACCTGAAGTTTACTGGAAAAATAAGGAGAAACCCTTAATATTCATTTTGGGTGGCAAATTACAGAACTAAATGGAAAATATAAAATTAAAATTCTTTCCAACCCATCATGTTATATATCAAATGAAATGGCTCATTATGACGAAAACAAATATATTTTTTTCATAATTTTAAAATAAATTAATTAAAAGATATTAACAGAAATATAAAAAAATTTACCCATTTCCTCCTACCCCCCGTATTTCCGAAACCATAAGCTGTAATATTTTGAAAAAAATAGATATATAGCCCCTTACCTGAACTTTACTGGAAAAATAAGGAGAAACCCCTAATATTCACTTTGGGGGACAAATTATAGAAATAAATGGAAAATAAAAAATTATCACAGGGTTCATTATGACGAATACAAATATTTTTTTAAATTTTATTTTAAATGAATATTTTACAATATATTTAAAACTATAAGACCTAATTTTTTTTGTTTACAGGAAAAATACGAAGAAGCCTCTAATATTAATATTGGGGGCCAAATTATAGAATTAAACGGAAAAATATATTTTTTAACGCATCATGCAATACATCAAATGAAAGGGCTCATCATGAGGAATACAAATATATATTTTTCATATTTTTAAAATTAATTGTTTAAGATATTAACAAATATATAAAAAATTCTTATTTCTCGCTTTATTTCCGAAACCATACTATCTAAAATTTTCAAAATAATTAGGGGTACAGGGGCTCACTTGAGATTTATAAGAAAAATTATTAGAAAACCCCCATAGTAATTTTAGGGACAAATTATACAATTAAAAGGAAAATAAAAATTCAATTTTCAAACGCATCAGGTAATATAGCAGATAAAAGGCTCATTATGTGAATTACAAATATATCATATTTTTAAATAATTTGTTTAAAAGATATTAACAAAAATATTAAACATCGACTTAATTTCCACTTTAGAAACTACACTATTTAAATTTTGAAAAATATATTTTATTTGTATTTTTAAATAATTTGAATAACAGATTTAATAATTTATAATTTAAAACTTGACCTATTTTGCCCTTTATCTTCCATTCTACAGAGCCTCAAAATTCAGACAGTAGAATATAGAAGGCTTCCCTGAAAGTTTATTAGTAAAATAAAACTCTAGTGTTAATTTTTGGGGGCCAAATTAGAAGACTAAATACATATATATTCCTATAAAAATCAAGCGAAACCTGAAGCAAATAAAGTCTATGTGTGGAAAATCAAAGTGTATATTCTTTTATAAATTTAAAACGCTTCCTTTAAACGATATTGAGGTAAATATAATAATTCCCTGCTTGCTTGTCTGAAACTGGAATATTAGAATCTTGAAGGTAGTACGGAACCCTTCGTATACGAGTCCAACTCGCACTTGACCAAATTATTGTTATAATAATGTAACTTGTATCATATAACCTTATTTTGTAAGATATCACATTAAATTGTTAATTGTGTTAATTTTTCCCCTATTGAAAGGCTCATTTTCACCTACCTATATTATTTTTGCAATCTCCACGTTTAATAATGTGTTATGTAATACAGTCAAGTGAGCGATTTTTTAAATAAAAATTCTTAATTCTCCGGAACACAAAATAATCGTATGCGAGTTATTATATTTATTCATTAAAATACTAGTAATTGTGTTATTTGGTGAAAATTATATTATTGAGGGGGGAGTATAGGTTTAGTTATTTTTCAGTGAACAATAGATGATGCCGGCGTGAAACTTGGTATACATATATATGAAATTATTAGAACTGAATTTAATCACGTAGCGAAAATCACCTAGGTTACTAGGGCTAATGAAATTAGTACATTGGTGGCAAGTTATATGTTTATAATTAGGCGATCTACTAATAGTAGGTAGTTGTAAACGCAACGCATTTGGTTTTTTTACATTTAAAGTCAAAATGTTATTGGTCAAATCTTATTTAACAAAGCACATTTTATAAGCCATTTTTGAATGAATTTAATTCCAAATTTCACCCTAAAAACGAAAAAACAGTATCATCAGAGTAGGATATGCTTAAACAGTCGTTAGTAAAGAAAAAATCATGAATATATACTTATAATATTTATCTGTGGCAGATGATAAAGGAAATTTTGGCTTAATTGACCTCATTTAATGGTCCATCGTCATCACTAATCTATCGGCCTTTTGAGTATGGGTTTCTTATATATAGACAAGAAACTATTGCAAATGGCGTTCATTTTCGTCAACACGATGCTGCCCGCCTTATTGAATTATGAATTCTTACATACTCACAAGTGATTTGTGAAAATGGCGCCCATTGTTGGTATAATGAGAGTTCACGGGGTAAAACAAATTTAGCCCTTTTCAAGGTCCTTCGTCAACGCATAGATGTACGGCCTTTTGAATTATGATTTCCTATGTGTAAACGAATAACTTGTGCAAATGGCGTCCATTTATACGATGACGAGCTTCACCCCAATTTTTGACAACTTTACCCCTGTCCGCCACCCTGATGGTAACGCTCTAGGCAGACGCCCATTGGGATTTTGACTGTATAGCTGACAATCTTCTATATTGCCAATTTTGAAAGGTTGGCTCGATGACGAGCATGAGAAAAAAAAATTACTCTGTAGCTGTTCTCGGTTATCGCTTCAACTGACGCCTGAACAGAAACGTGATATAATTAAGGAATGTAACTTAACACAATACATTCTGTCCATTTGCGCGATGACGAGCAAAACCCCGCTCTATCTCTTAGACTAGAAGTAATACGAGAGAAGCTATACCCGATAAAATAAAACTTGAAATAAAATTTTGATATTTAGCCACTGACAACTCTTAAAAGTTTAGAATGTCGATTTAGAGTCATGAAGTCATCAATGTGTAAATTTACTGAAGAAGTATTGGATGGTATTTTAATTTATTAGATAAGTAAATCATCGTGACAAATGGTACATCTATTTTCCCGAACGTGATTTCTGACGTTTGTGAAACCGACAAACGCTTCATATTTCACTAATTGAGACGTTGACATGGGTCGTGGGGCACGCAAGAGTGGCTCCTTCAGAACATCTATCTTCTAAAGTTAGCCTGCAATGCACAAATATCGTGGCAAGTCTAAAAAGAGGGAAAACAGAGACAGTAAAAAAAAATTCACTTGGTGGGTTGAAGCAGTCAATGAACAACATGCTGAACGTATTTCATTGGATGCAGCTCCCAACCGAATGAAATATCCTCTTGCCATCTCTCCGCGATAGTTATGCATTGCAGGCTACCTCCATATGTACAAGCTCTAAGTGTGGCTCACGTTATAACCCGATCACTGGGATTATCCTACAAGTTAATATGTGTTAAATGACAGCTGTACTTCAATTGGAGTTGCACTAGTCTATAATCTACTAGTGCAACTAAGGCAAGCATGACCAAAATGTAGATTTAGATCAATATTTTCTACACACTTGTTCCTGCAATAATTTTTATTTTTTCTATACACAACTAATACTATTGCATCTAAACATTTTTACAAATACAATGTAGTTTTTAATACTAAAATGATATATCTCTGTTTATGCTTCAATTTACTTAATTAGCGGCAAATGTATAAGTAGTTGATAACAAAATATCAAGGCTAAGTCGCAAGCTCTTCTAAGATATAATCAATACAAACATTGTGTATGATCTCTTTATAGCCTAATACGCTTTGGGAATACTGTCAGAAAATAATTAAATACATTTACTGGAAAAATGTAAATATCAAGAATATTCCTATTTTTAACCGATTTAAAAAATGGATGAGGTTCTCAATTCGTCTGTATATGTTGTTATGTATGTTAAACCATTACTCGAAACTAGCTAAACGTCTTTGGATGGTTTTAACTGAATTTTGTTAAGGAGAATACGGAAGTGGTCCCATATTTTTCCCTTGGTATGGCGTATACTGATTGTATAAAATCAGCACAACTTGTTCTTATTTAATAAATAACCTTTGGTTGAAACCTGAGGAGTAATTGATTGAAAATAGATCGGAATAAATCAAAATAAATGTTAGTTAACCAACATCAAGATGGTGATTCTCAGTTGGTCTGTACATACGGTGTGTCTACATATGTTGGAATCAAATGAAAACCTTTCTTATGAATAATATTAAAAAAAATTATTCTTCATAAAAAGATCTCCATGGTCTGAAACCTAAACTGAAATCATTGCAAATCACACTTTTTGAGCTCTAAACGAAATTTTTCAAAAAATTTGAAGTATTGAAGTCAAGTACCTACTTACCATTATTTTTGATAATATCTGAAAATTTTATCAAACAAATTAGAATTGAAAAGCAATTATCCTGTATCAGTAAAAAATTTAAATTATATATATATATATATATATATATATATATATATATATATATATATATATATATATTAAATTGTAGAAACTGTTTTAATGCATTATAAAATTTCACGGAGTAAGGTTTATTAAATGAATGTATTTGGAACGGGAAATTCTAAGCGATTCGCTAGGTTTTGATAACACTATTTTTTGTTAATTTTGAATCCACAGCATACCTACAGCAACGCAAAGAAAGATGTTATATAAAAATAATTGAACAATGTGTTTTCTTAGTGAATCTATTTTTATTAGAACACTTTCATTTACTTCCATAACAATTAATATTAGACAGAGCCACAACGAAGCGTGACCTGTTTTAGATAGCTTATCATTTAATTTGTAGGGCACACAGATTTTACATGTTCGCTTATCAGAAAATGGTTGTTCGGTGGCACACATCTGTTGGTGAAATTATTTCTCTTTTTACCCAAAAATTAGAGTAATTTCTAAAATTTGAAATGCCCTAAAAAATATTGCTAAAGATATCGTCTGATTATTTAGTAACTATTTTAAAATGAGTATATAGGTCAAATGGTTTAAAAGTAAATAGATGTACTTACGAATAAAACTCTGCTGGAAAGGATGTTGATTGTTTTAGCAGAAATGATCAAATTATTTACCTTTAAAATGGATTGGTTTGTAAATTAGCATATTTGACATATTAAATCTTTAAGATAGTGCATTCTTATGTTATACTTAATGCCCACCTTGAACGAACCCCTCTTGCGTTATCAAACCGAATATTGTGGCTTCAAACATACTTATGTAAATTATGTTTACCACTTCCAATCTATTTTTAGATACTCCGATATAAACTACTACATTTTAGTGGCATATAAATAAAACTAAACAAACAATTATAAACCACATGCCTACTTGGTTTTTTATGAAAATGACCTCCATTTGCTCGGTCGCAGCTCATGTTATGTTTTTGATTAGAACAAAATTTAGAAAACAATGTTTATTTCAATTATGATTCAGTATGGGTACGTTGCTGGCAATGGCTTCTTGATATTATATACCTAAATTTAAATTAGCAATTATAAAATGTTTCGTGTGTAAATATATTTTAGTTTATATAGATCGTTGTTTCTCTACCCTGATAACACCAATTAAATTATTAATTTATACAGAGGAAGACTACATATGACTAAACAATGTGATTGTAATTAAACTATCGGCATTTTATATTTTTGCAAAATGTGGACAACTCCTGTTTTTAATACTGTACAATATAGTTGTGGAAAGTGATTTGTAAAGAAATACACTTTGGTGTGTTTCTTCTATAACTTTTTTTTCTATATGGTATAGAGAAAAAGTTTCTTAATGAAGGTTGTTTATTAGTGATTCTGCTTTTCCGAATTTGTTTGTTGGTTATTATTGAAATGCTCAAGTTTTGTTGGAAATTCCTATCTTTTGTATATCTAAAACAATGAGAATTTAGGTACTTATATTTTTGTCCCATGTTACAGTGTTTTTTATTTACAATTAAGACTCATAGGTACACTTTCAATCTTTTACTAGCCTTTCAAAACTATACAAGTTTTTGAACGGAAGACGATATACACTTTCTGGATAGAACTCTCTTAACTAAAGAAAAAATCGAAAAATTATTTAGGTATTACAAACATACGTTTGATTGGGTATTTAAACAGGAATTGGGTTCAAAAGCCTGTAAAGTTTGGAAAGACCAGAACCTAAATAAATTATTATAAAAATATTAGGTTAATCTTCGAATTTCTTTCGCGTGATTTCTAACCTAATACGCAAGCTCTGTAGAAGACTTACGTCAATTTATTCTCACTAAATATCGTCAAATAACGCCAGAATTCCTACAAAATTTCAGAATTTGTTTTTTTTATGGTCGTGTCACATGGTGTTCACTGATCATCGGCGGTGAATTTATTTATCATTGTTATGTATTTTTAAATTCAACAGGCTAAATGTAAACAAATAGTATAACTGTTATTTGTATTTATCTTGCTTTTAATTCGTCGAATTGTCACCGAAACCTCTATTCGACTAATAAGAAGCAAGAAAAGTGCGAATGGCATGTATTGTTTATTTACCTTTGGCCCCTGTAATTTATAAGTACTATGGCCTGTACTTGTTACAGTCATGCAAGATTTTTTCAGTTTCAAGTTCATAAATTATACATTTTTCCAATATTTCGTATTTTTCTTACTCTTGAAATTATTCTTCAAATAAAATATACTCGTTGTTATAGAAATCACACCTAGTTTTGATAAAACTAAATGTTATAGTAAGGAGTAAATGATTAAAATTTTAATAAAAAATACCAGGAAGGTTACTTTTTAGGGTTCCGTATATACAATATACGGATACCCTTATAATATCTGCCTCTGTCACATCACAGCAATTTTCTCCTAAACTACTGGACGGAAGAGATTGAAATTTGGTATCAATGTATAGTTTGGTGACCTGATCAGGAGTACATATCGTAAATGAAGAAATTTTGATTTTAGGAGTACTTCTGGGGGGAAAAACTAAAAAATCCACCGTTCCCGTCCTGATCTCCGAAACTACTGAGATTAAAATTTTGAAAAAAAAAAAGGAAATATAGAACATTGCCCGAACTTTACAGGAAAAATAAGGAAAAACCATTAATATTAATTTTGGGGGCAAATTATAGAATTAATGAAAATTTAAATAAAAATTTGAACATCATGTAATACATCAAATGAAAGGTCCCAATCTGAGGAACACAAATATATTTTTTGCATATTAAAAAAATTAAATAAAAAGATATTAACGAAAATATACCAAAATTTACCCACCCCCCCTTATGTCCAAAACTATGAAACGTAAAGTTTTGAAAAAAAAATTAGAGGTACTACTTTTAATTTTGGGGGGCAAATTACAGAAAGAAATGGAAAATATAAAATTAAAATAGTTTCTAACGATCATGTTACATATCTAATGAAAGGGCTCATTATGACGAAAACAAATATATTTTTTTCAAATTTGTAAAATAAATTATTTAAAAGATATTAACAAAAATATAAAAAAAATTATCCATCCCCCCTTATCACCGAAACCATAAGCTGCAAAATTTTGAAAAAAAATAGAGGTATATCGCCTCACCTGAACTTTACTGGAAAAATAAGGAGAAACCCCTAATATTGATTTTGGGGGGCAAATTATAGAATTAAATGGAAACTAAAAAATTAAAGTTGTTTCTAACGGATCACGTAATATATCAAATCAAAGGGCTCATTATGACGAATACAAATATATGTTTTTCATATTTTTAAAATAAATATATATTAAAAAAAATTACCTATTCCCACTTTATTCCCCTAACTATAAAACCTAAAAACTTTTGTTTACAGAAAAAATTTACCCATTCCCCACCTTTTTTATCTCCGAAACCATAAGCTGCAAAATTTAAAAAAAAAATAGAGGTATGGCGCCTCACCTGTATTTTACTGGAAAAATAAGGAGAAACCCCTAATATTGATTTTGTGGGCAAATTAAAAAGAAAATAAAAAAGGAAAATAAAAAAAAACAATTTATTTAACGCATCATGCAATACATCAAATGAAACAGCTCATTATGAGGAATACAAATATATATTTTTCATATTTATAAAATTTATTGTTTACAAGATATTAACAAAAAAATATAAAAAAATCTCATTTCCCGCTTTATTTCCGAAACCATAATACCCAAAATATCTAAATAATTAGGGGTACTGGGGCTCACTTAAAATGTATAAAAAAAATTACTAGAAAACCTCAATATTAATTTTGGGGAAAAATTATAGAATTAAATGGAAAATAAAAATTAAATTTTCAAACGAATCATGTAATATATCAAATAAAAAACCCATTATGCAAATTACAAATATATGATATTTTTAAATCATTTGTTTAATAGATATTAACAAAAATATTAAACAACGACTTAATTCCCACTTTAGAACCTACACTATCTAGAAGTTTGAAATATATATTTTATTTGTATTTTTAAATAATTTATCTAAAAGATTAACACTTTAATAATTTATTATTTAAAATTTGACCTATTTTCCCGTTTATCTTTCAATCTACAGAGCCTAAAATTCAGACAGTAGATTATAAAAGGCTTACCTGAAGGTGTATTAGTAAAATAAAACTCTAATGTTATTTTTTTATAAATTTAAAACGCTTCCTTTAGAAGATATTAGTGTAAATATAAAAAATGCACTCATTCCCTGCTTTTCTGAAACTGGAATATTAGAACCTTAAAGGTGGTACGGAACCCTTAGTTTGTTAATAATGCGTTTGTCCACCGCGGTTATCTATACACTACCCAACACGTCTTGGTGGTCTATTTCTTCTTGAGGTATACTATCCCAAGTTACCTGTATTTTATGTTTTAGAACCTTCAAATTCCGTGGGGGCTGCTGTAAATTTCCGAACCTTCTAACCATCATATCCTAAACATGTTCTATGGGCGAAAGATCGGGGCGACCATGGCAACAGATTCACATGGGTCTCTTCAAAATGTTTAAACTCGAGCAACATGAAGCCGACCGTTATCTCGTTATATGGAATCCATGAGCCGATTAAGCTAAGGGAGTACATACCGCTCCACTACTTCCTGAAGATAACGTTGCGCTATCATGTTGCCTCGGACAAAGACTACACGTTTGTACCCGTCGGGAAATCACGGTATTTATAAATACATTTTATTTTTTCTAGTCAGAACGCGGAAAATGTCTGCAACATTCGAAACTACTTCAACTCATTGGGGAAAAAGATCTCGAGAAGAGGACAGTACACCCTCGCATATGGATTGAAAGAGCCTCAGATATTATTACTATAGATTAGAGAGTGAAAGTTCCTAAGCCTCTGAAGAGGAAACTGTGTACAGTGTACAAGACAAGAAAACCGACGTCGTTAGGGATACTTCTGACACCGATTTTGATACCAACTTGGAAGATAGTGAGTACGAGGTGGTGAGTTTATCTGAGAACGAGATATGGGATGACCACTCTAATACTTCCAGTGGTTCAGAGGTAAAATATAACTTTGGGACACTTGGTGGCCGCTGCGCAGGCGATCTACGACAGTACCAGGGAGAAATATTCCATTCGAGTATATTGCGCAGCGATTTCTCGACGTGTACGCAGTGCAAGTCCCTCAACGTCAACCCTCAGTACAGATACTGCGAGAAATCCTATCAGGACAGGAGGAGGTTCGTCCCTCCACAACCGCGCGGGAACAGGAAGACGAGGAACTCGAAGAAAAAATTGAGTCAACCCGTAAAATTGGAAAATCTACACTCGGCTCTTCAAGTGCTCTCCCAGGACTCCGGGATAGGTTCCAGTCAGGAGATGCCGTCGTTAATGATACTTTTGAGAGTTTTATTTATATTAATTATATATTCAATGTTAAAAAAACGTTTGTTATTTACTATACTATAATTCAATTGTCTTTTACTTTACATTGTGGTAGTGATAGTTTTAATTGTTTAGTTTTACTGTTTATGAACTGCTTATTCAGTGATTTTGACGATAATAAACTTGGTTGTTTTATACTAGTGTTTTTTCTGTATTTAATGTTTCGAAATTATATGTCCGTAACTTTATATTTCATTTACAGTTGACACTTAAAATATTTAGTTTAGGTTAGTTAAGGTACCCCTTTTCCCAGCTTGCTGGTGAAACATTGTAATGCCACACAGCCAGGCAACAACATGGTTGAAATGTCTTTTATTTACTTTGTCAATTATAAACTTTTGACTGAATAAAGAATGTGAATGACCTACTTCCATGTGCAATAGCACCCCATACCATAACGCCAACTTGTCGGTGTACATGTCGCTCATCCTCACATTGAAGTTGACGTCTTTCTCCTCTACGTCGTCTAACCATTCTTCGGTCATGATGTCTACCCAAGCAGAATCGAGGTTCATCAGAGAAGAGGGCCTGATCCCATCAAACAGTTTGTTTTTTTTTTAATTGATTATACAAGTTTACATGAAAAAAACATTTACCAACATTTACCCAAATTTTAATCATTTACTCCTTACCATAGTATCTATGTTTTACCAAAAAAATTTAAATTTAAACATGTCCTTTTAGGCGATTTCTTTATTAGTGAGTTTATTATAATTTGGAATACGTAGGAACATTTTTAGTTCACATAAGAGGGTGTCAAATATAAAAAGTCAGATAAGCAACAGTCACACCTTTTCAGTTGTGTCACACTTGTACTTTCCTTATTTAAATTGTATCGGTGACATTGATTGAGGGATTGAGGAACATATGCCACTTTAGAACACCATAGTCCCTCTTGGAATAAAAATCGATGTTTTTACATGTTTTACAAACCAAATGTATCTAACGTATTCGATCTGTTTCATTTTCGGTGCCGCACCCTGTGGAATAATTACAATAGCGATACCTTGTTTTTAAAATCTTAAAGGTCGAATCTGGTATAATTTAGAGAAATTTCTTCGTATGCATGTAGAAACACCTGAATTTGTTATAACGCCACAGTTTGTAGTTCTAGACACGTAATTTCTCCAGAAATATCAGTGGTTTAAATATGCAAATCCAAGTAGATTATTAACTTGATTATTACTTTTAATCCGTCATATTGAACTTACATATTTTATGTAAATGCTTTACAAGTCGAAATCGAACCCGGAATCGGTTTAAATGTCATTGGTGTATTGAATTCAGATGCATTATTCTGAGAATGAACCAATGAATCATTTATATTATTACTTATCTGAAGAAATAGCAAACATAACTGTTTTTCCTCTCATCCCGACCACACTCCTTATATTTTCAGGCTTGCTCTAAAGGTTAAATGATAATTTATACATAAGCAAACAAGTTCTAATAATAAATCGAAGAATTTTGTAATTTTAATTCTGTTTTGTTCCAAAGTTATTTTTAACTCCGTAATACAAAATGAATTTTTCATCATTTCGCATTTAAAGGCTCGAGTACGGATATGTAAGTCAACAGCCGGTAATGAGCTGCATGAAAATGAATGTAACTTTTAGAGGTCATTGTGCAAATAGCGATTTATTATTATCACATCGATCAGAGAATTTTTATCCGGTCTATTGTACCATTAATCGTGTCGTATTCTTAAATCTCATTTCATATAGTATTATATGTAGTTATTATATGATTTTTATATAATTAATTCGAATATAAGGACATTGTATTATGAAGTCAGTTAATATTTGTTCTTTAACTTATTTACTACAACAGTATAATTGAACTTATTTTAAACAAAGCCTTAATTGTAGGAAACCTGAATTTATGAACCATTAGTGATAACATTGTGCAAAAATAGCACGTGCTTAAGTGTCATAAACATTTTTTAGTGAATTATTATAAAAAGGCAATTTACAAGCTTTTATTTAGCTCCATCTTTCCCGGTGTTAGTTATCAAATCTTAATATTTTAGCGGGAAATGACCATTGACATACTTCCTATATTTTGATATTCAGGGAAAATTATCGTACACAAGACCAGGACAAATCAGGCGTCGTGATATGTGTAACGCTGCTAATATTGAGAATAATCTACCGACAGTACCAAACTGCATTATTCTTGACATTTTTTTTTGATACCCGTTATAATAATAAGAAATAGTTGGTAGACCGTTAGCTGATAACAGGTTTTGGCCCACCATTTTCTCGCTTCTGTCTCGAAAGAGATTAAAAATGTGTTATTGCTAATTAGGATAAATTTTTTTCCCATTTTCTGAAAAAAAAAGATGTTATTGACCGATTTTCTCGATTCTGCCTTCTGCCCTTTGGACTAAATGAACTCTATGATGCAACCAAACATCGAAATAGGATAGGCATAAAGGTGCTAACAGACTATTGACACTTCACGTGGGCTCATGAGATGTCATATCGGCGAAATCTCACGTGCTGGCATGCCTTAGAAAAAGACTATACTTCTTATAAACGGCGGTACACACACTACAACTCCCGAATTGGGGTGTCTGTGAGCTAATTTACTCTGAAACTCCAATTTAAGTAATATGAATAAAAATAGTGAGATTTAAGGTAACTAGTGGTCGCCTAGTGGTCGAAATTCGACCCTATTTTATCCATTTGTGAACATTATTGTGGTGAATTTATTAAAAGTATATGTATATCAGCAATAAAGTGGAGGAAAAACCGGAGAAGAAGGTGTCATGAAATCCCCCCTAAATCGTTCATGTCATATTGACAAATCTATTGAAATAAAAAAAATATATGAGAATTTAATCAAATATATATATATATATATATATATATATATATATATATATATATATATATATAAATGTCCAACAACCTTATAGAAACTAAAATCTTTAAGATATTTTCTGTTTTCCACTAATTGTCAATTTGTTACACCTTCGGAAGATTGTGAAAATAATCCGAAAAAATCAATACTGATCTACTACATTGACTATTTTAACAATTCGTTATCGATTCATTACTGATCGCATGCGCAGTTGCAATAAAAGCATTCGCGGTACAGAACTTACTTAACTGGCAGTAACAAGTCTGTGTTCGCTGTGAAGGAAAATTCGATTCATTATTGATTCTTAACCAGATTATCAGTTCTTGAATCATAGATAGGATTCCTCGTTCTGACATGCGAGTTTGAATAATTTTTACTGGAAATTATTAAATTGTCATTTTGTGTTGCCTACACCGAAATTTACTTATTGTCAACTGTGTTTATGTTTGGAGAGATCTATTCGCATTTATAAGATAATAAATTATAATTTTTATCTGTACGCAAAGTTTGTTTCTATTTTATTTAGAATATTTGTCGAGATGGACCACTTAATTTTAGGGACGAGGATTTGGAAGAACTTTTGGAAATTGTTAGTGTTCCAAACACAATTGATTATTTTGAACATATTGTGCCACAATTTAATAATCATCAGTTTCATTTTAGGATAACTCGTGAAATTGTGGAAGCAAATCGTTTCGCCTTGTCAGAATATTCAAACCTCTACCATAAATAGCAGTAGCAGAATGGAGACTGGCTCATTTAATTGACAAATACGTATTTATATAATTTCTTTATACTTAAAATACAGAACGTTAAAATGTCAATGACATGTTTATTTTAGGTAAAAGTCTTGTAATAAAACCAGGACTTTGCAGGAATGTAACTATGTAATAATAACTAAATTGTTTATTAGATAAAATGCATGAACACAAAACAGTAACTAACTGATTCGCTATACCAAAAAATAATTGAAATATTTATTCTTTAAATATATTCAAATATGTAGTCATAATTTTTAACATAAAATAATATTAACATTATAATAAATTAATATTATTTTCTGAAGGATACTTGTGGCATCTTTTTCAATGTCTAAGTGTTTATTGGGAAATAACACCACACTTTAAAGGAAATTGCTGTATATTCCAAACGTTTCGGGGTCTAGATCAGACCCCGTTGTCAATGGCTAAGAAACTACGGATTAAAAAGGTACAATTCCAAGATGTACATTTAAATATTTGACAATGTTTATTATTTGATTTTTGACGTAACTAAGAGAATTTTATTTGTAATAAATACTTTCACACTAGCAAGTTTTGACCTTGTGAATCTATACAATAATGTTCCGGTCATCAAAACACTTTCCATAGTAAAAGAACGATTAGAACAAGATTCTTTACTAAATCAACGTACTCAATTGTCCATTAATACAATAATGGAACTACTAACATTTTGTACAAAGACAACATATTTTCAACTTAATGATGACTTCTACCAACAAGATTTTGGCATGGCAATGGGTTCCTGTTTGTCTCCCGCTTTAAGCAACATTTTTATGGAAAAATTTGAAGAACAAACAATTTTCTCAAAATAGATTAAACCTTTGGTTTGGTGGCGTTATGTTGATGACATATTCGTTATTTGGGAACATAATCTTGAGGATTTACATGCATTACTTAACGACATAAACAACACAGAACCAACTATTCAGTTTACACTCGAGCTTGAACAGAATAACAAATTACCATTCTTAGACATTTTAAAAACCAAAACACAATCGACATTTGAAACAGAAGTTTACAGAAAACCAACTCATACTAACAGGTATCTCAACTTTAAGTCTAATCATCCAAGTTCAGTAAAAAGAGGTATCATTAAATCTCTATATGACAGAGCAAAAACCAACTGTTCTAATATCAACAAATTCAATGAAGAAAAAACGTTTATAAAAAATGTACTTTCTGCCAATTAATACCCAAATAAATTTATTAATAACGAGTTAAACAAAATGGAATATCAAGCAATCCCTAACAACCAACATCAAACTTCACCAAGCAACACTGACTCCCAAGATTATCGCATTAATACAGTAACTATACCATACATACAGGGTTTATCAGAAAGACTAAAAAGAGTGGGAAACAGATATAATATCAAAACATCATTTAAAACAAGAAATACACTAAAATCAATTATATCAAAAACCAAACCAAATAACACAACTCAAAATACAAAAAATTGCATTTATAAAATCCCGTGTGAATGTAATAAATTCTATATTGGAGAAACCTCTAGACCTCTGAATGTTCGCATAAACGAACACAAAAATTACATAAAACAACGACACAATTTGAAAAATCCAAAATTTGTGAACATGCTTAGGACCTTGGTCATAAAATACAGTTTCAAAATTCAGTTATATTACAGAAAGAAGAACACAACACCAAAAGAAAACTAAAAGAGTCTGCTTTAATTTTGTTAAATGAAAACGATTGTATCGCTACTACCTCCGTAGAGGTTCCTGGTTGCCGATGATTAAGGAAGAAATTGCTAATGGTCATGTCCTTGTGAACCACCCAATATCGGGATAGTTCATAAGGTTTTTCCTAGGTTTTCCCTTATGATTTTAATGGGATCACTGAATCAACAAAGTTCTTTGGTCGCATTTTTGGCGAATGCACTATCTTATAAGAAAGTCGCACCTAGGAGCGCCACATAAAGTTTTGAAGATCTCCCTTTCAAATTCTTCCAATTTGAAAGGAACTTTATGACTATATGATATTTAGAAATTTCTGTGCTACCCTGTATATTACAAATAAAATTCTCTTAGTTACGTCAAAAATCAAATAATAAAAATTGTCAAATATTTAAATTTACATCTTGGAATTGTACCTTTTTAATCCGTAGTTTCTTAGCCATTGACAACGGGGTCTGATCTAGACCCCGAAACGTTTGGAATATACAGCAATTTCCTTTAAAGTGTGGTGTTATTTCCCAATAAACACTTAGACATTAAATGTAATATTTAAAACATTAGTTAATAGCAACATTTTTCAAAAAAATATATTGATCTGTGAGTGACACAAATTTCATTCTGGCATTTCACAGTTAACGATTTCAGCTCGTAAGCAGAAAATGAAATCAACTCAAAAGTTAATATGAAGGTGTTATACCTACTATTACATTCCAAATAACTACAGCATATAAGTACATATTAATAAACCTTCAATCAAAATCTTAAGATTCAATATAATTTCATTAACTTAAATGAAACACATAGTAAGCAATGACTATTTCTGTTTTGTATGGAAAATATAAAGAAATATAAACACCTGCTGGTAATTAACAATAAATTAGTAATACTCACATTTGTTAACAACTTTTCGCAGTGAAAGAGGCTTAAATCTTGAACTTTACACATTGAATTTACAACTTACCTTTACCATCGTGTTATAATAATCTTACACCAAACAATATTCTGAAATGTCAAAATTCAAATCAATGTGCCACATCAAAGATAGTCATGAGTTCAGGACTGCCAGATCTAACTATTTGTCTTGAATATTACAATCCGTGCATTACTTCACATTTTTTGTAATCTAATTAAAATTATATGAAATTTGTACGGTAAAAATTAAAAGAATCTTTATATTGAAAGTATAACGTTAAAATTAATAAAATATCAAAAATAAATTCATCAATTGCAACATAATTCTTATATTAGTTGACAAACCATATTTACAAAGCAATGAAAGTTGCAAACTTGGGAGAGCCCAGTGAATGGCCATTATTATGTAATATAAATTTTCCTGGGTTCTATTTCAATAGCATGACGATGTAGAATAACTTTTTCATACGATTTTCTCTCCAAGCAATTTGGCGACACTGTTACTGTTATCTGTTTGGCATTGACAGTATGGACGTAAATAATGTTTTTTTTTATTATATTATATTTAATGACTGAACCAATATTATAAATAAATTTTAGCATTCTGCACTGAAGGTCGTCAATAGCTACTAAACAAAACAAAAATAAAGTAAATCGGTTGACAGACAGAGGAGAAAGTGTTATGTCTTTGCCTATTTATATATAGATTAGTTAGATCTAACATCATGGCAATATTTCTATTGTTCACCGCCATCGTCATTGTACCGAATTTGATTTCAGTTTCATAACATTGTTAGTCGTTAGGTTAAGCTACCTTTTCACTTCAATGTGAAAATTATCAATGTATTATTTTCAATATTTCAATTTCAATACACTTACAAAAATTGTCAACAAATAAAGGTACAATTTAGAATAAAGTAACAGCTGGTGCATTGCATTTTTTTTATATTTTTGATATAATACAGAAATAGAGTCATCGCCAACTTTATGTTGAATTTAAATTTGATGAAATTAAAATGAACCTTAACATATATTGCGGTTTAAGGTGAACTAATATGTAAGTACGTATGTATTGTAATTATTTATACAGCATCTTCCTAGTTACTTATGAGTTGGTTTCTAACCACAAAGCATTTTGGAGAAACTAAAGTTTAACAATATTAAATTTAATATTAATTAATTATTTGATATAATATAAATATTTTGTTTTACATTACATGGTCCCATTCCTGCAAAATCCTGCCCCTTAATAAACGGTTGATGACTTTTACCTAAAATAAAAAATTTATATATATATATATATATATATATATATATATATATATATATATATATATATTGTTACGAAATTTACCCAAAGCCGACCCTGTGTCATTTCAGCACGACAACAAACGCTTTACGACAAAAAAATACGATTCTCGAAAAGACTCGGCAGCGGAAGGAACTATGATGATTTCTACTGGAGAATTCTACGCTGGTGATATAAAAGAAGCACACCACGATCGCCAAGCGGTGATACCGCGTCGACTAGCTTATATGGGCTTGTTATTGTATTTGAATCAGATGTTTTGAATGTAAATAAAGTTCTAGAAAAGTGACAGTGCATATTAGTTGTTAAAATTTTCAATTGAACCCACGAAGTATATTGCAATTTGGTGTCAGAAGTGAAGGATTAAGTGCAGTAATTTGATTTATGGAAACTCGAAGTATGGAAAAAACCGACGAAACTACCAGAAAAATTATCAAACAGGTTACGGAGGGACTAGACGAAAAAATAGCACAGATTCTAGAAAAACGTGACAAGAAGGAGAAACAACATCAAGACGAAATTCAACAAAGGTTAGTAAAATCTTTTGATGAAAAAACAACAAATCTTGTTTCCACGATGGAAGAAAAACAACAAAATTTATTGGAAGGATTGTTCTCGAAATTTGAAGAAAAACGAGAAAATGATTTTAAAATATTTGAACAAAAACAAGATCAAACTGAAGAAAAAAGACAAATGCAATTTGAACAACTAATGCAAATAGTATCACAAGTTAACGAAACAGTTAATGATAGAATGCAAATAGTAGAATCAGATATAAAAGAGATAAACGACGACATAAAGATCCTAAAAAATAATGTGGAGGCCCTTGAAACCAAAGTAGATGACATCGATTCCATACAGAGCCAGGTGAAATTTGAAATCAGTGCCATTCAAAACAAGGTGGAAACAGAAATCAAAAAAATGCAACAAGACTTACAGCGAGGAAAATACCAGAACACCGTGAGTACCAAAGGTTCCTTTAGTAAACCACCCACATTCGACGGCAGTTCATCTTGGCCCATGTATAAACGGCAATTTGAGGCCGTGGCTACAGCTAACGGATGGGATAATCAAGAAAAATCTACTTCTCTGGTAATTTCGTTAAGAGGTCCGGCCCTAGAACTCCTCCAAAGCATTCCAGTCGAGGAACAAGGCAATTTCGACAAGATCATCGCCATCCTGGACAAACGTTACGACAATCAATCCTTGAGCCAGGTATACCAAGTCCAACTGAGTGGAAAAACGCAAAAATCCGGTGAAAGTCTTCAAGAATTCGAAGCAGATATTAGACGGTTAGTACACTTGTCCTACCCAGACCTGCCAGAGGAAACGAAAGACCAGTTGGCCACGCAGAGTTTCATAAACGGCATCAGAGATGTGGAAGTACAAAGAAATTTAAGACTGAGTGGCGTCAAGAAAAGTAGTGAAGCTCTACTTCGGGCTTTGGAAGTAGAGGCCGTCATGAACATGTCCAAGCCGAGGGTCCGAGCAGTTTCTTTCAACCAGGAAGAGTCAGAGTCACAATTTCAAGCGCTGCTGGCTGGTCTGAACAAATTATTAGACCGGTCACAAAGAACTGGCACCAGAGGGGCATGTTACCTCTGCGGACGGACAGGGCACTTCCAACGTGACTGCCGAGTAAGGCTACCCGAACGATCACCAACCAGGGGTAGCCAACAAACCGACCTTACCAACCAGGGAAACTCCAACCAGTCAGCATAAGGGGGCGAATGCTGACTCACCATCCACCAGCCCCCAGGACAGTTTCCATCCGGGGATTTTGCAGAGATAGCGGCAGCCTAGTCATCAGAGGCACCATCAACGGACGAGCAGTTACCATCACCATCGATACCGGCGCCGCTGTGTCCATTGCCAAGTCCAGGATTTTGAGAGCATCACAAATTCGGCCAGTTACCAATAACATCCAGCTCAGAACAGTCACAGGCGAGTCTATGTCCATACAGGGTGAGGCAGATGTCGTGCTACAGATAGGGGACAACATGATCCGGCATAGGGTCCTGGTAGCGAATATTAAGGACGATTTTATACTGGGAATGGACCTAATTAGCCAGCATGGATTTATGTTCGACCCGAGATATGATGTTCTTCGGTTCCTGAATGAGGAATTTGTATTGACACGGTCCGTCAACACATCATTCACGCCCATAAAAATTGTGGCAAAGTCTTCAGCTAGAATTCCCGGTCGAACGGAACAGATTATTCATGGGCAGCTAGACAGCAATCCTGGGAGCTGCGTTGGAATGGTGGAGCCCGTACACTCAGCTCATGACTACTTGGTTGGACGGGCTATAGTTAAAACCGGACGAGATATACCAATCAGAGTCCTGAATTTGTCCGACAACGACATCAGAATTACCAATGGTCAAGAGATAGCTTGTTTCGAGCCAGTAGAGACCATCATCAATTGCGAAGAAGAGTACCAGACGTCGGTGAAGGAGACAGGGCCCGATAGAGAGTTCCTACAACAGTTTGCTGACCACTTAACACACTTGACACCAGAGAACCAGAAAAAAGCCAAGCAATTTATCACAAAACACTGGCAAATTTTTAACAGTAAAAATGAAACCACCGGTCGCACCAACATCATCCAGCATCGAATAGATACCGGAAAGGCTCAGCCCATCAGAATACCACCTAGACGACTACCATTGGGGCAACAACAGGCAGTCGAGGAAAACATCGAGTCCATGTTACAAAATGGAGTTATTGAGCCATCCATCAGTCCATGGTCTGCTCCCGTCGTGCTAGTTAAAAAGAAGGATGGAACCACCCGATTTTGCGTGGATTACAGAAAGCTCAATGACGTCACGAAGAAAGACAGCTATCCACTACCCCGAATCGATGACACTTTGACCACACTAGCAGGCTCCCGTTGGTTCTCCACACTAGACCTAAAAAGTGGATATTGGCAGGTTGGTCTGCACGCAAACGACAGAGAGAAGACAGCGTTCTCCACCAGTAAAGGGCTGTTTCAGTTCACGGTCATGCCCTTTGGGTTATGTAATGCACCCGCTACATTTGAGAGGCTAATGGAGTATGTACTGAGCGGGTTAACATGGAGGACGTGCTTAGTATACCTCGACGACATTCTAGTCATGGGCCAGACATTCGACGACCATCTGAAGAACCTGGGCGAAGTATTCTCCAGAATTAATAATGCCAACCTGAGACTCAATCCGAAGAAGTGTTCCTTGTTTCAAAAAGAAGTAGAGTTTTTGGGCCACGTAGTGTCCGAGTCAGGAATCCGCACCAACGAAGACAAGATAGAAGCCATCCGCGATTGGCCAGTTCCAAGAGATAAACATGAACTCCGAAGCTTCTTGGGCCTATGTTCATACTACCGGCGTTTTGTTGAGGGATTTGCCACCATCGCCGCCCCTCTACATCGCCAGACCACTGATAAAGAGACCTTCCATTGGAATCAGGATTGCGAAACATCATTCAGGCGACTGAAGGCAGCACTATGTTCCAGCCCAATCCTAGCCTTTCCTACACAGTCTGGCAAGTTCATCTTAGACACCGACGCCAGCAATACAGGTTTGGGGGCCGTCCTATCCCAGGTGCAAGATGGTGAAGAGAGGGTGATCGAGTACTACAGCCGTGGATTCTCGAAGCCAGAAAGAAATTATTGCGTCACCAGAAAAGAACTTCTTGCAATAATAAGGGCTGTGGACCATTTCCATAAATACCTGTATGGTCGCCATTTCTTAATCCGAACAGATCATGCCGCACTCAAATGGCTGCTGGACATGAAGACACCGGAAGGACAACTGGCCAGATGGATGGAGAAATTACAGCAATACGACTTCAAGGTGGAACACCGTGCCGGCCGGTTGCACAATAATGCCGATGCCCTATCCAGAAGACCCTGTAGAGCGGAATGCAAGCATTGTCTGAAGACGGAACAGCGAGAGGGTATCTCCATCAGGCAGATTCGAGTGCAGGCCAATGAAGACTGGACAACGGAACAGTGCATTCAGGACCAAATGGCTGATCCAGACATCGAACCAATCTTGTCACTCAAAATGAGAGGGCCACCCAGGCCACGATGGGACGAGGTAGCTAGATACTCCGGCGTGCTGAAATCGTTATGGGCTCAGTGGGACTCTCTACGAGTAGACAATGGAATGCTCAAGCGAGTTTGGGAAAGCGCTGATGGACGAGAAACCAAGCCCCAACTGGTAGTTCCGAAGAAAAAGGTACCAGCCATCTTGACCGAAGTACATGATGGAATTACCGGAGGCCACCTGGGCATGAATAAAACCCTAGACAAAGTTCGCCAGCGGTACTACTGGGTGAATTACTTCGAAGACGTCAGAGCTTGGTGCCGCAAATGTGCCACATGTGCCGCCAGTAAGGGCCCGAAGACCCGGACCAAGGGCAGAATGCAGCAGTACAATGTGGGCGTCCCATTTGAGAGAATCGCCATCGATGTTACCGGTCCGTTTCCCGAGTCTGAGAGGGGGAACAAATACATTCTGGTCGCAATGGATTACTTCAGCAAATGGCCTGAGGCATATGCGATACCCAACCAAGAGGCAACCACGGTAGCGACGGTGCTAGTAGAACAACTATTCAGCCGGTTGGCGTCCCGATGGAATTACATTCAGACCAGGGGCGTAACTTCGAATCGAATGTATTCCAGAAGGTCTGCACGATGTTGGGGATCAGGAAAACGCGAACAACACCATTACACCCACAGTCAGACGGAATGGTGGAAAGATTCAACAGGACCTTGGAACAACACCTATCCAAGGTCGTCAGCAATAACCAGCGTGATTGGGATGAGCATATCCACCTATTCCTGTTGTCATATCGCTCTGCTTTACATAATAGTATAGGCCTGACCCCAGCCAGGGTCCTATTCGGAAAGGAACTGCGATTACCATGCGACTTGGCATTTGGCTCCCCCGAAGAACCTCCCCAAGACATCGACGATTATGCCGACCAACTCCGACATAACATGCTGGCAATACACGAATTAGCCCGAACGCAGATGTTGGCCACCAGTGACCGGATGAAGACGCGATACGACCTCAAGGCCAATTCAGTCGGGTTCTAGGAGAGGGACAAAGTCTGGTTGTACAACCCGCAACGGAGCAAGGGTAAATCCCCAAAGCTTACACCCGCCTGGGATGGTCCATACGAGGTAGTCAAGAGGCTTAATGACGTCGTCTACCGGATCCGTCGAAACCCCAAGGCTAAATTGAAGGTGGTTCATTTAGATCGACTAGCTCCCTACCATGGAGAGGATGTTTCTGATCGGGACGATCAGAATTAAAGGGGGGGCAGTGTTACGAAATTTACCCAAAGCCGACCCTGTGTCATTTCAGCACGACAACAAACGCTTTACGACAAAAAAATACGATTCTCGAAAAGACTCGGCAGCGGAAAGAACTATGATGATTTCTACTGGAGAATTCTACGCTGGTGATATAAAAGAAGCACACCACGATCGCCAAGCGGTGATTCCGCGTCGACTAGCTTATATGGGCTTGTTATTGTATTTGAATCAGATGTTTTGAATGTAAATAAAGTTCTAGAAAAGTGACAGTGCATATTAGTTGTTAAAATTTTCAATTGAACCCACGAAGTATATTGCAATATATATATCTTGTTTTTGTTGTATCCGTTTCTTGGTTTGTAGTATGAGAAGAACATTTTATCAGGTAAAATGTTTCGCCAAAATCTCATTTGGCATTTTCAAAGCTGAAATTCTGTTTTCAGATTTTCAGCTTTGCATATTTTTCTAAAGGTATTTTGTTTTTACCACAATCATTTACATTTAAATAACTAAATAAATGCTTATTCTTCGAGAATTTAGAATTGCAGGTAAAAAATTGAAAATTCCGAATAAAAGGTCATCAAACCTTTACTAGTACCTACTTGCGAAATTATATATTTTTTAAATAGAACTTAGACTTAGATGGAAATGACACAGTTTGTTTTACCTGAATAAATAGAGTACGTGGCGTAATATATTTTTGCAAACTTTCTACTGGGCTCTAATACAGGCCACATTTTCCTAATTTAGTTATGTTTGTACCTCTTACAATGATTTTCCGTTATATATATATGAGACATCTTATATATTGTTTTACAGGTAGTATATTATATTAACAACATGTCTGAATTATGTGAACTGTATCTATGTTCCCTTGATCTAATATACATATACTAGGGATTTTCAAATATAGTTATACAAGTATTTTACGTATGAGGACTTACAAAGCGTCTCGGAATACCGGTTTCTTTAATTATCCTCAGAATGAGCGAAAAATCGAGTAATTCTTTGGTTGAAAAAGTTTTTAATGAACGATGGCGTTAAATAAGCGGAAATTCAGGACCGAAAGCGTGCACAGTTGAAAGGAAATGCACTTTCATTACAAGTAATCAAAACCTGGTATCCCGAGTTCAAAATAACCAAGACCATCAAACGCCAAAATAAGTTTGTCAGTCGGTGATGTCAACGCTTTTTTGAGACTTAAGAAGTTTTACTCATTGATTTCCTTCACTATCGTTCTTGACTAGGTTCATGCGGCATATCTGTCAAATAGGCGCGATTAGCCCATTCAAGACGTCCTGCTCCTTCATGACAATGCAAAACCCCACATTGCAGCCCTAACAATCCAAAAATTACCTACAATATTTTTGACTGTGCTTGACCATCTTCCCCATAGCTCTGACCTTTCACCACGCAATTTCTATATGTTCGAGCCTCTCAAGAAAGCATTTGCAGGTCAGGGTTTTGCGAATAATCAACGCCAAAAAATGATACCTGTGGTCAAAATGCATTATTAAGGAAATGTTAACTATTTTTTTACAAATGGCTAATTCATATTTGAATAGTCCTGGTGACTACCGCTCGCCTTGTTCATATTTTGATATTAAGGGTAAATCCAAAAAGTCTTCAATTATAGTTTCTAAGAAATTAAACCATAGGCAGACAAATTGCTACATATAACCTACTCTAATCTTAACCGTAACACAATTTCGCTGTCTTCTATTTCAATTATCAAATCAACAACTTATTGCATTTCAATCATTGATATATCCGAATTATTCGATTAACCCATTCAACTCAATTTTCGGTTATTTGATTTATTACTGACGACAATTGCTTTCGATTTAGTCTGCCAACTGTATTAACCGTTTAATTCAATTTTTATAATGGCCCCTTTGCTGCCGTTCAATTTATTATATTTAAATTCTCCTCCTTGAACCGGCTAACAGTGCGCAAAACGGATACGTGGGAAATATACACTATGCCTTGTTCACCATACACTAAGAAAACAAGTGATTTATTGAAATTAAAACACGCCTTTGATATACTTTCAAAATCATTTATAAAATTCTGAAAATAAAGAAAAGTTACTATATGTTCTAGAGTTTTAGAGCGACATAAATCAAATTTGATATGGATAGTAACTTCCTATCACTTCCGATTTGACCGGAAATGTCACAAAAATTCTAATTTTAACTGGATATTTTTCGATTCCTGGGGCAATTTTCACTACAACTGCACTATTGAATATAATTCGTCTACTTGATATTTTTACAGCGATATTTAAATCTACATCTAGGTCGCCATGATCCTTATTAAAAAACAGTTGCAGGTAAAGAATGTATACAAGCAGTTTTCGCCAATAGTTCAAATCGTACGACCTTTTAAATTTATCAAACACCCTGTTTTATAAATAAATCAATTTTTTCACATTGAAACAATTTTTAGACGAACAGTTTTAATAAAATAAATTTCATAACAAATGTAAGAGCGTCATTACATTTGAAATCGACAAAAAAATTAAATAACTTCACATAATTAAATGTCAGAAACATTATGAAGTTGGGGTAATCTTTATAAAACTAAAGAGAAACACTGTACCTACTTGCACTTTATGACATTTAAGATAACTAATGTTCTAAATTGCGTCTCTATTTGTTTGAGACAAGGTATAACTCTAATTAAGGTATTTCCTGATTTTTGCAACATTTTGGTTGTTATAGCTGTGAATGCTTCCAGATGTATTTCCTCTAATACTTCAAGAGTTGGTAGGACTGTTTCAAATACAATGTGTTGTACAAATCCTCAAGCAAAATCTTTGTGAGATTTGGTGTCCGTACTGGCCATTCTATTGGACCGTTTGTAGCGATAACCCTTTAGTTAAAATGTTTAATACTGCATATGCATAACATTTCTAGCATTATGTGAAGGTACTCCATCCTGTTGAAAGTAAAGCATCTGTAAAACGGCAAGGACCAACTCAGTTAAGAATTCTTCAATTTCGTGCTGTAAATATACGACATATTTGGCACCTGTCATTTGTCCATGATGAATAGTCAAACTAATTATCTTACGACTAATAACACTGGCACATACGGTAAACCCGTCTTGAAAATTGCATTCTTTCAAGCAATCTTTTTCTTCTGCTCAATATCTTGTATTTTGTCTATTAAATAAATCATTATTCGCGAACCTTGATTCGTCTGTAAATTATATAAAATTGAGAAATAACGGTTCGGTAGCAACAATTTGTAACACCTATTTACAGTATACGATTCACGTATCTCCATCACCTTCATACAAACGTTAACGCACTCTAGTGAATTATAACCATTTTTTAAACATATTTCTGACAGGTCCATGGCTGATTTCCAAATTTTGACATTTTTCCTAGCGAAGTCTATTTTACCATTGCCAATACGATGATTTCAGTATCTTCGGTGATAATAAATTCTGCAATATTTGCATTTTCTTCGTGTCTAAGACGCTTTTCAACTTAAACAAAATATTGAAAACCAGGATTATTTCTATTTCTGTCAGCATATTACCAAGCTGTACTTCTTGCTTTTTTTTCTCCATATACTAACAACATCTATTTGTTCTGTCTAGAATGCATTTTAGCACACAAAGAATAGAAAACTTTTTAAAATTTCTTCAATTAGGATTTTTCCGGAACGCCTTCTATATATTTACACACTAAATTTGAGTCTTGTGTTGTGGCACTTATGATTTTTTAGTCTGCATTTCTTGTAAATTAAAATCCCTTGGAAACTATTCGTTGTAGACATAAGAAATGAAACTTATCTTGATTTTTTTTTAATTATAGACAAATTCATGCTGCTGGTACACACGTCCTTCGTCTGCAAGATCCCAGGCATAATTCGGGGATACTTTACAATCTTCCACTTAAAAATAAAAAATGTATCGGGAGCACCATACCAATTCGTCCGTCGTCCGAGAAGACGACCACCAACGTTGAAAATTATTAAGCTGCTGGTACACACGTCTCTCGTCCGCAAGATGCCGGGTATAATTCGGGGATACTTTACAACCTTCCACTTACATGAAAAAGTATGGCGAGCACCATTTTTTAACACACACAAGCACGTCCCTATACGTCCGTCGTCCGAGAAGACGACCACCAACGTTGAAAATTATTAGGATTCAATCTACCAGTGAAAAGAGCAAATTTAATGACATTTCAATATACAAATTTTAACGGTCAACTGTTATATCACTTAAAAACTTCCAGTAACTGAACTATGTGGTAAGCTTTCTTTCTTTCGGCATTTGCAGATTTATGTTTTATTACTTTTTATTGCACTCTGAATATTTTAGCCTGGCAGTTATTGAAATTTCCTACTAGGAAACGACCCGAAACCATCGATCCCTTGCATCGAGTCGCGCTTTTGTAGTTACCGACCTTTGGCGAATAGGACTGACGGATCGAAAACACCTGCATGAATAAAATTAACACCAAAGGCAAGCAATAAAGGGTACAAATTGGTCGAAATATCTTCCAAAATGTTTGGGTAGTTGAGGGAGTAGAATGAATATATCCATTCATAAAAAACAGATTTTAAAGAAGGGTACGAACCCAACGTGTGTGGTCATATCTTGCGGACGAGGGACGTGTGTACCAGCAACATTAGGATTCAATCTACCAGTGAAAAGAGCAAATTTAAGGGCATTTCAATATACAAATTTTAACGGTTGTTAGGTGTTATATCACTTAAAAACCTCCAGTAACTGAACTATGTGGTAAGCTTTCTTTCTTTCGGCATTTGCAGATTTGTATTTTATTACTTTTTATTGCACTTTAAACATTTTGGCCTGGCAGTTATTGAAATTTCTTACCCTAGTAAGAAATTTCAATAACTGCTGTTTCCTAAAACAGCCCAAAACCATCGATCCCTTGCATCGAGTCGCTTTTGTAGTTACCGACCTTTGGCGGATAGGACTGACTGACTGACTGACTGATCGAAAAACACCTCCATGAAACAATTAAGGCAAGCAAAAAAGGGTACGAATTGTTGGAAATTTCTTTTATCCTTGCAATGTTTGGGTAGTTGAGGGAATAGCATGAATATATCCATTCATAAAAAACTCATTTTAAAGAAGGGTATGAACCTAACGTGTGTGGTCTTGTTTTGCGGACGAGGGACTTGTGTACCGCCAGCCTTATATATACCATCCCTTTAAATATAGAAGATTTTTTCAGCCATTTACAACATGTTTAATGTAATTTTAAGTCCTTTTCTAATGTTTGTAAATAGTCAGTAGGAAATATTTTATTCCATTAATTTTGAAAAATGGATAAATGATTAAGAATTTCAGTATTTCATTATTTATTTAACTAATACAAAGAAAAAATATTTAAAAATTACCCTCTGATTTGAACTCACTCCCTTCAGCTTCAACGTCTGCAATGTTAGGACTACGCTACTTCAACGCCAATTAAACATTTTCTTAAACATGTTTATTTATTAGACGCATATGATAACTTTAAATTATATGTTTCAAGTTTTATATAATTTATAATAAGCTAGCAACAACATAACAAACTAAACAATAAAATGGTTTTCTTCACGTATATTTTGTACCTACCATTCTACCCTCATTGGAATACGTCTTTGTCAAAGACACCATCATAATCAGCACAAGAAGTAAATTTCGAAGAACAATAATCTTTTCCATATAGACATTGAGCAAACACCAACATAGAGACATAATTCCTCACGCCTGACAGTCACCCACGTCGAATCAACGCTAAAACCTTACGTACACACTTCTGAGTTTCAAAGTATACAGTAATAATTTATAAGGTAATCGAGCCGCGACGTACCTTGCTTTTCCTTCCATATATTCCCTTTGTTATGGCCCGTCACGACACATTAGGCTTTTAATTATTACTACTCTTTGCTACTTCGGAATTAGAATTCGTTTTGGTGGTACACTATTAGCACTAACGGACACAAAAAGAAGTTGTGTTTTTATATATTTCTACTGATTTTCTAGGATTCGAAAAGCAAATATTTATCTACATGGCAGTGGAGATGTATTGGTGTTTACTTTCCTGTACAAATAATTGTGACATGCCTAGGTTATAGTTAGTTAACGGTGAGATATGAGGAGCTGGTTTGTTCTTACAATATTTTCCTTCTTATTTCTTGGGACGAATTATACTGTAAAATTAGAACAGTGAACAGTTGATTTGGCAAATAGCTGAAAGTGTTTACTTGTAAAAACTTTGTAAACTCGAAAGTAATTGTACCTTTACAATTATTTGAGAATTTATAAACTTTTGATCATACTACTTCTGACAGGTACCTCTCGGCCGCCCTTCCCGCAGAAGTTCGAAATCTTGTAAAATTATTTACAAATTTCAAACAAACATGTTGAATATTTAAATGCGAAATTTATACAAGTGCCAGGGAAATGAGCTACCAAATGTCAATGGGTTCATATCTGTATCCTGCCTCAAACAAAATTTGTATGGAAAAATTTGAAGAACAAACAATTTTCTCAAATCGGATTAATCCTTTAGTTTGATGGCGTTATGTTAATTACATATTCGTTATTTAGGAACATAATCCTGAAGAATGACATGAACTACTTAACGACATAAATAATTCAGTTTACACTAGAACTGGAACAAATTATATTTCTTAGATATTTTAATAACAAACACACAATCGACATTTGAAACAGAAGTTTACAGAAAACCGACTCAAAATTGAACTGCGCAATAAATTTAATGAAGAAAAAACGTTAATAAAAAACATGCTTTCTGCCAATAATTACTGAGAAATATTTATTATTAAATTAAATACTAAACGATCGCTAACAATCAACACCAAACTTCACCAAGCAACACCGACTCCCACGATAATCACATTTCTAGAATTACTATACCATCGTACAGAAACTTTCAGAAAGACTAGGAAGAATGAACAACAGATAATATATTATATATATACCCTCATTTAAGACAAGAAATAAACTAAAATCAATTATAATCTAGTCTACAAGAGCCATTTTGGTGAAGTCCTCATAATTTTGGTGTCATTTGATTCGGATTGACGTCTACACACTTTTTGAAAAAGTTGAAATGGCGCCGATAAATATTGCAATAGTTATAACAATATATTGAAAAAAGTTCCGTTTTTTTAATCTCAAAAACGATAAAAGATTTTTGAAATTGGAAACGAAATCTGAAAAGAGGAGGAAATTTTGTAAAAAGAAGTGCCAACTCCAATATTACCAAGGTTTTTATTTCCATTTCAAAAATGAAGTTAATTAACAAATGCATAAAACATGGAAAAATATAAATAAAAATTTTTTGTTCGCGAATTAGTGATTATTAACCTATTCCAAAGGTAATATGTTTAAATTATTTTTTGTTTACCGTGTGTGAATGACCCGGCACACGTGAATGCCGGCAATAACTTTAGGGCTTTGTTAAAATTATTAATATTGGAGATACAGTTTCGGGAGTTGGAACTTCTTTTTATACAATTTCCTCCCGTTTTTAGGTCTTTTTCCTATTTCAAAAATCTTTTATCGTTTTTGAGATTTTTCAAAAAAAACGAACACACTCTTTTTTCTGTATTTTGTTTATAACTAAAAAGTTTCTAGACGTCAATCCGAAACAAATGACACCAAAATTATAATTTTCGGTGAACTCTATCGGGATTTCACCAAAATGGCTCTTGTAGACTAGACTATTATATTAAAACCAAAACCAAAAAACCCAACTCAAAATACAAAAAATTGCATTTATAATAATCTTGTGAATGTAATAAATTCCATATTGGAGACACCTCTAGACCATAAATGTTCGAATAAATGAAAACAGAAATTACATTATAAAACGACAGTTTGAAAAATCCAAAATGTGTGAATTTGCTCGGGACCTCGGTCATAAAATACAATTTCAAAATTCAGTTATATTACACAACGAAGAACCCAACTCGAAATGAAAACTAAAATGTCTGCTTTAATTTTATTAAATGAAAACGATTGTATCGCTACTATCTTCGTATAATTCTATCGTTCCTGGTTGCCGATGATTAAGGAAGCAGTTACTAATGGTAATGTCCTTGTGAACAACCCAGTATAGCTCATAAAGTTTTTCCTAGCTTTTCCCTTATGATTTTAATGAGGTCACTGAATCAATAGAAATCAATCAATAGCATAACAAAATCGCACCTAGGAGCGCCTCATAAAATTTTAGAGATCACCTCTTTCAAATTCTTCCAATTTGAAAGGAACTTTATTATTATATGATCTTTATAAGTTTCTATGCTACCCTGTATATTATCAAATTAAATTCTCTTAGTTACGTCATAAGTCAAATAATATTGTCAAAACATTTTAATATTAAATTTTAGAATTGTGCCTTTTTTCATAGTTCCTTTGCCATTGACAACAGGGCCTGACCTAGACCACTTGACGTTTGGAAATATGCAGCAATTTGCTATATCCCAAAAAGTACTTAAACATTATTCTACTACGAGTACAACTGTAGATACTAAAAAATATTCTGAAGGTGTAAATGTCATTTTGACGGCGACTTGTAAGGTAATTTTAGACCAATCAATAGAGCAAAAATCAACTGATAATGTGTAAAAAATACTATCAGGATACCGACTGTGCCATCACATTAACAACGATTCCTAGCGATATTTTGCTGTTTTCCACTCGCAAGTATGGTTTTTTACTTTGTTATAAACAATTGAAGCAAGAAAATTAGGTTTTTTTTTCTTAGCATGTTTATAAAATCAAAAATAATAAACTAATCTCAATGGTGTCAACAGGTCAATTGTAAAGCATAAAAATACCAATGAAATGAGCCCAGGCTCGATCCGATTGGATCATTAGTAACAGAGAAAAACAAAAAAATACTGAAAAATGTAGGATTTTTTAAAAAAAAATCGTATCTTCGTCACTTTAGAAGCTGTAGAACTGGACTTGTAGGAACTGATAGTAACCTACCGGTTTATTAGGTTTTCAATAATTGTGATATAAAGTTTTCTGTTCACTATTTTTGCATTATGCCCCCATGCGTCATAGATAATCAAATTTCAATTTTGAAAAAAGTTGTTGAAAGTAGAGGTGTCATTCTACAAAGCCTCTATTCTCATTTTTCACTAAATGTCTGTGAAATATCTGAAAAATGTTAGCAAACATGACAAAAAAGGGCCAGCTTATGAATGTATCCAAGGAGTGGGGGAAACACGGTTGTTGAGGGGAAGCGTATAGTAATGTATAGTAGAGGCACATACATAGATCGTTTTAATATTTAAAATCCTCACAAGTAAGAATTTTTTAATGACCGCTCTCCTTCGATGTTCCGTAAACCCAAAATCCACAGATTAAAGCAAAAACGTTTCCGAGAAACCATTTACATATAAATATATTAATAAACAAACAGTTCTCATTTCATATAATAAAATCAAACAAATCACTCTGTATAGAAGTTTTTTTAACGATTAAATTCTTTCACCATCTGTCAGAGTGACAGTTACTATCGATAATAATTATTGTTAGCAGTTCCCCTCAAGAACCGTGTTCCCCCCACTACTCGAACACACTCATACGCTCACCAAATTTTGGTCATTTTGCTAACATTTTTCGTATATTTCACAGACATTTAATGAAAAACATCTCTATTCTGAATTTATATTTGACGATCCATGTCGCATGGAGACACACTGCAAGAATAGTGGACTAAAAACTTCAGATCGCAATTATTCAAAAACTAATAAACCGATAGTGCCTGGTTTAGTCACGCATAAGGTAGATATCAATTACTATCAGTTCCCACAAGCCCAGTTCTACAACTTCGATAGTGACGGAGTTATAATAATGTAAAGAAAACCGCTAAATTTTCCAGTATTTTTTATTTTTCCCTGTTACTAAAGATCTTATCGGATCGATCCTGGGCTCATTTCATTGGTATTTCCATGCTTTACAATTCACCTGTTGACACCATTGAGGTTAGTTTATTATTTTTCATTTTATAAACATGCAACGAAAAAAAACGCAATTTTCTTGTTTCAATTGTTTATAATAAAGTAAAAAACCATAGTTGCGAGTGGAAAAGGTAGCAAAATATCACTAGATATCATTCTTAATGTGATGGCACAGGCAGTATCCTGATAGTATTTTTTGTACGAAAAATCTCTATTGATTGGTCTATTTAAATATATCAACGACTAGTTAAAAAGTCGATGAATTGTACCCTGATATGATAAACGTCAGCACTAAATTTATAAATCGAACAATTTTCTTTTAACCCAAAAGTGTCGAAGTGTTGACGGCTTCGATATTTTTAAGATAGTAAGATATAATTCTGTTTACATCAATAGATATAGGACATTTTTCGGCATATGACTGCGTACTTGAATCAAGGAGATACATACTTATTTGTGTACACACCTTGTAGATAGCATATTTTATTTATATCAAGAGTTTGTTTTTTTATCCAGGTCTTGGTCTTGGTCTTTTGCTATCGTCATCAGATGAATGATCTTCACCTGATGACGATACCAGATACACAGATATTGAAGCGTTGTGAGATCAACCACTTCAAGACGATGGAAGTCCAAGGAAACTTCGAGGAACGAGTTACATTGTCTACCAATTATTTTTATGTTTCTTTGGGGAATAACACCACAATAGAAATAAAACTACGTGTATTGCAGTAATACCAAACGTTTCAAAGTCTATTCTGACTTCGTTGTCAATGGCTTCATATTTATTGATGTAATTGCAAAATGAAAATTTGATTTATGACATTTAAAATTGACTTTAGAAAATTTGTTGTTTTTAGATATACAGGTAGCACAAAAAATTCTAAAGATCATGAATTATAGTTAACCAGCTTTCAAATTAGAAGAATTTGAAAGAGTTGTCTTTAGAATTTATAAGTGGCGTTCCTAGGTACGACTTTGTTAAAAGATAGCGCATTCGCCAAAAAATGCGATCAAAGAATTCTATTGTTTCAGTGATCCCATTAACGTCATAAGGGAAAACCTAGGAAAAACCTTATGAACTATCCCGATATTGGGTTGTTCAAAAGGAGGTTACCATTAATAATTTCTTCCTTAATTGTCGGTAACCAGATACGATTAAATTCTACAGAAGTAGAAGCGATACAATCGTCTTCATTCAAAAGAATTAAGGCAGACTGTTTTATTTTTCGTTTTGTGTTATGTTGTTCTTTGTGAAGTATAGTTGAATTGTCAAATTGTATTTTATGGCCTAGGTCCCAAGCATATTCACAAATTTTTGATTTTTCAACGAAAGGACAATTTGAAAAATCAAAAATTTGTGAACATGCTTGGGACCTAGGCCATAAAATACAATTTGACAATTCAACTATACTTCACAAAGAACAACATAACACAAAACGAAAAATAAAACAGTCTGCCTTAATTCTTTTGAATGAAGACGATTGTATCGCTTCTACTTCTGTAGAATTTAATCGTATCTGGTTACCGACAATTAAGGAAGAAATTATTAATGGTAACCTCCTTTTGAACAACCCAATATCGGGATAGTTCATAAGGTTTTTCCTAGGTTTTCCCTTATGACGTTAATGGGATCACTGAAACAATAGAATTCTTTGATCGCATTTTTGGCGAATGCGCTATCTTTTAACAAAGTCGTACCTAGGAACGCCACTTATAAATTCTAAAGACAACTCTTTCAAATTCTTCTAATTTGAAAGCTGGTTAACTATAATTCATGATCTTTAGAATTTTTTGTGCTACCTGTATATCTAAAAACAACAAATTTTCTAATGTCAATTTTAAATGTCATAAATCAAATTTTCATTTTGCAATTACATCAATAAATATAAAGCCATTGACAACGAAGTCAGAATAGACTTTGAAACGTTTGGTATTACTGCAATACACGTAGTTTTATTTCTATTGTGGTGTTATTCCCCAAAGAAACATAAAAATAATCAAGAACATGCCACAAACAACGTTTAGAAGACAATTGTCTACCAACTTCAGACTAACAGTGTTTCTCTAATGTTTCTTCGATTCTTCATACACTTTTATAATTATTATAATTTGTTCTATTTTACAGATTCTCTGTAAAAAAATAATTATTAATCAGTTAAAAGAGGGTAACTGCAAAGTTAACAAATGTGGTTAGCCATTTCTGCTATTTTCCATTCCTGCCATTTTTTTAATTTTGGTCTTAAAGAAACAGTAATCAAAATAAAATGAGAATAGTAAGAACTGAACTAATCTGAATAATCTTTTGTGTCTTTTAAATAACAAAAAAAGTTATACAACACTTACTTCTACTTATTGTTTCAGGAAGTATTCTCCATCATTAAATTATGATCGGTTTCCTAGGCACTGGAACTTTAGGCCTTCTCAACCAAAATCATTTGGTTATTTGTGGTAAGTCAGACAGTTCTTGTATTAAATATACACACAACCAAACTTATATTAAATCATTTAGGCGTTACATAAAAAACAGTATTTTACTAAGAATAAATGATTTTAAAATAAAAAGCCGGTTATCCAAACAAAATTTATTTAATACAATTATTGAAAATAAATACAAATATTAATTACACAAATTAAACAAAAAAAAAAACAAGAACCAAATCTGAAGAGTAATAGTATGATTTTGGTAGTTTAATAGTTAGCATCAATGCTAGAACGAATTCGACGTGGCATGCTGTCTATGATTTTAGTAATTTCTTATTGGGAAACGTTTCTCTATTCCTCTAATGCTGTTTCCAAGAGCTGCTCTACAACAGGGTTGTTCTGATGAGCTCTTATCCTTCTTTTTAGCATATTTCTCAAGTCTTCAATTGGATTAAGTCCTGGGGAAAAACCAGGCCAGCCACAACACCACTAATTCCACATACTTCGGACCTGCTACAGTTTGTCTAATGGCAATCAAGTCAGTTTTCTCATCACTATAATACCACCCCAAAACATTACAGTTGCACCTTTGTATTTGGGGACCGATCGAGCAGAAGGGATTCTAGCTGCTTGTCTCCCACAATCTCGTAGCACACGAATTAGCCGGTCACTTGATAGTAGGTCGATTCTGGTCTTATCCGAAAATGCCACATTTCGCCAATGTTCAATTGTCCAGAGGTGATACACCTACTCCCGGCGTAATAGAAAATTCAGTGACAACATATGTCAACCCCTAAACTGCTATTTGGTGGGATTATACACAGGGTCTTTAGTTATAGCAAAACAAAACCACAAAGTAAAGTGGTAAATGCAATAACAATACACAGATGCATCGGTCGAAATTATATCGATATATAAAATAACTAATTTATCGTTTCTTAATGCAAATTTCACATCCGATTCAATTATACAGCAAAACTTTTTCAGAAGTGTTTGTTCATAACGGTAAGCTAATAGCAATCACTTCTAATATTAAAAGTTCAATTTAATTTGGAGTTTTGGGAAAAATTTGTGGTGGCCGTTAGGCAGCTGAATATATAGGATGGTTGGAATATGGGGTGGACTGGACGTTTGTTTGGTGGTCGAAAAAATGTTATAAAGTGTGGTCCATGAATAGTGAAATATAAGGCGGAGAAGAATAATGGTTATACTGGCTGGTTAAAAATTTCACAAATGATGTGATACCTATAAGGTAGTAAACAGTGTGGTTGAAATATATTATGAAGTGGAATTATTACAAAGGGTTTTAATGAAAAAGAATTGATATTAAACTGATTCATTTCGTCTTCGAAACAATTAGTTTACACAGCAAATGTTCGGTACTAAAATTCTCGTTCTTACTATTAATTAACCCAGGTTTAACTTTATATTTAACACTTTAAAGCTTAAAGTATACAGATATATTCATCCGTTATTAGGAGGTTAAGTTGTGTAAACTGTACGCGTGATGGCGTCAGGTATTTTAGTGATTTCTTTCATATAATGTCATCAAAACGGTACAAATAATTCCTATCATTATAAAAGATTTTGGACAAGTCAACGTCTGTCGGGTTAGTTAGTTAAACATATTTTTGGCTCATGAAGTCAACGCCTACCAGTTTGTTACCTCTGAATTTAAATGAAAATGTATCTTTCTGTAATATTGGGCCTTTCGATGTTAGTTGGTCCTGGTCTATTAAAGTTATACATACAAAATATAATATAAAGAATAAAGTTTAAAAACTACTTGAGTTCAAAAAAACTAAAAAGTTGAAAATAATTATAACAAAATACAACTCTAGACAATAAATAACAAATTCAATGTTGTTAGGTACCAACACACAAAGTAAAAAATGTTAACAGTGCTCATTCTGTACAAATTAATTACCTAGCTTTTGAAGTGGGTGCCTAGAAAATCTAAAATCTTGCATTGAGTACATATCTAAACTTCATCAAACTTGATTGTGGTTGGCGCCGACTTCAAAAATGTACTAGATTGATAGGTAATTAATTTGTACAGAATGATCACATTTTAATGTTTACATTTTTTACTTTGTGTGTAGGTACCTAACAACATTGAATTTTTTATTTATTGTCTATAGTTGTATTTTGTTATAATTATTTTCAACATTTTAGTTATACTTGGAAGTCGGTTATAATGTTTTTTAAAACGTTTTAGTAATTGTTTCAGAACCTCTTTTCATCCTATTTAAAAATATTCGTCCATGGAATACTTGATTCTTGTCAGTTTAAAATTTACACACCACATCATTATTATTCGTTTCTGTAACTGTTCAAAATGTTAACCATAACTAACAACTTTTGTATTTTAACTTCACTTTCATATCTATTTTGAAATTTCGAACTCCACCATTTGTCAATTAATACGACAGATATTTTAAAGATATGTATCAAATTCTAATTGTAATATTTTTTTAAACTATTTTTTGTTAAATTATTCAGAAAGATTTTATGGATATATCTCCGCTTTATTCATATAAATTATGACAGTCAGATAAAATGAAAAGCTGGTACATTGCTAACAGTTTTTTACAAACAAATCTCAATATACACTGAAATGTTGAAATTTATTTCATAAAATATTCTGCCAAATGCACAGACTCCATGGGAGCGGAAAATTTTTATGAGATTTGTTCGAATGAGGTAAGACAGATAGATCAATTACAGAACACCTCGCTTTAATGGAACTGTCAGTTTTTCATTGTGCAAATATAAATCGTATTTGTAGCTCTGCAGGTAGCAGTAAATCTATAAAATTGATATAGTCGAGGAAAGTTAAGGGTTAGTTATTTTATACATAGTATTCTTTCTTAATATCTATAAAAACTAAAATCGCCTGTGGTAGAAATTCGATCAATTGTGTCAATGAGTAATGAAATTCAATTCATGTTCATATATAATTAATGGGATTTTATTTGTGTTGAAATTCGTAATTCTGAATTTAATATGACAAAGAGACAGTATGTGGAAAAGACAAAAATTTAGTTACGACGAAATTTCTTAGAATTAAATAATTCACATTTTCACCCGTAGAGTAATATAGAAAATAGAATAAAGGTAAATGACTGTTCTATTTGAAAGTATTAAATAGTTATGAAGTAGAAATCGTATATGTAGAAATTACAAAATAATTTGGGCTACCCAATATGCCATTTCTTTTTCTAATATTTTTTGAAATCACTCTGTTAACTATAATTCCCCTCACACTATATGCACCTATGCTATATGTGCAACTGCTTGTGGGCTACGAATTGTTGCATTTTTATTCTAATATTTTTAAACCACACTGTATAACTATAAACCTACTCCCACTTATAGTTAGACCACCCTGTATATGCATCATTGTATATTTTTTACACACCCTGTATAATTGTAATTCTACTACGCCCTTTATTCCATGAACCCAGTAAATTCAATCGCTACTGGGCTATATTAACTCTTTTAGGTTCTAAATTTTTTAACTACCTTCTATAACTATAATTCTAGTGCGTCCTATATTTCTATCATTAAATATATGCAACTCATGGTGGCTACCCTATACGAGTAAATTATTTTGTTTGTAATATTTATAATCACCCTGCATAACTATAATTCCTGTCAACCTATATATATATATATAGGGTAGATGCATCTACCCTATATATATGCAACTGCTTATGGGCTACGAAATGTTGCTTTTTTAACCACACTGTATTACTATAATTCTTTTCCAGCACATATTTCCACCATACCTGTATATGTATCCCTATATAATATTATTTGCACCACCCTGTTTAACTATAATTCTACTACGCCGTCTATTCCAAGTACCCTGTGAATGAAACCGCTAATAGGCTACCCTATATAATTCTTTTTTCTAAACACCCTACATAACTAAAGATTCTAACATATATGGAATCACCCTATATAATTGTAGTCTACAGCGCCTTATATCTCGGTCTATTTATATATGCATATGTAACGACTCTCAAGAAAACTTTATTGTGTACCTCAAATTAATATGAAAACACATAACACCTTTTTACCCATCCAAAAATGCCCTAACCAACATTTTTTACGTTAAATTCTTGAATGCTTCAGCTATAAAAATATAATGCTACAAAAATAGTGATAAAATTTTTATAAGATCCTTCAATCTGCATTTTCAAGAGCAGTTTTATTCTCAAGTAGGTCACCAAATTACCCAGTATTGAACAAAACAGCTGTCCTAATTGAAACAGTCTCGTTCTTTCTCGGTTAGTATGATTTTTCCCGAGCAATCGATTTGTAGACGCTAAAACCCCAAAATGGAATTTCGACAAAATCTTAATATAAACAAATATTGTATGTATTATATTATCAAGCTGCGTATAAATGGCGCGAAGCGCAACTCGTAAAACCTCCCAAGATGATTTGTACCCTTTCTCGAGATAACAAAGGATTTATATTTTTCGCTACTCAACTTTATGGTTCCCGGCTACGTAAGCACCTTTGAATTTACCTCCATAATTTTGTGTTGACGCGTGCCAAACGTCCACTTTCAATCTCAAACTGTCGAAACCCAAGAAAAATAAATTCATCCTTACTATCCCCATAAATTACCAATTTGTTGTCCTCTAAATTGGTAAGCGGGGTTGTTCATCAATAGAAATTTGTGACGATATCCGAGGAAAGACAAACATCTGCATTTCAAGAAAGGCTCCAAAATCATCTTGGGAGGTTTCACGAGCCGCGCTTCGAGATAAATAAGTAAAAATAGATTTGCAGCATATATATCACATCTCGTTAAAAGAACATTAAACAATGTTTGACTGACTGCTAGTTTAGATGACATCTTAAAATTAATTTAAAAGATTGCCTGATATCAAATAAAACTGCAAAATAATTCGTTTTGTTTTATTACTAATAATGCCTAATCAAGTTTAATTTGCACATGGCATAAATATAAATAATTAGAAATATATTTACATATAACATCTTGTGAGTATTTTAAGTACTATTTGACGTACATGGTTTACCAAAATATTAGTAAATTGTTATTAGATTCGTGAGAAATTCATAAGTAAAGAAATGTATATACTCAACTTGTAAGGATCGGAATAAAATGTATCAATGATCTTTATTTATTGTACTTAAGTAAAACTTTTCATGTGGATTCTTCTGTAAATGCGCAAACTTCTTATAAGTAAACATATTCAATTTGGTCACTTTATTAGTTGCTGCCGCCACAAATGAATTGAAAAAGGTTTTAAAGCATACATCTTAGTAAGTAAGACTCGATTATATAAATAATATTTAACACGATTTGCTTTCGACTGCTGTCAAAGACCTCAATGTCAAATTCTGAACTCCGAATATTAGATTAAGGCTTAAGCTACTTGTTCATAGATGGCACCTTCTCAAATACGGCCGCCAAAAGGAGTAGTGCGTTTCCCTCTTCGCATTTTAATAATATTATGACATGATTATAATATAAATAGACAAAACGAACTTAATAATCAGCAACAAATCCTTCGACAAAACGGTTATCATCCAGTCAATCACAACAACCCCCGAATACACCAACCCCATCAGAAACAGACAAACAACACCGGAAAGCCTTTCTTCCGTACATTCAAGGAGAATAGCACAGATTCTACACCGACATCAAATAAAGACACTTTTCAACACCAGTCAAACTATAGCTAACTTAACCAGGAACCCTAAGATAAAGTACCCAACGAGGATCGGGGAGTTTACCAAATTCCATGTTGCGATTTCCCACAAAGCTACATCGGTCGTACCTACAGGCGGGTCAACCATCGAGTATATGAACATTCTTTGTCAGTTCGCAAAAAAGAGGCGACTTCAGCTCTCGCGCATTATCATATCCAAACAGGACACTATCAACTTCGAGGACAGTGCGACTATCATATATCTTAATTCCCTTCAGGCATCCACTATTCGCGAAGCCATAGAAATAGACCCCCCTGTCTAAACCAACGGGATGACAGCTCTCGCCTTCCCACAGCATATACCTCCGTAATTAAACAAAGCAGACACGCTCACCAACACCCAACCAATCACAACACAGCCCCTTCATCACGTGGCATCCCCTTCCAACCGACCGATAACTATAAATAAAAGAGGCAGAGCAGATTCAAATTCAGTTCAGTTACTTAGTGACTATTGGGAAGTAGGCAGATTGAGACCCCTAGTTCGATCTAGACTCTGAAACTCTTTTTCACTTTTGTCTCTTGATAATGGCTCCAAAGCAGGAGTTGCAAAGTCGAGCATTTATTAAATTCAGAAGCGGTTCTCACCGAATATATATATATATATATATATATATATATATATATATATATATATATATATATGAAATAAACAAAGGGTTCCTATGCAAAAAATTTAATTTTACCTTCATGGGTCATGTTCAAAGCATAAACGAATGTCAAAGTTTCCGCTACTTTGCAAATCTCCGACGAGAACTATGGTTTCTCAATACAAAAAGGCGTCTGAGCTTAATATGACCTTAAAGGTCATGGTTATAAGCTTATTCTGACTTAATCTTTTCGCCAATTTCGATTACCATCGAAAAATCCGGCGTAATGGGATCAGTTATCAATCTCTACGTAAAGAAATAAGAAGTCCCAGAATTTAACATCTAATACATATATATATATATATATATATATATATATATATATATATATATATTTGTTTTTAAACTGTTTTCGCGGGCGAAAGCAGATGTTATGACTCTGTGACTCTGCCGGAACGTCGTCATTTTACCATCGATCCCGGCAGGGATCAGTTATCAACCACGCGGATGAATTCCCGGAAACCACCTAACACATTTAGTGCACGCGAAAACTTAAAAACAAATACCTATATATATATATATATATATATATATATATATATATATATATATATATATATATAATTCAAGTTCTGTTATATCTCTCTACCCGGGTTTCGTAACAAATTTTCATTTTTCTCTTCAATCCAATAATTTAGTAATTTCAAGTTTTGCAATTACTCTTGGAAGTCTAGCGGGTGAAATTTATATACCCAGTTGTATCGGCAAATACACCATCACAGTCACGATATTGGGAAATACTGATACGAGTACATCGTCTAGAGTTTAATTAAGGCATTTCCTGTGAGAACGATATAATGTTGTTAGGGAGAAACTTGGTAATATATTGCTTGCGGTATTTCAAGGTAGCTTCTTCTTACATAAAGATCAATATGTTGCTGCGATCTATGTTAGAGAAAATGATTTAATAATGAAAACATCACTTTCTGACATGATAAAATATTCGATATTGTTCAGAGCCATCATCATAAAATTGGAAATAATTTATTATTGGTTAAGCGGGTTCTTTTTCAGAGTTGAATTTAACATAATGCCTGCCACTTCAGTCATAAATGACTGCCGGGCTTAAAATTGGAAAAAAGCAGAAAATTTTATATATATATATATATATATATATATATATATATATTACTACGTAGAAATTAACGGCTAAGAATCTGGATAGAATTTTGGAATTTCCAAAAAATAATGGGAAAGTAGCCAAACAATTTTTATTTTATAAAGGGCACTAAATAAATTGTACTCTTTTATTATATCATGAAAGCTTTCGATATTTATTGATTTCTTCTTCGGTCAAGTTTAATATCGAGGTTAGAAAATTATTAAAAAAGGTTCTTATTGCAAGTATTCAATGTATGTGTGAATTGTGTAATGTGTTTTAAACAAACATTACAGACATATTTCAACAATTTAATAAAACATTATTATAACTGGATCACACATACATTGAATACAATTTTTAAGATTAAAACAGAATCACATTTTGAAATGGCTTGTATATAACTTTTTATACCACCTGTATATATATATACAAATAAGTAATGAAATTCAGGAATTTTTTCAGCGGTAGAATCTCATGGCTAAAACAACTGCTGGAATTTCCTTTCAACCCTAATTTTAGCAACTTTGCTCTTACAACTTTTATTATTGTGAGCAACATTCAAATTCGTAATTCTGGCAAAACTAACACTTTAGGCCAAGTATGACACTTACAATTCAACTGCTAATGGGCTACCCTACATATTTATACCCGAAAAGTTTTTCTAACCCCCCTGTATAGCTATAATTGCACTCAATTCTCTAACATTTATTAAAATCCTCATTATAATAATTCCATCTCAATATATATTTCCACCACCCTGTATATGCAAGTGCTTATGGACCACGCATAATATTTTTTAACATTTTTCAAACACCGGTTAAACCATTCTGTATATGCCACTGCCTATGACCCACCATATTTACTCTTTTTGTTTATGAAATTTTTAATGATCTTCTGTAACTATAATTCTACTCCGACCTATATTTCAATCATTATATATATGGAACTCTTCGTGGTCTACTCTATAAATCATTTCCTTTTCTAACATTTTTTATCACCATCCTGTATATATATATAATTCCTCTTACCCTATCTTTCATCTTAACTATATATACAACTGCTTATGGGTTACGAAATGTTGCATTTCCATTTCCGCCACCCTGTATATGCATCTATGTATAACATTTTTTGCACCACCCTGTATAACTGTAATTTTACTGCACCTTCTATTCCAAGAACCCTGTAAATTCAACCGCTAATGGGCTTCCCTATATAATTATTTTATTAGTTATAATTGCACTCTACTCTATATTTTAAACACTGTAAATATGCAACTGCTTATGTGCCACCCATTAAAAAAATGATTTCTAACATATCTGGAATCGCCCTGTATAATTATGATATTCAACGATTACTTTACCCTCTAAACAATAACAACGCTTGCATGCCACTTCCAGAAGTACATGCTCTAAGTATATAACAGCATTGGTCTGTCTATATATAATTACTCAATGGTTTGAGTCTGGCGGCGGCGGCACGCGGCACATTCATTTGTTTGGCATTGACATTATTGACGTAAAGAATGAATTTTTATTATATTTTATTTAATGAATGAACCAATATTATAAATTAAGATTAGCATTCTGCACTGAAGGTCGTCAGTAGCTACTAAACAAAACAAAAATGAAGAAAATCGGTTGAGAAACAGAGGAGAAAATGGTACCTAATCGTTTTGTCTTTGCCTATTTATATATAGATATAAAATGTGTTAAATTATAATATTTTAAACATACCTCACCTCTTTAATATTCTGGCAATATATAACGAGGTCACTTTAATTATGTCACATTAAAAAAGCAGATATTTTTTAAATATCATATCTCCAGACTATTCTTCAAAATAGCTTTTGTAATATTGTATTTGTAAACCACTACATAAAAAAACTGTCCGTCAAAAGGAGTTAAATTAGGGTGGCGCTGATGTAGCAAGAGGGTGGATTTTAAACAGAACGCCAAAAGTTTTTATAGTATCTCCTAGATGTTTAGGCGGAAATATATACAGAGTTTTTATTTCAAAACTAGCCACCCAAAATAACTTTTTAAATGTCTTTAATAGAAAAAGACCAAAAACACGTTATTTTATATTTACAGGGGGACACATTTTACACGTATTGATCACCCTGCAATTTCATGTGATACCTCTTTTTAAAGGTCTCTTTTTTGCCAATCTTTTGACACATCATTTTTTATATCAAATTATTTTTTACAGAGTAATGACCTAGAAACCGTAAAAAATTTTGAGTTGTATTTGAAAAATCATGAATATAAATCCCGAGATAAACAAGTGGGAAAAGAACGTTTGGGAAAGATATTTGCGACTGTAAATGTAAACAATTTATTATTAGTAGTGGTTTCGTTATATACTGATCATCAAATTTCGACAATGCTTTATTACTTACAAGAAAGAACTGAAATAATATTTATTTATGGGGAAGAACAACGCTGTGCACGCAGAACTGCTCATATTTTTTTATCAGAGACATCCGGATAAAAAATATGTGGCATCAGTAAGTGTTGGATTTAGTTCATTCAATAAACTGGAAATGTGTGCAATAAAATTGTCATAAATCGTAAAGTTTTTACTGAAGGTGCACAGGTTGAGATTTTAGCTAATTTTGCCATAGATCCGCAAACTTCAATACCAAAAGTCTCCAGGTTAACAAATATATTCGTATGTTCTGTGTATAAAACATTACGCCTAAAAAATTTTTCCCTAAAAAATACAGCTTTTACAACAGCTTGGTGAGGATGATTATGATGAAAGGTAAGAATTTTGTCCAAGGGACCCAAATTTTATTTCCTTGCGATTGTATAATATTGAAATTATTTTTTAACAATTACACAACTAATATTTATAATTTAGTTAATCACAATTTTTTATCTATCCGTATCCCCTAGTTTGGGTTGTATTCGACATAACAGTAAGCTTTATTGTTTCACCTGAACGCTAATGTTTATTTAGCAACATGCTCATTTGCAATTTATAGCATTTAATTCAACTTATTTTCCTAGGTCGCAACTCCATAAAATACACAAACTGAACACATTTACTAAAATGTTTGAGTCAGTCATTCAACACATTTCATTATTTTGTTGAATAAACCTAATTCCATGCAGTTTTAATTTAAAAACTAGTACAAATAATACAGCAATTTCATCTAAGCGAGTTTCATTATTAATCATGTTTCATCGGCGTTCCATATTTCAATAAATTTATTAAATTCTTTGATGCCTAATTCAACAACCAGTTGTAGTGGAATATTTTGTTATTAATGTGAAATTACGCATTAAATTAAATTCTTTGCTGTTTGTGTCTGCTGAATAAAGTTTACTTTACACAAAAATAAAATGCGATTAATAGGATATATGCAATCTGTGTTGGTCGATTTTAATATTCGTCATTGAGTAAAGAAGTTTATGTTATTGCTTAAATTAAACCGAGTTGGGCGGGAGAGTTTAATTCAGTACTTTTGGGATATGCGTATCAGGTCATTAAATTCTTAATTATACAGTAAATTGGGTACTGCTCTTTTTACATTGAAAATTTGAACGACAAAAAAGTAACCAATATTCTCGGACGTTTGTGAATTCATGGCGAGAAAAGCAAAAAACAATGTTTGATTTAAAATTTCATTCAACCTTACTTCGGAACTGTATCTAATTTTCTGAATATACATTTATCAATAAAAAGCTGATAGTTGAATATATTATGTATGTATTATTATATTTAGGATATATGAGAAAAGTTAGGAGAAGTATTCAAGAAGGGAAATTCACGAAGAAGGAGAAGACTATTCTGGGTTGGCTTTGAGACATTAAACAGCATATTTAAAAATAAAAATGTACCGATTTACTTCTTCTAGAGTTCTTAACGGATGATCAATGAACAAACCAAGAGAACATATTCCATATAAACAAACATAAAAATAACAAATGGTGCTGAAGCAATAACAGAAATTAAATAGAACAATGCCTGCCGTGTAACAGGTAATAATGATCAAAAAAATGGTTGCCTTATTTGTCTAGGAAATCTAGGAAGAGACGATATAAAGAGAAATACATCACCGATATGGTTCCAGGAGATACAAGATTGACACAAATGTCAAAGAAATAAACGAACCAAGAAAGAGGGATAGCCTATATTTCAGAAATGGACCAGTGGAGAAGCTTGGTAAGATCAGGCATATTATTAATCACTAATTACATTGAAGTAGTCTTCCTATATCTGTTTACACTTCTAATATTATTATGCCCTCATGCCTAAGTAAATAGACAATTATAAGAAGAATTTCAGAAATATTAATAAAAAATTACAAAAAATATCAAATAAAATTATAGCCACATATATGTTGGGGTCCCTATGCTACGCCCCTGACCTGCTTATAATATTGGGGAAAATTTATTATTGACATGACAATCCTAATACACAGATACTGTCCACTAAATTTTTTGTTTGTTTTGGTAATAATCTGTAGTTCATAGATATCAGCTCTGGAGAATACCGCTGGTGGTTCACCACCTAGAAACCTGCATGGTTCATGTCGGTCATTGCAAAACAAGAGATAATACTGAAAGCATTTCTTATTGGAACAGCAATTTGGGTGACGCTTTCTTTCAACGTTTCATCCCAGAAAATGATACAAATGACTTGTTGTTTGTGATGAGCAGTCAGCATTTACTTATGTTGTTATTATGTCCTGATGGATTGCAGTAGACAATATAAGGCGTGTTCCTACCCGACGTAAAACCGAGAAGCAACCGATAATTGTACTGCGCGTAACAATATTGTAAACAGTAACTCGTCACCGCGCACGAAGATTATCGGTTGTGTATCAGTAATTCGGTCTGTTGGAACGAACCTATAGTTTTTCGTGTAAATATTTTATAACAGCTCTTTCGATTGATTTCTTTTTAAAATAAAATACTCATTCGATTGTCATTAATTACATAGCATTATAATACTTCATACATATACCCTATACTATCACAAACTGTCAAAAATTTAAATCTTACTGGCTAGAATAAAATGTTCATGGCAGTAGCACATAGTATCCTAGTAAATGACGTGATAATACAAACATGATAGAGATTAGCAAGATAAATGGAAAAATCATTCTGAGAGCAGAATTTAGTATCGACTATGAATTTTAGGTGTGCAAAAATTAGGTAAAGTTCACAAAGGGCCGCAAAAAATTTTACAACAAATATAATAATAATAGTAAAATACAACAACAGTCTAGAACCTGCAAAAATATTTGTTCATTAAAGATTGTTACTTTCTTCTCTGGCAGAACCAGAAACAATTGTTGTAAATCACATGTATTTAAGATGATTCAGGTAATAAGGATATATTTAGGTTACAGTGATAAATTCTGATCACAGGAATTGTCTCTTCTCACTTCTTTTCTGTACCAGAGAAATAAAGTTGTTAATCAATATAGGATGTCACGACCAGTTTTATATATAATTTACTGAATAGGGTGACCGAAGTTATTGCACTTTGTACTTTAGAATTGCTTTCTCTTAACATTATATCTACTCCCGGGCTTGCCAGTGAATGTGACAACCCTGGAATTCTCTCTACTTGGCATGGCTTCGGAGATTGTGACTAATCGGCAGGGTCCTGCTCGTTTTTCGAAAGTTATTGATGTTTTTCAATGCCATACTCCATAGATTGTGCCTTTAATTTGTTCTCTTATAAATTTTTTGCTGTTTTTGTATTCTGCTAACTCGTCCTAATAAACGTGGATAGTCAGATGATGTTCTGGTTACAACCGCACGTCCCCGGAAAACAATCATGGGATCTCTTTAATGACATGAACTACCTGCATTTTTCCCGTCTCTCCCCTTCAGCCGTTATCCGGGTGTGCTTTCAAACGGATGTTATTGCTGCTTTTTGTGGTTCCGATATACACCGCACCACATGTGCATGGAATACTTATACTCTATAAAACATGTCTCTTTTGCTTTTGAGAGATCTCTGACTTTGTTAAATTAAAAATGCTATTTAAACTGTGTTTTTCTAGAAACTTGACAGTGCGAATCGTTACATTCCTTGTATAGGATATTGATGCTGTTCCATTACTCACCATTACTCGAAAACAGCTTCATTATAAAATTGTAATTCACGGCTCAAATTAGCAACAAAATATGTGCTTGACACTGTTCCATGGCGACTGCAGGTTAATACGCATAATTGACTAAACATGAAGTTTAATAATAATAAATAGATCAAACATGATAAAAGAAAATAAATGATGTTAGTTATGACAATTTTGTGACAATCGTTTTTCATTTATCTACAAGCCCGTTACTACTACAATAAGTAATGCTAAATGGCCCAAATATTTGTTAAAAAATTTGATTACGTATTACAAAGTAATAGATGGCTCCCACCATCGAATCATATTATGTGGAACAGCCAAATGGAATAAATTCGAAAACGAATAAAGGGGGGCGTGTTAGGAAAAACGTTTGGACACGTCGATTTGTATTTTTGAATGCGCAATTTTTCAACAACAAAAAATTATATAGGGTGTCATGTGACAGTGGCCAATACCAACTTTCTTATTTTAAATGCAACCCCCTGTATGTTAGTTATTTTTTTAATTCTCCAGAAAATTCTAGACATAATTCATGTACAATGTGCTACACCTATCTTTAACTGTTTCGGAAATATTAAGTGTTTTCAGATTTATTACAAAAATTGACATTAAAAAAAGTAAATTATTTTATTTCACAAATTCACTACATTACACTAAAAACCTAATAAGTAAAACTGATTATTTCTTAATAATATAAAAAATAAATAAAAAACCATTAATGTCAATGTAGAAAATGTTCAAAATGCTCGCCGCGAATGTCTTGGCAACATGCTGATCTGATATAGAGATGTCTTCTTCAACATCTCAGGTGTGACTGATCTAATCGCAAGCGTGATTCGTCTGTCTAGGTCATCTAAGTTGAGGGGATTAGTTTTGTATACAGTTTTTTGACATATCCCCACAGAAAATAGTCCAATAGGCGTGAAATGAGGAGATCGTGCTGGCCATTCTATCGATCCCAATCCACCGATTTGGAAAAATTTGCTTCAGGTACTCCTGGACATTGATTTCGTAATGGGGCGGTGCTTTATCATACTGAAACCATATTGTATTAGCAGGAACTTGTTGGTTTACTAGATCAGAATATAAGTTTGTAAAAGTTGGCACGACATTATTTTGGAGCAGTTCTAAATACTTATCTCCATTCAAGTTGCATCAAATTAAATGGGACCTACGATATGATTTGCAACAATCGTTGCCCAAACATTAACATTGTCAGAATATTGCGTATATTTCTCTGTCATCTAGTGAGGATTCTCATTAGACCAATAGCGGCAATTTTGACGATTAACCGTGAAGTGTAAATGTGCTCTAATCAGAAAACAAAACAATTTCTAAGTGAATCATATTGTTATCTAACCTTACCATCATTTGTTCACAGAAATACGTTCTCCTATCGAAATCGTGTTCCATAAGCTCCTGAATCGGCATAATTTTATAGGGATGCATTTTACTTTCCTTTAATACTCGAAAAATTGATGTGTAGATAACGTTGAACAGTGAGGCTGCTTTTCGGCCAGAATTATATGGGTTTTCTTGCAATTCAAGCATAATATCAAATTTCGTATTATTATCACTTAGAGCATTGGCAGCTACTTTTTTATCTGTCTTACATGACCAAGTTCGCAAAACTGCTTTTCTATTTTCCTAATTGCTTCTTGGGATACAGAGGATAAATTTGGAAAATTTTGGTGAAATAACCGAGAAACTTCCGTTTATGTCCGTGTTGTTATCTCCATAACCAATCATTTGTAGAATCGTTATTTTGTGCATTTCTGTTAAATGAACCATTTTTCTGATATTATTACGTACATTTAACGAAATTCAAATGACGATAGCACTGACACTGATCACCACTCTCATGCAGGCAGACAACAAGAAAATAATCAAAACTGTTTTTTTTCCAAATTAGTAAAAAGGAACGCAGTAATGGTTTTTGCTTACTATCTCAATATCAAGAGCTAAATGGGAATTAAGTATGGAGTGTAATGTAGCGAATTTGTGAAATAAATGTTAATTTTTGTAATAAATTTGAAAACACTTAATATTTCCGAAACAGTTGAACATAGGTGTAGGACATTGTACATGAATTATGTCTAGAATTTTCTGGAGAATCCAAAAAATAAATAATATACTGGGGCTTGAATTTAAAATAAGAAGGTTGGTATTGGTCACTGTTACATGACACCCTATATAATGTTTTTGTTGAAAATACTTGCATTTAAAAATACTAACCTTCGTGTCCAAGCGTTTTATTCCATTCGGCTGTTTCACACTGTATACTTGACAGCTTTCATTTAAGACCATCTTTGGAAGAAACTAAATAAGTCTTCTATGGAAAAATAAGTAAGGAAGGCATAAAAAATTATTCGTATAATAAACAATAAAGCCTTAGCGAAAACTAATTCAGAAAAGGAAATGTCGGCATCAAGGAAGGTTTTAAAGATAGATATTTTGCGGCATTCATAAAGGAAGTGAATCCAAAGTAATTTTTCAGCTTTATGTAGACAATTAACCTATTAACTCAGCGAAAAAATAATTTGCCGCAGGTGATTCTCAGTGGTTTTGTATTATTTCGCTGTAGAATAATTAAATAAGTTAAAATCACATATTAAATATAATCGTTATTCCATGTGTTTAAGGGAATTTTCATATCTTATTTTTCAATTTTAGTATATAATAATTTTGATATATGAACCAGGAACTTTCGTATCTTTTATATTTGGGATTAGACTGAGTTTTAAGTTTTTACCAAAGTTATTATTAATTTCTAATTGTGTAGTGAGTTATCATACAGAACTATATTGCCATTTTACGTATACCCTTGAAACAACTTTTTGTTGTTTAAAAATTCTTAGTTATATTAATTATATTAAAACACTAACCACTGTGGTAATTTTCACAAATTTATTATTTTCTTGACAATTGTTTCGCTCTGATGACAGGCTTCGTCAGAATTAAATATTTAACTAAATGCTAAACATCTGAATATATTATATAGTATTGTAAGATAATAATGAGTATATAGGTAGAAAGAACAATATGTTTACTGTATAATATTAGTGAAGGTAAATATTAATAGTATAATCTTGAATTTTGTATAATGTAAGTATATTAAGATTATATTATTAATATTTACCTTCACTAATATTATACAGTAAACATATTTTCTTACTACCTATATACGCATTATTATCTTACACTATATAATATATTCAGATGTTTAGCATTTAGTTTAATATTTCATTCTGACGAAGCCTGTCATCAGAGCAAAACAATTGTCAAGAAAATAATAAATTTGTAAAAATTACCACAGTGGTTAGTGTTTTAACATAATTAAAATATGAATTTTCACCAAGGAATGACCAAAACAATCATCATCTTAGTTATATTGTAATAAAAATTGTTTGTCAAGTGTTTGATGTAATATACTCGTATAATTCAATAATTAGGTTGGTTTATTTTTAGTTAAACTTTGCACCGACTATTGTTTCTTTTAGGTTTTTTTACGCCTGTTTTTGTTTTCTTTTAGTTTATTTATTTTACAATTTTTACCGATATAAAGTTATAATTAGATGTGATTTTTTAATTCTAATTACTTCTAGACAAAATTCTTATTTTTTGATAAATCTCGTATACCCTTGAAAAAAGTAACATTGTGATGATTTCATTTAAAATCTTAGTCATTCTTTATGTACCGTGCCCGGTCTCCCGGGAGTTTGCAATTAGTCTGGCGAATTTTTCTCAATCCTGTGCAAATTTAAATAGTTGGTCAACACTGCGGATACCTGCCCAGTCGCGAATTTTTAGCAACTATGATGCTTGCTATCTACCAACTCCCCTTCGTCCTTCTATCTTGCTTTTTTTAAATTAGTTGCAAGAATGATACTGGTTCCTAGTTATCTTTTCATGAAGACTTGTTGACTTTTTTTTCTTCTAATTATTAATATGTAATATGACAATTTTCCATATGATTCCAACTTAACTGGACACACTGTATATATATATATATACTCACTGACAAAGCAATCGCAACACCCCGAAGGAGATGTATAAATTTAATATGGCTTTGGTAAAACATAGATGCTATAGTAAGGAGTAAATGATTAAAGTTTGGTATAGTCTGGTAAATGTTTTTTTTTTTCATATAAACTTTTTTATTAATTCATATTGTAGCCTTTTTTGTATTTTTTTTTAAATTTACCAAAAACTGTTTGATGGGATCCAAAATCGAGGTTTAGTAATGTTAAGTCAATTTGATGTTGAGCATGCAAATTTCATTATAGGTTTCAGAGCATGCAAATAATTTTGTGAAAAATTATTATTTCTCTAAATATTATAAATAAGAAAGTTTTCCATATTTTTCCAACTTCAATAGACACACTGTATATGCAGACAAATATAGAACCCTTCATCTAGAAATCTGTTAATTGACATTTATTTTGATTGTATTCCAATCTATGCGCAATTAATTTCATCCTAGATTTTTATTAATGATGATTACCTATTTCTATTTAATACTCTCAAAATTTTATTGTATCGTCTGAAAAACGGGGTATATCATGTCATTGACAAACATTTGGGACCACTTTGGGATCCTCCACAATAGAATACAGTTTAAACTATCCGAATTGGTTGAGCCCTTTTTGAGTAATCGCTGAACCCATTAAAAGAAAGTAAAACATATGCCGACGAATTAAGAACCTCTTTGTCCATTTTTTTTGAAGTTGGTTAAAAATTTTACTAGTGTGCTTTGTTTTAAACAAAGTTGTTAACTTCACATTTCGTTTGACATTTGTCCTCAACTATTATATTATTTTCCAATGAATTTGAGTTTTTGCATAAATATTTTATCCGGGAAAGCAAATAAGGGTTTTGGGTAAGAACAAAAAAATTCTGCAATACAGTGAGGACCCATTACAAAGTTACTCTAGCAATAACTATCGAAATTAGGTTAGTGATAAAGAGTAGTGTTCAGTTTTCGACACTGTATTCTTTTTGCAAAAATTCGTATTCTCTTATAAATAGAACTTATTGCATTATCTGTAAAGACCATACTTATATGTAAATAATTTGATAAACATCGAAAATACTGTAAAATTACAAATTTTTGTAAATTTATTTTCTTCAATAATGGCTGTCTATAAGTTGATTATTATAAACAGTCGCAACCTATTAATCGACAGTTATCAGTTGTTACTAATTTGCAGACGATCAACAAATTCGTTATATATTTGCAAAAACCTATTAATTGTTTGTAGTAACCACACAAAGACAAACGGCAACCATAAATTATAATATTCACAAAACCCTTAATAGATCCTCAAAATATTTTCTTAAAACACAAATGACATAATTGCAGACATAAATAAATGACTAAACGACATAACTATACTGAATCAAACCTCCAATTTCCTGGACTAGAAACTGGCAAGTAGTAAAATGATTTTAGCTGTAATGGTTTCAGCTCTCCAACAAATTCTACCTGGTGTAAATTGTAAACTAAGACGTTTCACATTTCAGATGATTAATCATGGGTAGTATTATCTTATGAGATTGCTGTCGGCAGCGTCTAATTATCGTAGACAGGCAGAAGCTTATGAATATTAAAATGACAAGCACAGCTAAGTAAATTTCTGAGCGAATGTGGATTAATCGATATGAAATAGTGTACTAAGAAAACACGTTCTATTATTGTAAATGAAAATAGAGTAATAAAACTAACTTGAATAGTGCTATAAATTTACCAGAATTGTTATTTCGTTTTGCATATAACCAATGTAGAATTAATTTAAAAGGGAACTGTGGCAGCAAATAAATAATAATCAGTCTTATGTTCGTACTATATAACAGTTATTTGATACATTTTCCATAATGCTTTAAATTTTCTTCTCTTTTCCCCATTCTTTTATAGGCTAGAAAATACATATGATGTGCAAAAAAATCAGCATCAAGAGAAAGTCGGTGATAAGCCAAACTTTCCTGAACTAGAGACATAATAACGAAAACGTTCACAATCGGTAACACATGTTTGCTGTAAGCACAATTTTGGAAAATAATCAAAATAACCTTGCCATTTGAACGCATTTAATTCACAATTAATTCTGTGGATGATATGGTTTAGTAAAAAATATGTATCATTGAGGTTAGGCTTAACAAATATTTTTCTGTTGACTTTGACACCCTTTATTTAAAAAAAAATGTATTACAGTAATCTACCAAGTTATTTTAAAATATGGCCTATTAGTACAGATTTCAAAAAGTGTAGGTAATAATAAATGTATTACGAAATTTACCAAAGCCGACCCTGTTTCATTTCAATACGACACCGATCGCTTTTAAGATAAAAAAATTTTCTCGAAATGGCTCGGCGGCTGTGGAGTTGATGATTAATTATAGGAGAATTTTCGATGCTGGTTTTAAAAAAGAAGCAGCCCACGATCGCAAGTTAGTTAGATAGCGACGACTAGCGTATATTGTAATGTTATTGTGAATCAACTGTTCTGTATAATTTGATGTAAATAAAAGTTCTAGAAAAGTGAAAGTGAATATTAGTTTTATAATTTTAAGTTGAACCCATGGACTATATAACAGTATTTTTAAAAATGCAAAAAATATCCGATTTCAAAATTCAACTAAAAATTTGAAAATAACTAATAAAACATAACTCTACACAATAAGCACTCATATAAGTAGGTACCTACTGAGTATCTATGGACAATTAACATGAAGTAATAATGGCACTTTTACAGTTGGTTTTGCTTCTTATGTACACATAATTACCCACCTGCAAAAACTGCAAATGTGTTATTATTACTTACTTCTGCTGTCCACAGCTACTCCGTAGGTATGTACCAATATCTGTGTTTGCTGAGTACTGTTTTGTACTCATTACTTTCAGTATTTACTTTGTATTAATATTTTAAATTTGCTTTTAGTTTCTTTTGACGTCTGATTTTTAATATATATTTTTTCGGACTTTTGTTATTGTCTCGCACCTGCGTCATTATTCTAAGATGTTGACGAATGTATAACGGTTTAGAAATGTCCTTGCCAATAATTATTCTCTGAACTGATGTTTAAGTACATGGTATGAAGAAAGGTTATGTGGCAGTTCGTTAACGTTTATCATTTTTTTTTGTGGAAAACGGTTTAACCCCAAAAAACTTTATGGAACCACTTCGGGATCTACACGGTAATTATGTACATACTCATGAATACATATTGCTACTGAGTACGTGAGATTGTGCAGCAAATGGTCTTTACTGCTTCAACTGCGAGAGAGCTACTACACTGGTTCTTCCTACAGTAGTAGGGACAACTGCCTAAGGGCATGGATCTCTGCTTAGGTTGTGTGACTGGCTACATAAATAGGTCATCTTGTTTTCATCCTTTTTAAAGTTCAATTTCTAGGCAGTTTAGATTTTGATTTTTTAATGAAAGTTCAAATTTTAGGCAGTCGGTTTTTTTAATTTTCTAAATTTACTTATTTTATTTTCCAAACTTTAGTTAGGATTAAATGACGGTAAATTTCCCAATCCTTGGTTTTATATGGTATATGGCTTATCTATTGCTACATAATTGAATTTCATGCCTATATGGTTTATGAGTTCGGATTGTTAGAAGATAACTGGATAATTGATACAGTGGGATCAAGATCGATTCTTGTAAAATGATTAAGTGTTAAGTGTTCCTGAACCCCTGGCATTGGCATTTGATTGACCTTCAGCAGACATCCAGCTCCAATATCGTGATGGATTAACTAATTTGAGGTTACTTGGATATTTCGCGATATAATATTGTTGCGAAATTTACCCAAAGCCGACCCTGTTCATTTCAGTACGACAACAAACGCTCTAAGATAGAAAAAAACGGTTCTCGAAAAGGCTCGGCAGCGAAAGGAGTGATGAAGATTTGACGAGAATTTTCTATGCTGGGCTTATAAAGGAACCAAGTCACGTTGGAGAGTTCAGTTATACCGCGACGACTAGCGTATATGGGATTGTTATTGTATTTGAATCAGCTGTTTGAATGTAAATAAAGTTCTAGAAAAGTGAAAGTAAAATTAGTTTTATAATTTTAAAATTGAACCCACGAAATATACGACATTTGGTGATCAGAAGTAGAGGATTAAGTGCAGTTAAAATCGTAATTTGATTTATGGAAACTCGTAGTATGGAAAAGATAGACGAAAAAATTGCACAGATTCTAGAAAAACGTGACAAGAAGGAGAAACAACATCAAGAAGAAAGAAGGTTAGTGAAATCTTTTGATGATAAACTTAAAGTTGAGTTAGGAAATCTTGTCACTAATATCGATGAAAAACGTAAAGTAGAATTAGAAAATCTTGTTTCCACGATGGAAGAAAAACAACAAAATCTAGTTTCTAAATGAAAAGCGAACAACAAAATTTAATGGAAGGATTATTCTCGAAATTTGTAGAAAAACAAAATCAAACTGAATTAAAACGACAAAATGAATTTAAATTATTAGAAGAAAAACGACAAAATGAATTGAAATTATTAGAAGAACAACTAATGCAAATAGTAAGACAAGTTAATAAAACAGTTAATGAAAGAATGCAAATTGTTGAGTCTGATATAAAAGGGATAAATGATGACATTAAGGCCATAAAAAATACCGTGGACACTCTTGAAACAAAAGTAGATGACCTCGATTCCATCCAAAGCCAGGTAAAAGTTGAAATCAGTTCAATTCAAAACACAGTTCAAGACCAAATCAGTGCCATCCAAGACAAGGTAGAAACAGAAATTAAAAAAATGCAACAGGACTTACAGCGAGGAAAATACCAGAATCCCGTGAGTACCAGAGGTTCCATTAGTAAACCACCCACCCAACCAAGAGGCAACCACGGTAGCGACGGTGCTAGTAGAACAACTATTCAGCAGGTTTGGCGTCCCGATGGAATTACATTTAGACCAGGGGCGTAACTTCGAATCGAATGTATTCCAGAAGGTCTGCACGATGTTGGGGATCAGGAAAACGAGAACAACACCATTACACCCACAGTCAGACGGAATGGTGGAAAGATTCAACAGGACCTTGGAACAACACCTATCCAAGGTCGTCAGCAATAACCAGCGTGATTGGGATGATCATATTCCCCTATTCCTGTTGGCATATCGCTCTGCCATACATAATAGTACAGGCCTGACCCCAGCCAGGGTCCTATTCGGAAAGGAGTTGCGATTGCCCTGCGATTTGGCATTTGGCTCCCCCGAAGAACCTCCCCAAGAGATCGACGTTTATGCCGACCAGCTCCGACATAACCTGCTGGCAATACACCAATTAGCCCGAACGCAGATGTTGGCCACCAGTGACCGGATGAACACGCGATACGACCTCAAGGCCAATTCAGTCGGGTTCCAGGAGAGGGACAAAGTCTGGCTGTACAACCCCCAACGGAGCAAGGGTAAATCCCCAAAGCTTACACCCGCCTGGGATGGTCCATACGAGGTGGTCAAGAGGCTGAATGACGTCGTCTACCGGATTCGTCGAAACCCCAAGGCTAAATTGAAGGTGGTTCATTTAGATCGACTCGCTCCCTACCATGGAGAGGATGTTTCTGATCGGGACGATCAGAATTAAAGGAGGAGCAGTGTTACGAAATTTACCCAAAGCCGACCCTGTTCATTTCAGTACGACAAAAAACGCTGTAAGATAAAAAAAACGGTTCTCGAAAAGGCTCGGCAGCGAAAGGAGTGATGAAGATTTTGACGAGAATTTTCTATGCTGGGCTTATAAGGGAAGCAAGTCACGTTGGAGAGTTCGGTTATACCGCGACGACTAGCGTATATGGGATTGTTATTGTATTTGAATTAGCTGTTTGAATGTAAATAAAGTTCTAGAAAAGTGAAAGTAAAATTAGTTTTATAATTTTAAAATTGAACCCACGAAATATGCGACAATATAATAGATATTATAGTATTACAACTTTTATTTATACGATAAATTCATGATCTGTATCGGGAATCAAGATAGACCATGGCCTCACCGCGGTTACATTTATTTCCGCTCGAGCTCAGGTGAAGAGTACTCACCTCCATTCTTTTAATTTTCAAAATAAATAGATACTGTTCAAGATTTGATTTGATAAGGCAAATCAAATTAAGTTGAACTGCTTACTTAACGACGCATTCAATCATAAGGATTTAAAAAAGTTATGAGGTTTGCGAAAAAAAATCCCTACTCAGCTATACGAAGTTTATTTTTAACTTTTTATTAACTGAATTAATTTTTGTTGAAATATTGGGTTTAGTAGATTTCTGTAAAAACTATAAACCAATGTAATACGTTGTTTGGTACTTAGGCCAGCGATATAGGTATATCTATGCATACACACACTCTAAATATAATTCATATGTAGTTTAGTAATTGTTTACAGGACATAATTGTGGAACTCGTTACATTAATTGTTAAGTTTGAATTATTGTTTTATCAGACTACTATTAGGATTGGGAAATATCGTGTATAGGCTTGTTGGAAAGTACAGATGTACCTGGCTAGCACGCATTTGTATGTTTGTAAGTATGTATCAGTAGGTTTTCGGGAATCCATCCGCGTAGTTGATAACTTTTCCCTCCCGGGATCGATGGTAAAATGACAACTTGACGACTTTTCGGCAGGGTCACATCTACCTTCCTCAGGTATACCTGTATTCGTCTGTTCACGCTTCTACTTACTCAAATATTTGGGGTATTGATACGATATTTATACGAACCTACTTGATGAGGGCGCCTGTGACGCCTCCGAAACGTCGTCATTTTGCCTGTCTCAGGAGGAATCGGTTATCAACTACGCAGATAAAATGCCCGGAATTGTTTGAAGACTACAGGCGAGACATACAAGGTTGTGTAGGTAATTCCAAACGAGAAATTTTAACATCGGAAGTTGTTCATGCCATAAAATTAGCCAAAACCAAGAAAGCGTTGGACCATACAACATTCCAAGAGACTTCTTACAAATGATCTACGAAGTCTGTTTTTATAACATTTCCGAAGAAAGAGCCGTAAACAAAATGCGACGAATACAGATTCATTTGTCTGATGGGCCACATATTGACTGTTTAGCTAATTCCATAGATTATTAAAAAGCTCGTGATGAGGTCCAACAAGGAACGCTTTGGAACATATTAAGAACGAACATCCGGACATTATAAGGTAAAGACCTTGGAGTGAAGATAAATGGTGAACTGATTAACACTATAGAATATCCTGGCGACACGGTCATCTTGTACGATACTAATCAGGACCTTTAAGTGTCGTTGGATTGTGTAAACAAGAGAGGACGAGAAATTGGTCTAAAAATTAATGTCACTAAAACAAAATTTATGTTATTCAGTCTTCAACCGCAAGTCGACACTTTTCACTGATAGGTGACAAATCATTGAAAGAGCTACCTAATTCAAATACTTTGGATGCTATATCACGGAACAACTAAACAAGAGGTTAAGTTCTGAATTGAAACAGCTCGCACACCTCGAAGTTTCCTTGGACTTCTGTTATCGTCTTTAGGTGAATGAAGGAAATTCAGATTATCCGTCGTATTTATACCCTTAACCTGTCATCCGTTGTGGCTGATGGTCATTGGGTCTTATCTAGTCCAATCAGTGGCCTAAGAAGGAATCTTCAAATAATATTCTCGTTCGAGATTATATATGTTGCCTCTATAAATTTCCTTTTATACCAGTGCTCTTCCTTGTAAAGTACCCTGGCCTGGTCCCAGGTTATGGTGTTCAGTCCATGCGTGATTAGCTAACCCAGACTTCGTTAACTCCGCCCTTTGAGTAGCTATGCGGTGTTCTAAGGAACACCGGGTCTCTAGTGGTCGCTTTGTCTCTCCAATGTAAAGAGTGCCACATTCACAGTTATTTGGTATTGTAGGAGCTTCCGGCCTCGTTCTTGTATCATGCTCCTCAAGATGTTGCTGCTCTTGAATATCATTTTGATTCCATATCTGTGTGCAATTCGTCAAAGTTTCTCCGACAAGACTTTGGTATACGGTAATAACAGAGTTGATATCGTGGTTTCCTCTTCCTGCTTAGTGGTTTGTCCAGTTCTTGAAACGCTTTGTTGGTGATGTTTCCAGATATCCATTCGCCACTTGTTCTTCTTTGAGGAATTCTAGTGTGCTGCAGATATTTTTGGCTCTGTGGATTAGTGTTTTGATGATGCCAGTTTTCGTTGTTGATGGGTGGTTAGAATTGTAGTGTAGATATAATCCTGTATGTGTAGCCTTCCTGTAGGCTGTTGTTTGGATTCCGGTCCTAGTCTTTTGACACTTTACATCAAGGAATGGTAGGCACCCACGTTCTTCACTCTCTATCTCCAGGAATACCTGTGGTTCACTCTCTCCGTGTTGCCAAATAATGAAGGTGTCATCGACAACATCAACCATAGCTTATGCTGCTTCTCGTATCTCTTCAGTGTAAGTTCTTCGAACTATTCCAAGTAGATGTTGGTGATGGTTTGTGATAACGGGGACCCATAGGCAATCCATCTTCTTGCGTGAAGAACCTGTCCTCCTGGAAGTGACAGTTCTTGAGGCAACATTGAAGTAAATCCATGATTGAATCTATTGACAGCTCCGTCCTCTCCATCAGGGTTTCGTCCTCAGTACGTTTCTTTCTCACTATGTTGAGAGATTCGTCTAATGGTACGTTCGTCAACTTACTAAGCGATGTTCTGATCCGATGATTTCGATAAAATCTTTTGAATCCTTGACGTGCGATGATGTTTTGCCCTCCAAATGTTGGATGATTGGTAGAAGGAGTTTTGATAGTTCTGCTGTTGGTGAGTTGCCTGTGAACTTGTAATCGGTCTGAGAGGCACTCCAGCCTTGTGTATCTTGGGTAGTCCATAAAGATGTGGTGGTTTGCTGTGATGTGGCGTCAATTTTCTCCTTGTTTCGGATGGAATGTATTCAGCATAATCTCTGACAGTGTTGTTTTCCGTTCTATTTTGACGGTTAGATCAGTTGCCAATGGCTTGTACTTCCCCTTCGAGAGTACGGCATCGCTTTTCTTGTTGTATTACGTTCTCTCCAATGATGATAGATTCACCTGATGATGATAGCAGATGCAAACCTATTGAAATGTTGTGAGGTTAACCATTTCAGGACCATAGAAGTCCAAGGAAGCTTCGTGGAACAGCTCGAACACCTTTTCTGATAATGAAGTCAGTTTTCTGTAACTACAACTTTAACTTAAAATTGATTAAATGTTATATTTGGTTGGTGTTGTTATATGGAACTGAGACTTAGACTCTAAATGCTGCTACCATCAATTGACTTAAAAGCAATCGAGATGTTGCATAGAAGACTGTTCCGAACGCACCCATGCCAACAAAGCAGCGTTAAGTAAAGCAAATGCGCTTCGTGAATTATTTAAAACTATTGAGATAAGAAAGATGTCATACCTAGGGCACGTTCTTAGAGAGCTTATAGTAGGTAAAATCGAGGGCCGCAGCGGAAATGGACGGAAGAAAATGTCATAGCGATTGGACCAGAATACGCTGTACTGAACAAATATTTAGATTAGTGAAACATCGCGAACATATATAGGAGTATCAATTTTATGTTCTCAAGAAATCATTTATTACATGACAGATGTTGAACAAAAATCAACAGGAGTGTGGCTAAGATCAATTTGCAGAATAATGCTCACTGTTCGATATGGATGGTTAAATTAGATTATAGATCCTGTGGTTCAGAGGCGATAAAGCCTTCTTCCATATGGCAAACATATACCTTTGATGAAAATATAAGAATTATTTGAAATAACTTGTGTGCTTTAAAAGCCAATAATAAGACAAATTTATTAATCCAGGGGTTGTATAAACAAGTTAATGAACTTTACAGTATTATAGTTAATAAAATAAGGTTTTTGTATTCTTAACTCAGGAACTAATTTGGGCCTACCTGATGTTTTAAGTATTTATTTATTTCATTTTGATACTACGGAATTGCCTTTACAGGTCCATAAAAAACCTATTAAATGTTATGTGTGACAATATACATCGTTGCAGCTAAATTAGGGCTTAATTTACATAAAAATGTGTTTGAGTGGTTATTGCAGTAAATGCACTGAAGAGTCATTGATACTTGATTTTCAAGATGCAATACAACATATTGTTTATAGGCAGACCCGGTCATCAACTGCGGTATCAGCAAAGTATAGACATTTTTAATTGGAAATTTTAAACGTATTGTTGAATATTTAAAAGCTATAAGTTATGAAAAAATTGGTCTGTTATGGGTTTTTTAATTATTCTTCTTTAGTGGTGATTAAAGCTTGCACATTTTTTAAAGTAAATATACTATAATCGATTCATACACACAACTTATTTTTTGATCGCTTTGCTCGTCACTTGTTTTCTTACAGCTTTGCTGTTAGCTTAACCGGGGTCTAAAACAGTCCCTTGAGGTGCACTAGCTTTTATTTGATTGAGACCGCTGCAATATTTTACTTTTGCACTCTATTTTGATGGCACGATCTAAACCGACTAAAGATGTTTCCACTAAAACCTATTTTTAATTTTTAACAAACATTTAACATAACAAAGTACACCTATTACAGTTTTCTTTTCTTCTAAATTTCTGAACCATGTATTACATTATGATTACATTAATCCAGATTGGTTCGCAATAATAATATTTGTTTTCACTGTAATTAGAGATTTGGTTGTTTACCACTGTCTCTGGGATTTTCCATATGTACAACTTGTTAAAAAATATATGTGAGTTAAATACATTATACATGCTTATATGTAGTCCCGACCAATGTGACTTCTGTTCTAGAATATAGCAAGCTTACTTGTAGTCAGCTCCAGTGTGACTTGTCTTATAGAGTATGAGCTGGTGACCCGTTTTTCATGAAGTGTTTGATTCACGTCAATATTTCACATAGAGGTATAGATGGGATAGATGAGTGGTTAATCGGTTGTCTGCCTTACCTACGTTGGGACAGTAGGTACTGCGCATGCAAGAAAGGTATATATGTATAAAGATATGAATATGGAAAATTACTCGGAGTATTTATCTGAAAATGGGTGTACGGGGGCTTTTTCAACTTATTTTTTTTAAGTGGCAACCCCCATTTTTCTCAACGCCAGTGGATTCTACGCAAAAAATATGGGGAAGTTTATGCTTACAACCCCATATCTTCATTAAAAGGATTTTTGTATAAATTTCCGTGCGGTTAAACCTGTCTTCTGCGATATCCGAATAGACCAAAACATACTCGTGACACCAACACGCAGATCATTCCCAAGCGTAAAACACACAGCCAGTTAAAAAGCAAAACAAAATTAATCTGTCTTAGACAATGGATGCCCCACAAGTACACCGCACAAATTGAAGTAATCTTAACCAAGACATGATAAATGCTTTAACCTCAAATTATTAGCAAATATTGTTTGTTGACACTTCAGCATTTGTTTCTTGTCGAATATGTCAAAAAAAGGCTAATGATAATTCAGGTATCTCTAATAACCACACGGAAATTGTAGTTTTTCCAAGTTTATACAAAAACCGTTTAATTTGGGTATGCCGTTGAAAGCATAACCCACCCCTCCCCTATTTTTTAGCGTAAAATCCACTGGCGTTGAGAAAAAAAGGGTAGCGATGTGAAAAAAAATGTTGAGATAGGCGAATTCGGGGCCAATTTCTGAGCACGCAGTATATTTTTTTAACGGGTCCCAAAGATTTAGAACGTTTTATTCAGGCAAATTCTAGATATTTTTGACTTGGGCGTCTTTGTTTCCAAAAAATATTTTTTTTGTGAAGGGCTGTCATAATTTAAAAAAATAATTCAAATGGGGCCCTTCAGACATGATGTTTTCAATTGTCTTCTAAACGTTGTTTGTGGCATATTCTTGATTACTTTTATGTTTTTTAGGCAATAACACCACAATAGAAATAAAACGACGTATATTGCAGGAATACCACACGTTTCAAAGTCTATTCTGACTTCGTTGTCAATGGCTTTATATTTATTGATGTCGATTTTCATTTTACAATCTACATCAATAAATATAAAGCCATTGACAACGAAGTCAGAATAGACTTTGAAACGTTTGGTATTCCTGCAATATACGTCGTTTTATTTCTATTGTGGTGTTATTGCCCAAAAAAACGTAAAAGTAATGATGTTTTCAATTAATTGAAAATTAGTATAAAAACTGGGTGTTCTATTTAAAAAAAGAAAGTTGGGGGTCCACTTCCGCTGGAAGCGGAAGTCGTAAATACCAATTTTCAGATTAATACTCCGAGTAGTTTTCCATATACATACCGACTTCATCATCGTGGTATACCATGTACACATTTCTTGCATGCGCAGTACCTACTGCCCCCACGTAGGTAGAGAAACAATCGATTACCCAGTCATCTATCCTATCAATACCTCTATGTAAAATATTTACGCCAATCAAACACCTCATTAAAAATGGGTCACTAGCTCTCCAACTATTATAGAATCTTTATAACTGAACAGTTGTTATACCATGCATTCGTGGATATTATATGCACAACATGTAACTACATGTGTTTATATTTTGTGCATTGATTCCAAATATATCTCTATTTTATTTCAACTTCATAATCACCTTTATCGTTTCCTCTTAGCTTTATATTTGAGGGTTCCATCAAATTTAATTTCCCTATTAAGTTTTGGAAATTGATTTTGCATAATATATATTCGATTTCCTATTGTATTTACAATAATCAATAAACTCTTGAAAAACTATTCTTCCAATTACCTAACTCAGGAGGTTCTATTCCTTTTTGCATAAAAATCATATTTTGACGAATTGCGTAACGGACACTGACAAGTCCCTCGCAGTTGTCTTGGACAACCGATGCAAAGGACAATTCTAAGATACTCTGGATTTATGGTTCAAACTTCCTTTAAATTTCAAACACATTAATTGTTAATATATTTTAATTTTAACTAATTCTACAGTAGGCTTTTATTATCGTGCAATGTATTCCGAAGTAGCTGTTGATTAAATGACACTTGCAGGAGAACGTAATCAACCTGTTTTTCATTAGCCCATTTCTCCCGTTTTTGCTAGATTATTAATTAAATAGTTTTAAATTTTAAAAGGTCCATTGACAAAAACGTCAACTTGCACAAGTCGGAGATGACAAATATAATCAAATATTTCAAAGCTGCTGTGGTTAATTCTAGGCATTGTAATTTTCTGTTTAACCAGAAAGTATAATTGCATCAAATTGAATTCAACTGCAACATTCCATCAACGGGTAACTCCAGGAGAGTCTGTTTTAGGTTGGTCTACAAAATTGACTCATATATTGTTGCATTTAAAAACGGTTTTATGGTCCATCCTTCTCAATATTCTTTGATAGTTCTTGCACCGAGAAATGACTCAATTCAATTTTCGTACCAGGTTTATCTGTGAGTCCACTTTTCCAATAAAATCGAAGAAAATGAGACGAAGTTGTTTCGATATATGGATGAGCACCAATTTATTAATTTTTTGTGAAGCCCTGAAATATGGCTCTGGCGATAATGGTCTTTCATCCTGCCTTTGGAAGCTTATTTGTAAAGCATTTAAGTGCTCGAATAAGTTTTAAAAGGAAACTCATATCTTCACAAATGATTGAAAATAATCGCGTCTGTAACTATTATTTTTATCATTATGTTCTTGTAAGAACGTTTTGGTCACAAAAGCTTGACGATGAAGAAAGCAATAAGCCCTTTCTGAACCAGTTATAACTTTTGATACATCACTACCAAATAGCTATGGTACTAGACTACAAATGTAATATTTTTGGGCTCTGGTGTCCCCTGGGCCCCCATAATTATTGATAAGCAGTATTTCTATACCTATTGTATTCATAGGTACAGCAAAACAGTATCACTTTCCTCAATCTGTCATTGGATTCAAAACGCCCAAAAGCTTCAAAAGTCATTTCTTTTATTTTTTCTGTGACTGGTCATAGTTAATTTAGAAACGTGAATTTGTAATTGTGGTTTGCTAGAACATTTTACCTTTTTAAACGTTCGTGAGTATGACAAATTTTAAGATTAAAATAGATGTACAATTGTAAAAAGTATGTTCACAAAAATACAAGAAAGAATAAGGGAATAATCCCCTAGTTAGTGTACTTTAAACTTATGTGCCGCCATTGTAATAATGATTTTTTTGCCAAACTGTATAACATAAAAAATATGCCGATACTAATAAACATAAACTAAAATTAAATTTAAAATCTAAACTACTTTTAAATTAATATAAGTTGCCGAATCTTTCAATTTAACCGATATCTAATAATGAAAGTAAATAAAAATGTACTGATTTGATATTTTTAACGCAATAAAGTACAGATTAGAATCAGCAGATGGTAGGGGGTCGCGAAATAGTTTTACATACTAAGGGCATCAAGCCGTGAAAAAGGTTGAAAAACACTGATTTAGACAAATTTTCAATATAATGAATAGGCATATCGATAATGTAGTAAGCTCTTGCCAGGTATAGATCCAGAATAAGTGAGCACGAAGAGAAAAAAATATATTAACCCAAATCTCAAATTTCCCAAATCTGTTATCCAAAATTAATATCTCCCAATTAAAGGTTTGTTCGCACTTTATTGGTGCGTAAACAAGGGAACAGGCCACTACAAAATATGTGTTGGAGGTGGACATGAAAAACTGCAAAGATGTTTCCAAGAAATTTGTCAAAAGTAACGCCCAAGTGTAATTATCAGCTTATGTCTTGGTATTTGACAAGTTATTGAGATACAAAAAATCTATTATACAACTACCGGTTACCAACGGCTGCACCTGTTTATGGCATGTAAAATTTGAAATGGCAACTCTACTGTTGCATGTGGTTGATAGAGGGCCATTACGGTACACCCTAGAGAATACTCTTTCACATCAAGCAGCTAATCTTATTGGGGTTCCATTTTCCGTTTCAAGGACGAACCTCAACAAAACGTAAAAAAATATTTTACTAATTTTGCAGCAGTGTTTTTGACCTAATCATTATTTAACAACCATTGTGAATATTTGATTCATATTACTAGTGAGAAGTCAAAATTTGTCACCTCCAGGACACACTTTGCCCCGTCCATAGCGATACATTAGAAATGTAGTCTTGAAATTAAGGTTATAAGGAACCGCAAAGGCAACTGCGGATCAGTTGTAGGTATACAGAAAACTGAAGTCCTTTGGATGGAACCTGTTTACCGCCACATTTTTTTTGTATAAAGTCAATTGCTGGAGCTCCCTGTGTTATAGCGCAACTTTCCTTATTCATTGTGTAAACAAAAATATATAGCCAGCATTACTGTGGGCGTTTTCAACATATTTAAATCAGTTTGGTACCTGTTGGACGATTGACATATTTGCCATAGACATTAGCGGTATTTAACTTGTTTTGTTTTAATACGCGTGTACTCAAGATTGTAGAAATATATTCGTAAATAACGGATATCGTCTTTTTGCCACAGAGTGTCTTTTAATATCCTGCCTTTCTTATTATGTATTTTATATTATCAAAACAAAAAAACACTCGTTTGTTAACTACTTACAAAACATACCTTACTGCCTTCTAAACAAAACATAGTGATTTAAATCAGTAAAACATATGAAAAAGCACCTTGCCAATTTTGAGTTCTGATAGATTTAGGATGCTGGAATGCCAGGAAATTATATATAGTCTAGTCGGGATGTGTTCAGAACTTGCTTAGTGTGGATATCGGGCAAGTAATTGAAAACAACTTTAGCAGTTCAAAAACCTATTCTCATCTCAGGAAGAATGGCTATTAAGTTCTTGTCATTAGAAATTCATTAGAAATGAACAAAGTTCATTTGTCCACAGTAAAATTCTCCTGATTTTTTCCAAATGGTCAAAATAAAAATTTACACCGCACTATAGTAAAAATTCGCGAAAAAAAAAGTTAAAAATGACAATTTGGAAAATTGCTCAACTGAAGCTGAAAAAAACTTTGATACATCTGAAAATTCAACCGCAAAAAGGTTCTCGATATCTCTTTTCGTTTTTCCACAGTAATTTTGGAATCTCTCCGAAATATCTGCAAATATTTCAGATTTTGTCCCGGGAACAAATACAGTATTCTATTAAGCACGTAATTTCATTTTAATTTAAAAAATTCAGATTTGTTATTTAGACGAGCCTAGGGAATTATTTTGTTATAACAATTGTACAATTTTCAAGAAAGTCTAAAAGTTGCAGCTTGAATGCAATGAGATTTCAAGCGCAGAAAAAGAATTGTACAAGGTAAGAAAAAATAAAGTAGAAATCGCTAGGACCTCCTAATTAACCGACCTTTTTCAAAATTGGTTTTCAGTTTTCAGAGAGCTGGATTGCAAAGTTTTTGTAAAAACGAAAAGAATATTCATCTATTCCCTTTGAGGCATAGTTTTTGTAAGAACACATGCAACAAATGCGTCTGTTGAGATATTTTCCAAAACTTCATTTTTTTTTACATTTACTTTTCATGACTTTTCACTATTCTGCCGCTAAAATTTTGATTTTTCGAATTTTTATTACTAACACATTTTATTCATTTATGAAATAGAAAATGGCAAATTTTCACTTAAGGTTTTTCCTGAGTTTATAACTGGTTTTCGAATCAAGGCATATCGAAATTTTTATTACTGATAATCTTAAGGGAACTTAATAACGGATAAAGATTTCAGATCCAACAGAGATCAGCTCACCAAACAGATTCTACCCAGGCTAAAAAAAATTAGATTTTATACCACTTAAAATTTTTGGAGCAAAAAACACGTGTAATATACTTATCATCAATATCATGTTTTCAATTACTTTGAGATGTAATTTGTCAAGGAGTCCTTGAGAAGAAAATTATCAAATCCACTCTTGTTATAAATCATCACAGATATATATTAGCAGTATCCGAGTTATATCTAACAAATAACTTGACATCCGTGATTTAAAAGTGGTGAACATGATTAAATTTTTAGCGAATAAAATAAGAGTTTCAATTTTGATGATTACTGATTGTCCATAAGAGCAATAAGAAGATACTTTAATTCTTCTCTATACGAGTTTCTCTATATTTACCTCTATACTAAAGTAAGGAGAGTTACGGCAAGTAGTTCATAGGGGGCTTAATTATTAATGTTATAAAAAGCGGTATATACAATCAATCGATTAAAATTTCATAGTTTTCATATAATATAATTAAAATAGTTTGGGTATTGATTAATTGTACCATTTCATTTTGCCAAATTTACCTTCGTATAACTTCGAGAATATTCACCACACCTGGTTATTATACGAATTGTTGAAACAATATGATTATTATTCTCTAAACGTAGATAACATCGTGTAACTATGGAAGTCAGAACATTGTTAAGTACATCTGGTATAATTTTTTGGACTGTTCCCGTTAACGGAATTCTTTCTCTGTTTGGAGGTTGTCCTAAATTGTTTTGACGTAACCTAATAAATAAAAATCCAAAGGAGAGATCCGGGAATCATGCAGGCGAGAATACAACTGAAGCGAACCTGTCCATCTGTTTGCTAAATATTCTTGTATAATTCTCGAACTGAGAGTGGGGCCAACATCTTTTTGAAATCAATTCTTGATTTCTACTAGTGGCAGTTTATTATGGAACTATGCTATAGTAAATTTCAGTACCTCTCCGAGATTAATATTCCGTGGAAAAATGATCCACTATTCCTTATTTCCATAATTCGAGAATGGAAGGTATCGAATGGATGGCTTTACATTCATTTGTAGAGGATAAGCTACATAATAGGATTCAAAAACATCAATCGGAAAATTTTTCAATGAGAAAACTTGAAGAAAAACTCTTAAAAATGTTGATTTCTAAAAATCCATATTTTTTGTTGTTATAAGGATTAAGCGAATATTTTCAAGGAGATTATTTGTCGCATTAACAGTTTTTGCATCATTACTGTATAAAAAAATTAGATTATTATTTTGTTAATGAAAGACTATTAATCGGAGTTGCTCATTTTTAATATCTCAATAGATTTCAGTAAGTATGACTTACGAATTACCATTCAACTTTCTCAGAAATCGGTGTAAATTTATTGACAGTTAAGTTAAAAATGCTTCCAAACATAGTGGAACCTAGCCTAGTCTGAACTAGTCTGAAACCGAACAAAGTGGTGGTCGGGTCGGGATTTTATATACCGGTTTCAGACTCAACTTGCAGTGGATAAACTATGGTTTGTGGGCTGTTTTGCCGTGGTCTATTGGAATTACTTTCAAACGTTTCACCTGCATCTGCGGCAGACTATTAGCAGCGCCGCCATAATGATAACTCCTAAAATGTTCACCTGGACAGGGACGTACAAGCGGTGTATTTATTCCCGCCTGTCTGGCCATGACGTGTCCTGATAAGCCAGTGGCAATCAATGGGACAGGGCCTGCCATCCCCATCGATGACTTTGATTTCGCCCGTCGCAGGGCGGGAATATTCTATTCAGTATTAGACTTTTTTTCTTTTCTATTAAAATTGTTTTGATGTTTATAAATATCTATGTTGTGAGATATGGTTGATAATACGTATGTTGGTATTTTACAGCGTGGTATCCTGAAAGTAGTGCATATTCTGCGACAGCCGATTTTTCCTGCTGTATCAATACACAATTTTATCTATGTTCAGACATACGATTATTACATGAACAGAGTTTGTTAAGTGGGTTTGAAAACCATTTCAACCTGATGTTTCTTGTGCATATTTTCTATTCGATCCATTGTATTTTTAATATATGGCAAAAAAGCTCTCAATGAAGTTTTGAGTTATTGTTGATCTCTTCTTGGATTAGATTTCTGTCTTGATTTTAAAGACCCACTTTTTTCTTAGGCCGAGTAACCATTCGCCTGAAATGTATGATCTGAATATACGAACGATTTGGACGGTCGGTCCGCGAGAGTCTTGATTTTCATCCTTTTTTGGCTGATCGTGACTGGAATTCTTATGATCCTATATACATTGTGACCAGGAGTGCAGTCGTTATTCTTTAAAACTAAAACGTCCAGAATCGCCACTTGCCAATCTCTTTCTTTCTCCATGGTAAACTGAATTCTTTGATGAAATGCTATTCAAATGTTGAATAAATTCCATTGGTGAATCTTCCTCATAGCTCCAAACCTCAAAAGTGTCATTAAACTATCGAAACCAACATGAGGGTTTGCAAAGAGCGTTGTTCAAGGCTTTGGCTTCGAAAAGATACATGTCAAAATTAGCGATGAACGGACTGAGAGGACTTCCCATTGCTACACGATGAACTTCCTGTTCAGTTCTTGATTCAACTTAGACAGTCGTGTTTAAAATATGTTGACTTCAAGTCTTTCGTACTTAAAACATGTCGAATTTAAGGGATTCGTGCTACGTTCGGAGAATTCTTGACAGATTTCAACACATTTATACTGAAATTTTAAACAGTCGGCTTATAATTCGTAATTCCTACCTTCGAATCAGTTTTGTAAATTTGTGTGAGGCAACATGAGTTACTAGAGCAAATATTGTAGCTTTTGTAATTCGATACAAATAGTAGAACGTTATGTGACATATTCAATACTTTACATGATACATATATGCATATAACAAACATTTTTTTTTATTTTTCTTGTTTAAAAAATATTCAGTGCTCGGTAGATGTTGAATTATATGTTTTAATCAACCAAGTAAGTCTTCGTGATGGTCATTTGGTGGTAATTTTTTTGAGTATTCGGGAATACATTTATAGACTAAAATTAAATGTGCCAAAAATTCATTTGGTAAACGTTATCTAATAGTGAACATATATATCGAAATTATATAAGGGTTGATCTCTATGCTATACCCCTGAACAGGGGCGGGACAAGCGTTAAATTTGACGCGGGTAAGCTATATTTTGCGAGACCCTTTAGATGCAAAACCACTTTACAAAATTTGTAAATCCAGTCATAGAATTTACGCAAATTTGCAAGACTAATTATTAATTAAAAATCATCATACCATCATTGTAATGCCAAGAAAAATTTATTTCGTTCAACATTGAATCACAATCATTGAATATGCGATTTTTAATATTTCAGTACAATAAAACGGTTTATCCGCATAGATTCTGCTTTCCCACGTTATTATACATGACAAAAACATTATAGGAAGCCTTGATAGGTCTTGGTAGGTACTGTTGGTAAAAACAAATTTCATCCATAAACATTTAAAATGCTGCACTAACTTTCAGATGATGACTCCGATACAAGACTGGAATTCTGTGAAATAAAATTAATGCAAACCAACTCTACACAATTACTTTTACAATCCATGGAAATGTGAACACACAAAATAGACGGTATTGGAGTGACACAAATCCGCACATCTTTGGTGAAAAATATACTAAATTTCCGGAAAAAATGCATGTTTGGGCAGCTATTTGGGGAAACCGCATAGTTGGATCTGTTTTCCTCAATATAAACTTAACTGGTGAGGTGATCTGATTGAGCCGCTAATTCGTGGAATTCTAGAAGATACTCCAGATGAATTCGGCTGCAATATGACCTTACCTAAATGAAGAATATCGTGATAGATTGATTACACGGCGGGATCCCACAAAATCGCCAGCTTACCGGAGCTAAGAACATTAGATTTTTTCTGTGGTACTTGAAATCTATGCTACTAAACCCGACAACAACAACGAATTATTAAAGAATGCAGAGCAGTTTCAGCTGACACATTCGAACGAGTATGACAAGAATTTTCTAATATTAATTACAGTATAAATGTAAAATAATAACGTTAGTACCTACTTCTTAAATTTATCCTTCCAAATTCGCCTAAACCCTAACAAAATTAATATGGGTGGCTTCCAAATGAGCCGTCACTTACTTTAGGGTCCTATTTAAAATTAGTGGCAACAGTGGCCCTGTGACGTTCAAGTTTCATTAGTGTAAATAGGGGAGAGGGGACGTTTAATACTGTATAATGTTTTCCATTCATTCCAGATCATAACAATTGAATTTTGTTGGTAATATTGGTTTAATTATTTTTTACACTTAAATTACAAAACAGTCATTTTCTATTAGTGAAATGCTTCCAATTTCAAAATCTTCATTTTATCTTGTAATATATATTTAGAAATGGCTAGTGTATTAGTTCTTAGTTGATTAAACAGAGTGTCAGTACTTCATTTCTGAGTCCTGTTTGAAAAATTGTCTGTGTAGGTATTAACGACAAAATTGTGAAACGTATTGGATGAACAAAATACGCATTCCTCGAGAAACGTTAAAGCTATTAATAATTCACAGTTAGTATTGAATTTGTTAACACATGTTTATTTTACAATTTGCTATCTTATCAGTTTCTGTCGGATACGTTTAATATACAGTATAATTTTAGAACAACCAGTTTTATGGAGTTTATTGTCGAAGAGTGACGTTAATCATACGCCATATTTGATTTTCAATAGTTTTTCGCGTTTAAATGCATTATAATATGCAATAATATAAGTGCGGAGAAGTTTAGTAACTAAAGAAAATTCGCATGCAAGTAGCCTAACCTCATTGGAATAATATAATTTATAGATTTCTTTATTTAGAACTGACAGTTAATTCCTTGAGTGAACCTGTGTTTTTTATTATTAGGTGTTCAGATGTGAAGTACTTTTATTGTTATAGTTAAAATACTTGAATAACGATTTGTTGAAACAAATTTCGAAATGGAGTTAAGGAAACTTGCCTTCAGGTAAGACAATATATGCAATTTTGTTATAGATGTAAAGATGGCATGCACTTACCGTCATAATTATACTATTAATATAACATCTATTCGCTCAGTACCTGACTTATGTGACGTCTATTCCTTAAAGTCTATTTCTTGTGATCTTATGCTTTCGTCATCACTTTACAGCAAGAATTTTACACCTCGCTGGTTTTGTCATATATCTGAGACTAACAGAGTGGTTATATTAAACATCCACAGAGACTCTGATTACAGGCGTAATAAATATATAATAAAGTAGCCCCAATGCAGCAGTATGTGAAAGCGCTAACAAAAGCGCAAAGGGTTTAAGTATATTTTAAGAATATTGTTCAAATTGGGTACTTAAAGAGTAGAAGAGGGAATTTTAAAGGCTGCCAGATCATGAAAGTAAGAAAACTGCCAAACAATATGGCTGTATGACAAGCAGTGAGTAAAACGCATGGTATGAGTTTAAACTATCTGTACATTCCTCTGGACTGGTTTCCGTAAAATATCTACGATTTAAGCGAAGAAAAGGGGAACGATTTTACCACGATATTCGTACTATAGAGGAGCGATAACAGGGTCGCTGAACCACCTGTCCCAAACTCTTAACACCGTTGATGAATTGGCATTTTTGAAATTTCGTGCTGAACAAAACCAGCCTCTTTCATACATATTAATGACAAAATTGATAACAACGGCAAAACAATCGAAAACTACTAGTAAACTAATTTAAAATGCTCATAAATAGTGTGTTTTATCTTCATTGTTTTTAAGCTATATAAGAAAAAAGAAAGATTCAAATATAAAATAAAAATAAATTATTTCTTTTACAATGAGACATAACAAATAGTCAGCCTTTAAGTATATACTCATATAAGAGGTGCATTTTTTGTTATCCGATATAATTGAAAACTGCGTTGTCCGGTATTGCGAGTCGCAACTATAGAAGCAGCTGGTCTGCCAAACTGGAGGGGATTACTCCTTAAACGTTTAGACAACCTTTATTGTATTTTACTAATTTTGTGCATTGGGGATTTTAAATTAAAATCCTATGTTATATTTATTTTATAGTTAAAAAATTTACAACTTATGGACCACTCAGTAACATGAAAGAGTTAAACATAATATTTACAACATATTGGTCACATATAATATTTGTTGAGATACTAATTTGTTATAAGATAAATTCCCTTTTGTTTTGAGATAGATATTCTACATTTCCTCTTTACAATAATTGTACCTTGTAGTTCATTGAAGCTCTTTATGTTTAGCTTTCGATATTTAAGTAATTGTTTTTGCAATTGGTCACTGTGTGGACTTAAAATAAGTTTGTTAAGTTCTCTCAATTTATTATATATGCAACACTTGTAATAAATTATTTTGATTTCTACAAAATTAAATTAAAAATATTCTAATTTTGATTTGTTAATTATTAAAATTATGTCCTTGTGGTAGGTAACTGATTTACTGAGATACTATATATTAGCTCAAAATTTTGTAATTACAATCCCAATTAGCAATTCCATTCTGATTTTCAGTCACTAAAAGATAACGTCAATTGGTGCTAAAGGGAAACTCGAATACCTTCTTTATAGTAATGGAAAATCCTATATCCAGAGCTTCCAGTTACTAGAGTAGCGTTTCCGTTTACTAAATCAACAGCTGTTGCTTTCTGTTTCAAACAATGTATGATGACGACGATTCCAGGAGGGATCAATTATCTATCAACTATGTGGATGACTACACAGAAGTAATACAGTTATTTATACAGTGAGGACGCGTGGGTTGGAACAAATTCTTCTAAAATTCAGGTGTTGGTTTTTTGGAAAAACGCTCGGACACGTCGGTTTTTTTTTGGACTGCGGTATTTGTGATGATACACTCATTTGTACAGGGTTGGCCAGAAATAAATTGGAACCATCAACTTCATTTTTTCCAATGGAAACATTTCTTTTTTATTTTATTTTTGAATTCTGCATTGAATTCTAAGTATTTTTCATGTAATACCGAAAATTAACAGTTATTAAAAAATTACATTTATTTCAAAATTGAAGAAGAAAAAACATCAACATATAAAATTAAATGTTCAAATTGTTGAACATTAACTTCCCGACAATACCTAAGACAGTTTTCAAATTCTGGTAACACTTCATTTAGCGTTTGTGGCAGGATTCGTTGTATTTCGGCCCTAATTCTATTCTGTAATTCATCCATATTTTCCGGCTTATTGAAGTAGGCTTTCTATTTCACGTAACCCCAAAGATAAAAATCGAACCGGCTTAGATCTGGAGACCTAGCTCGTCTTTCGATATTACCTCTCCTTCCGATCCATCTATTTGGGAAAATATTGTCAAGATAAATAGTGCGTAGGCGCTCCATCCTCTTGAAACCATACCGAATCTGCCAGTATATTGGGGTTTTCACCATTCGGGTAAAGTTCTGTTGAACAGGGTATTATGTCATTTTCTAATAGGTCTAAATACTTTTCCGAGTTAAGTGTTCCTTCAATGAAAAAGAACCCACAATTGAAATACCCACAATTCCGGCCCGTGTATGACTCCCCAAAATCCAATCTGGGTTTTCTGATGCCCACTATCGAAAATTTTGCCTGTTAACTGAACCATTTAAACAAAATGTTGCCTCGTCGGAAAAAACTATCTTACTTGAAAAGTGCGGGTTGGCATTGCATCTATCCATCATTATTTCGCAAAATTCTAGTCTCCAGTCCAAATCATCTTCAGTAAGTTCCTGAACTAAATAAACTTTGTATGGGTGCCATTTATTTCTATGCAAGCATTTTAGAACAGAAGATTTAGTTATTGACTGTTCTGCGGCTAATTGGTAGTGGATTTGTGAGGATTTTGTTGTAAATCGTGCAAAACATTTAAATGTGTATCTTCTGGAAGATGTTTAGTTTTGCAATTGTCCCCTTTTTCTATTTTACTAACTACCGATCGTGTAATAGGCCGCTTGTGTTCGAGTTCTGTCGCCGTATCCTACCATCGTCAAAATTTCTATTCGCTGTATTTCAGTTAAACGCGCCATACTTTGAAACTTTGCAACTGCACTTGACAACTACTGATTTGAAGTAAATTTATAGTACAGTTTCTATGGAAATAAACAAGTGTTAAAAACTTCAGCATTAAAAAAAGGGTTTCCATTCATGCGACTAAAATACCACCAACAATCATAAAAACCAGATGTAAATAAATAGGTACAAACCAACAAACACCTTATTTTTATTGTTGTTTTCTTATCTTTAGAAAGAAATGTAATTTTTTTGCAGAATTCAAAGATAAACTAAAAAACAAATGTTTCCATTTGAAAAAATGAAGTTGATGGTCGTAATTTATTTCTGGCCCATCCTGTATAAATGAGTTTATCATCACAAAAACGCAGTCCAAAGAAACATGTCCAAGCGTTTTTCCAAAAAAACAACACCTGAATTTTAAATGAATTTGTACGCGTTTTATATATATATATATATATATATATATATATATATATATAGTATTATATTTGTGTAGATTTTTAGTTTAAATTTAATTTTAATCAATTTATTAAATAGTATTTAATTTGTTGTTTTCTTATCTTTTATTATGAATCTTTCTTTTCTCAGGACTTCTGGGCTTAATGCAGTGGTTTCCAAACTTTTGGTAACTGCGCTCCCGCCCCTTAAAAAAATGTTTGCCCTCCCTTAATTTTTCTAACAATCTAATTGTGGATTACGTATATCTATTTTGCTGATTCATTTTTTTGACACATAATTGACTTTTTGGTTTATATTCCAAAATGATTTTTTGGAAACAGCTGCATGCTCCGGTACAACAGTCTCGCGCCACCCTAGGGGGCGCGCCCCTCAGGTTGGAAACCACTGGCGTAATATCTCAATCTTCTTCAACTAGTTTAATTTTTTTAAGCTACTAAAGGAATCTTATTTACTGTTTGTCACTATATTGACTTCTGTCACTATAATTTTATTATGATATGTCAAGACTATTTTTTTTATTTATATTTTCGATAGAAATTATAATTAAAAATCCAACTTATTTATATTCCAGGTTTAACATTTTCCGAATTATTAAATTAAATCTCCTAAAATAATCCACTCATATTCATTCCTTATTTTATCTAATGGCACAAATTATTATTACTATCATGTACTAAATAGGCATATACATTCAAATTCTGTCTTTATACAAATAGTCAAATTTAGTTACTCACAGTTTGTTTATCACACCTCACTAATTCTTTCTTCAACAACTACTTCTGCTTACATCTGCTCATTTCTAGTTTTAAATTCAATATTCTCATTAAGGTTAAACTGCATCGATTGCTATATTTTTTTGTCAATCAAGTTTTGATTTCTCATTTAGGTTACACTGCATTGACTGCTATATTTTGTGAACCGGGTTTTGTTTTTCTACGTTAAACTATTTAAAAATTAGAATATTTCAATCAATCTTCTTTCTTGACAATCACCAAAAATTTTTCTGTCCTCACCCAAGATTCTTATCTATACAATTATCACACAAAATTTACTTTTTTTTCTAACTGCTTGCTTTAAAAAACTTAACTTTGATTTCATTTAATTTATTCATTATACGGGATGATTTTAAATTTAACTCTATTTTCATTTCAAACATTAATATTATAATCCAAGATTTTAATGGATTTAGGTTGATGTAACATTTAACGGACGTTAATGAAATTGTAATTAAAGGACGAGATTCACTAATTTGATAAACAAGATAAATAGTTGTGAATATTAAAATAAGGTTATTATTTTATAGAACAAAATGTTTTTTGTGACAGATTGATCATTGTAAATCTAATCAATCTAAAATATTTGATGAAACTAACCATGTTATGAATTGTTATATTTTTTTTGTACAATTGCAGTAAATATACACAGGGTGAGTTTTTTTGATGATCAGTATGGGGATCTCGGAAACTACCGGAGATAGAGCAATGGTTAAATTGGGAAAGATTTGCAGTTTTACTGGCCCAATTTAATGACACTTTCGGATTTTTGTAAAAAGTCATGGCTTACTAGATATTTTGAAAAAACGAAATTATGTCGATTTAGTCAAATCCCTCTAGCTCCTTTGTTTTTGATTTTATAAAAAAACTGTAAATATCAAAAATTGAAAGGAATAGTATCCGGAATGTGATTGTCATGTCCTCGTTTGCGCGACAGCTCTTGTTATTGAGATATGACACAAACTTATCTTTTTTTGAATGGAAACTATAGTTGGCTATGACCTCAAAAATCGGACATTTTTACAGTTTTCAACGATATAATACTCAATATAGTTTTTTCTCTTATTTTCACTTTTAACGTAGGTAGCCATGAAAAAGATTGTTTTTACTTTGACGTTTCCTCATTTGAGAGTCATTCCATTAGTAGTGCTAAACTGACAGTCGATATTGACAAGTTTTCGTGATAAAATGGAATATTCTAACGAAGAAAAACTGAATATGGTCCAATGTTATATCATATGCCATAAAAATTCAATTCGTGCAGCTGAGGAATACTTTCATAGATATTTTAATCGTCGTCAACCTGCACTATGTACATTTAAGAGGCTTTTCGATAGTTTACGCAGATATGGATCTTTTACTAAACCACCAAAAGAACGTAATCAAATTAACGAAGCAGCACAAATAAATGCTTTGGCAATGGTAAATCAAAATCCATCTACATCAATTCGTGAGATTCCGGCAGAAGATGGCACATCTCAACGAACTGTAGTTAAGTTACTGAAAGCGCACAAGTTCCACCCGTACAAACTTTCAGTTTCTCAAACTTTGCATGCTGGTGACGAACATCGACGTATTTTGTTTTGTACATGGTTTAAAGACATATGCCTTGACAATCCACAGTTTCCATTAAAGGTGTTATGGTCAGATGAAACTAGATTAACTAACTGCGGTATGTTCAATAGTCACAATGAGCATATGTGGGCTAAAGAAAACCCTTTCCATGTAGAACAAAGACGACCCCAGATAAAATTTGGTTTTAATGTTTGGTGTGGTATCATAGGGTCTACTATTCTGGAGCCTTTTATCTATGACAAATCACTTGCATTTCTTTCAATACACTTTTCAAGACATGTTGAATAATTTGAATTTGAGAACTCGTTTAGAAATTGAGTGGTTCCAACATGATGGAGCACCTGCTCATAACTCGTAATTAGTAACACTTAGATAATATCTATCCAAACTCTTGGATAGGAAGAAATGGCCCACGCGAATGGCCACCCCGGTCTCCCGATTTGGCAGTTATAGACTTCTATTTATGGGGTGCTCTAATAAACAAAGTATACAAAAGAAAGTATGAGACAGTTGGTGACCTAAGGGAGGCAGTATTACAAGATGCGATATTAAAAAGTACCTACTTATTTAGTTTTTTCGTTATATCTGATATACCTAATAAAAAATCGTTTAATGTTTTTTGGAATAGTTATTAATAAATCAATCTATTTCATGGCTAACTACGTTAAAAGTGAAAATAAGAGAAAAAAGCATCCATAACTCCGTTATTTTTATGAATAACTATATCGAGTATTATATCGTTGAAAAGCTCAAAAAATGTCCGATTTTTTGAGGTCATAGCCAACTATGGTTTCCATTCAAAAAAAAAGTTTGTGTCATATCTCGAAAACGAGGACATGACAATCATATTCGGGATACAATTACCTTCAATTTTGATATTTACACTTTTTTTATAAAATCAAAAACAAAGGAGCTAGAGGGATTTGACTAAATACACAGAACTTCGTTTTTTTTAATATCTAGTAAGCTATGACTTTTTACAAAAATCCGAAAGTGTCATTAAATTGGGCCAGTAAAACTGCAAATCTTTCCCAATTTAACCATTGCTCTATCTCCGTTAGTTTCAGAGATCCCCATACTGATCATAAAAAAACTCACCCTGTATAATATTTTGTTCTATAGTCATTCTGTATATAATAACCTTAACTTAATATTTATAACTTGTTAATTAAACAAATATTTTTTCTCGATGTACAGTGCTAAAATTATAATTTACATCAATAATAATAACACTAAATTAACAACCATACAAATAGTTACTACTTAAACAATTTACACTGAGGACCTAAAATAACGCCTAAATTCATTTTCTGGGTAATTATGAATGAATCCTGAAAGAGGTCAATCTTTATATATGAGACAACACTTTTTGAATAAAATTAATCACCTTTTGCCTTCAACCCCTTGAGTAATAACTCCCCTGAAAAAAATTAATGAAACGGGGTAACCGCGTTTAAAAAGGTTATCAATTCTCTGTTCGGCAAAATACGACTTTTTGAATTTTTAATCGTGGATTTTATAAAGTAAGAGGAATGATTTAATTATCGCTATCCATTTTTGTGGTGCCATACATACGAATCTTAATCTGTGCTTAGATCTTCCTGGGTATTTTACAAGGACGTTAAACATTTTCCAATAAATTGAGCTAACAGATGAGGCTAGCTTACAACGAGCATAGTTCCGACTAAAATTGTCCAACAACTGCAGATACAAACTACTTCAAAGGTAACGATACAATCAATTGACTTGTATATTTCTTTTTTTTTCGGTTCATTATTTACCGAAACTAAGCGCTCATCAACATAAACACAAACTATTTTTTATAGGGTCATTTACATTTAAAAAAAAACTATTTGAAAGCGAGAGTATAGAAAACGAATCTTTTTTTTCCAATTAAATCTGGATAAATGGTATCAAGTTGATGCACTTTATTTCAATTTTACAAAAGCTTGTGGCAGTGCTGATAATAAAATGTTGCTAGACAAATGCTCCAATTTTGAATTAGGTTGAGCTCTGTTGCTTTTGATTGAATCTTACTTGAGTGAGACTTGTGGGAGAACATCGATATAAAAATAGAATATGCAACTTCTACATTAGCAAACATTACTTCTAGTATCTAGCCAGTGTAACATTTATAAAAAAATTTCATGTACCTACAGTAAATTGCTTGCTTTCGCTGACGTTACTGAACTTTTCTGTAAACTAAATCTCATGTTCAAATGCCAAATGAATTAATAACTAACAAACTTGGTCTATTTTAAACAAATGCAACTCGCTATAACAAAATGTAAGATCCGATCATTTTATGATGATTAACCTATCTTTAGTACAAACATTCACTTAATAATCCTTTTTTGCAGCGAGTTTTAACATTCAAACTTCTAGGCTTTTACTACGCTTTTGACAAATAAGCATATAGATTAAGATTTATTAAGAAAGCTACTCACGAATTTACTCAATCTACTGCAATTTTAACACTTTTCAAATCCTTATCCTTCCTATCATTACTTTGATCTTCACACACGCAAATACAGTTTTATAAAGAAAAAAAACCTTATGTGTTGCAATGTTACACTTCAATTTATAAAGTGTTTAATATAACTAAAGTTAAAGTTTACTTACTACTATCACGATCTTCTATTCATGAGTAAGGCTCTTCAGAATCCATTAAATTGTATAGTAATAATCAACTTATTCCTTTATAGAATGCTGAACTCTCTGAGGCGCCCCAGATTTCTAATTTAATCTAACTACATGTTCAACTCTTGCATTGGATATTATTCCCCAATTGCCAAGTTTCATACAGTTTTGAATAGCATTGCAGTCATTGCGCCCTTTTCTTCGAGTGATAGTTCCCTTACATGTAGATGTAAGGAACTGGTCCGTAATATTATCTATTTGAGATTGTAATAAATTGTAAATTGAAAAATGTAATTTGTTAAAAAAGACAACTTTACCTTAACTTTAAAACTGTATCAACGTTGTTGTTTAATTCTTTTCTCTATTTATATTAAGTGCGACAAAGACATTTTAAACTAATTTTTAACTTTCACAAAAAGAAACAATTCTAATTTATATTTTATCATATCTATTATTCTTGTAGTAATAATTTGGTCGCAGTCGGAAGTGAAGATGGAGGATTAAGTGTTTTTAAATTTTTAGAATGCCAAACGTATCACGGGAATTCTTAGCTCCACTTTTATTGTCCCGATAGAAATGTATTCCGTTTCGAATAGCATACGTGTAGGCATAACAAGTGACATTGAGAAAGAAACCGTATTTATTGAAGAACAGGTTATGTCATATACATAAAATGTGTGGTTTATAAATAGAAATGCTTTTAAGAGCTATTTTTAGAATGGAAAAACGTGCAAAAATGCCGACCGGTATATCAGGGTGTCGATTTGAGAGAATACAAACCTGCAATGCAATAAGACAAAGTAAGCTAAAAATAGCCATCTATGTTTATACTATATACCTGTGCTTTGGTATATTATACATTAGCCCATGTGTTACATACTAAATCTAACAATTGTGGAAAAATCAGTTCGAGTGGTCTTGAATAATATTTCCAAGATACCTACCCTCCTGTGTTTCATTTGTCGCTATTTGAAAGATAAATAAATGAAAAAAACATTTTATTTAGTATATTCTTCTTTGCACTTTGTATAACTAATTTATATATAATTAAATCATAATAATAAGTTTTAAAATAAAAGAATGTTGCATGTATAAGTGGTGTCGGCTTATGTTGTCTTTATTATTGGGCTAAAACCTAAAATCCGACCATCCAGTATCAATTTTTTAAATTCATATACGAGGGTTGTCAAATAATATAAATTTGTCTCATGAGTAAAGTAGGTACCTTTATTTTTGGCAAAATGGAAAATTGTTGTTAAGAAAATCAGGTTTTGTATTTTTTCTGGTAGAAATAATGCTAAATATAATCATTGCTTATAAAAGAATGTTCCAATTTTAGGTTAATGTTTAAATTTCTTATGTTATTTGACAGATGACAAGTAGGGATATTCCGGTTATTAAAAATGGAGAGATATACGATTGAGCAATGCGTGTTTATTATTAAAAAGTATTATAAATTTGGTGAAAGTTGTGCAGAAGTTGGAAGAAAATTTCGTACAGAATATGGAAGAGAAAATTGTCGGTCAAATGTTACCAATTGTTCAAAAATTTGTGGAAACTGGTTCAGTAAAAGATATAACATATAATCGTAGTGGACGTTCAGAAGAAAATATTGCAGCTATTACTGCTAGTGTTGGACAACCGAAAACATCAATTCGTCATCGTGCACAGCAATTGAACATTCCAAAAACTATTTCATTCAGAATTTTGCACAAAGATCTTCATTTAAAGGCTTACAAGATTCAGATAACGCAAGAAATAAAGCCAACAGACTTTGGTTTACGCCCTCAATTCGTTAATTGGGCCATGCAACAGAAACTTGAAAATGTGATTTTTTTCAACAAAATCATCTTCAGTGATGAAGCACATTTTGAATTGGGTGGATTTGTTAACAAGCAAAATTGTCGAATCTGGGGTGAAACAAATCCACGAGAAATAATGGAAAGACCGATGCATCTACAAAAAGTAACTGTTTGGTTTGCTTTTTGGGCTGGTGGAGTGATTGGTCCATACTTTTTTGAAGATGACAATGGAAATGCTGTTACTGTGAATGGTGATCGACATCGAACGATGATTACTAACTTTTTGTGGGATGAATTGGAGCATGTTGATGTGCAGAATATGTGGTTCCAACAGGAAGGTGCAACATGTCATTCAGCAGCAGAAACAATTTGGTAATCGAATAATTGCTCGAAGAGCAAACATTAATTGGCCCCCTAGATCTTGCGATCTAACACCTAGAGTTTTTCCTATGGAGCTATTTGAAAGAAAAGGTCTATGCCAACGATCCACAAACAATTGATGACCTATAGGAGAACATTATTGACTGTTTTCAAGTAATTGAACCGCAATTATGCCAGGAAGTTTTCGAAACATTTGGCAAAAGATTAGAAGCTTGTACAGCAGCAGGTGGTCACTTACAAAATATTGCTTTCCATTACTAGACCGAAACAATTGTACTATCATTTGAAATAAAAGATTTGATCAGTCTCAAATAATTTGTGTATTTTATTAAAAATTTTAAAATTAACCTCAAATTGGAACATCCTTTAGTTGATTAATAATCTTAAGGTGAAACTGTAAAATGTCTTATGAAAATAACAAGAAAAAATTTGAAACATTGAAAAGTTTTATTCAGAGTAATAATAATTGTGAAGCTGCATGTGTATTATATTTCACCCGTTAATTGGAAAGAAGACAATTTATTTACAATATTTTTAGTGAAATAGAGAATTCAGAATTAGAATTTTTTCTACACTTGTAATTAGCAAATAAAATCGAAAGATCGAAGCCAACTCCTGTCTCGAGAGGGACACCCTTGAAGAAAAAGAAGATAATGGGAGGTTCATTTTTATATGTCTATTGTAATTGGGGAGATTGCCGATTAAAAAGTTATGTCACTATCCACTGTGTTATTGTTTTTTCCGATTTTTTGAAAAACTATAAGCTTCCAATCTTAATAAATATATTAGGCTACCTCGGGATCTACCATTAGTAGAATACAGAATAGAACTTCCTTTGTTTAAAGTCTGTTAAAAGTACTTTAAACGTATAATATTATGAAATGAACAACGATCACTTTTGCATTATCCAGGGTCTGGCACTGGATAGTATAGTAAACATAAAATTGTTAGTATTTCCTGTTAAATTTCTAGCCAACTCATACAATTTTAGTATTTCATTTGAACGTGGCAAAACATCAACCGATATAATATTGTGGAAGTCATGTTTCAACCAATACGACACTCCAAAAATATATGTTTGTTCAATATGAATCATAATTCTTTATATAAATCTGTTCCTTGAATTGTTTTTATTATTGTAAGAATAACTTTTTTTGGCACGCCACAATCATTTGTGTTTAAATTCCATGAAAGCAGTGATTGTCCCATGCGATAAGAATAACGTAACTAGTGTTAATGATCTGCTAATTACAGAATACATTTTTGATTTCTAACTTAATTCTATTGTTCAATTTCAGTGATATCTCTTTGTGGAGGAAAATGAATTGCCAAATTAAAAAAATATTTTCCATAAAACAGATATAAAACTGTTTATGGAACGTTTAATACGGCAGTTAAAGCGCTAAGGTATGCATTACATTTATTTAATGATTGTTATATGATAGTTTAAAGTGATTTGTTATAGTGATCAAATTAAGCAATAAGTAATTAATCTATTTTTGGTGATTGGAATTTCATGAGAATTCTCCTTTCAAATGAGTTACTATTTTATGATATAATTGGCCAATACTAAGTACTTTTTGATGTTTAAAATAAATAGCTAAAGTAGAATGTAAGGTAGGTGTAGACAGTAACGCGAAGCTGGTAATAACACCACGTTGCAATAAATTAGAAGTATTTATTAAAACAGCAGATGACACCAGAAAACAGTTTCGTATTTATGATTAGATATATTAGATTTACTGTTTACCAAGATTTGTTTTCAGAGTTGTTAATACTATCGTGACAAATAACACCAAGAATTCGATATTTACTATTTTACAGCAAAACATTAGAATATCCAACACTGTGCTGCATCATTGTTATAAGTAACTAAGTATATTTTATAATTTTCTGATTAAAGAAGATAATGACTGACAATAGTGTTGTTAGCAATTAACTTTTTCATACACTTGAATGTTAGCAATAACGCCACATTAAGGGGTAAAAGTATTGCCTTATTAATGTGGTTGATTTTTCACAATAAACTTCGACTCAGCAAACGCAACGGAATAGAAATCGCGTTCCGAAATAGCAATCTTATGTGGATAATTTATGATCTCTTAACACAAATTGAATTAAGTTTTTCGTTTTTATTTAATATTGTAGTGCAATGCAAAAATTGTTTTTACTTCTAGACTTCATTCCGACCCACAATAATTTTTCGATGGACATTACACTTCTTTGACCTTGAATTATCCATACAACTCTGTGTAAGAAACAGGAACCAGGTTATATATTAAGAAAACCTGTAAATTATAGTAAATAAGCTTTTCGTTCTAATAAACATTCCAATTTTCTGTTTGCGATACTTATTTTAAATTAGAGAGAAGTTAGAACACCTCAAAAATGACAATATTACCAAGTTTATGGATAGTAGAGACAAGGATGACATGATGTAGGGATTAGGCGGAAAAAAGGTCCAGCTGAAGCAGTATATAACAAGTTCAGGAAGTGACCTGAACGGCGCTGGTGTAGAAAGAGGGTATGATGTCAGTTGCTAAATATGAAATAATATTAATGTAAGGTTGCCAGATTTTTCTTTTTTCACCCAAAGATATGTAATATTTTTTTCCTAAATATCATCTTGCTACATCAGCGCCATCCTAATATTAGATTGCACTATATTACAACCGCTAGTTTGAAGAATAATCTGGAAATGCTTTGATATTTAAATAATATCTATTTAAAAAATGTTCTCGTAATTTAATCTGCTATAATTAAAGTGACATCTTTACATATTTCCAGAATATTAAATATGTGAACTAGATTTGATTTATTATAATTCAGCACATTTCATATTTTATTAAAAAGTAACTTACACATCATATTTTCCTTTGCAGTTATATTTAAATTAAGAACTAAATTACACATTATGATTACTACTTGAATCGTAACAAAATCGTGACAATTATTTTAATTCTTAAGAAATTTATATCCATTACTTTCGTTTTCATCGTTCAGTCACAAACTCACAGTTGATTGCCGCTCTTTTTTTCGGCATATGAATGGAAAGTCGAATGGGTAAAATAAATATCAGCAACCATATACTAATTGGCTATCATAGGTGACCCACAGTTCATCTAGAAGAAGGGTGATAATTGAACATGTAAAAAAGTCAGTCGTTTTCAACAGAAAATGAGTGTAACTGTAGCCCGTAGATAACTTACTTAACAAAGTTCAAACTTTTCTCATTCTATATTTGCTAAAGCACCTACAGTTTCCTGGTTATTTTTTATGCAACCATGTATCATTTACAGTATAGCAACAGTTGCAGACACATAAATCATAATGTTGTTTTGCTTGCTGAGCAACACATTAAATGAACTGCGTCTTATGAACAATATGCTGTATTCCGTTTGGGGAAATACTGGTAAGACAAGAAACTTTATAATTGTGGGCTGCGCATACAGGCCATTCATTTAATAAACATGACTTTAAGATAGTCAGCAGCCTGATAAAATGTATGACCCCAAGTTTTGGTTTTCTTCTTATGACATTTATGTGTTCAATCCAGAACAAATACCAACTGAACTTTTGCTACAAACAGCATTACAGAAAGAAATAATAACTAACATAATCACCATAATAACAAATGTACTGGATGCTCAAAATCATGTTAATAAAGTTTTTAAAAAATTCTGATAAAACGTCATTGCTACAACATGGTAGTTAAAGGTCACGTTATGGACTCAAAGCAATACCGTGATTACAACGATATCAGGCAGAGAATAATTCCGAGAGAAATATATAAATACGGAGAGCTCACGATGGATTCATTCAGTTTTCGATGGTCGTATTGTATAGTTACGATAGATTGTAAATAGTTCTTTGAATATAAATTGTGTTAAAGTAGTGGAAATAAATTAGAGTGAGTTGGACTGTGTTTTTAAATAAATTCAAGAACAGAACGAAAACCCAGTGTGAAATAAAAACATTACAATACCAATACCAATACGACCAGTGTATTATTCTCCTTAATGAAGATCAGGAGAAGGCAACGTATATATGTTTTAATTCTTAGTTAAAATCGTTTAATTTACTTTTAGCTATTTTATGACAATAAAGGCTAGTAATCACCTACATCGTAGACCTACTAATATCTAATTGCTATTTGTCACCCGAAGCTGGACCCAGCCTTTCTGAAACTTGATTGCAAAGCAGAAAAGGGGACGTATTATTTGTTAGGCTTACAGGGCCTACGTTTAAAGAATCGCGTCTAAGGCTATACCCATAGGTACCTGAAAATATTCAACTAATTACCAAATAAGCAATAATATAAATAAACCACGTGAATATAGATATGATAGAAGCGAAATACGAAATATACTTCCCGTTTCTCTTTATCTCACTTGTCTGTTTCTCTCTCTACAGTTGATACAATTCCTTTTAAAACACTTACAATTATATATCCCTTATTATGTCTAATCCAACAAATGCTTAATAAAGAAAGACTTTAAATGTTTCTTTTTCATTTAAGGTATAACTTTGGATTTTTTTCTCTTTATATCATTTAAAATTATGGCACCATTGTATTCACGATAATAAACACGAATAGGTATCATCTGGAAAAATGTTCTTTACAATCAGATATGCTGCTCGTTGAAAATAATTTGTAAATATTTTTTTCATTCTACTTTTAGTCCTTTCTGAATACTAATGGTACAATTAGCCTCAGTCCAACTAATGCAATCCACAACGCAATCATCAGTATACAGGATCTTTCTAAAATAGGCTTCCAACCTTCTGCTGTGTATAGAACTGACTAAAATAAGCCAAAAAGTCCCTATTAACATGTGCCCTTAGGAAGTTATAAGCCCTTAAAAGGGCTCAAACAAAACTGTTTCTTCTATTATTGACAAAACGATCGAAAATAAACAGAAAAAAATGTATGGGTTTTTCGACATGCTAATCATAATCGTCCTATTTAGATTGGTGAAAGGAGTTTTCAGTCCATTTTTTTTATTTATTTTTTTACAATTTTACAGTTTTACGTAATAAATATTATCTTCCTCGAAGTTTCCTTGGACTTCCATAGTCTTGAAGTGGTTGATTTCACAACGTTTCAGTAGCTGTGTATCTGCTATCGTCATCAGGTGAATGATAGGAAATTCAGAGTATCGGTCGTATTTATATTCATGCGTCGCCGCTCATGGTCATTGGGTCTTATCTGGTCCAATCAGCGTCGTCGTACCTGGAGGTTGGTTGCCGGTGATGCGTAGCGGCAGAAGCTGAAGAAGAGCTCTCCAAATATTTTTAATTTGGACGCTGGGCTGGCTAATTATATTTTCGTTCGAGATTATATATGCTCTCTCTATGAAATTTCTTTTGTACCAGTGCTCTTCCTTGTGAATTGGTCTAGCCTGGTCCCATTTGATATTATGGTGTTCGGTCCATGCGTGATTAGCTAGCCCAGACTTCGTTACCTCTGCCCTTTGAGTAGCTGTGCCGTGTTCCTTAATCCTGGTGTCCAGATAAGACCCAATGACCATGACCGGCGAAGCATGACCGGTTAAGGGTATAAAATAAATACGACCGATACTCTAAATTTCCTATCATTCACCTGATGACGATAGCAGATACACAGCTATTGAAACGTTGTGAGATCAACTAGTTCAAGGCGATGGAAGTCCAAGGATACTTCGAGGAACGAGTTACATTATCTACCAACTTCAGACTAACAAATATTATTACTATGGCAAATAAAAGACTAACGTTGCCACAACTCTTAACAATTTAGGTTATTTGTAAAATATCAATTGAGCTTTGCAGTGTTTAATTAGTTAAAGTGGTGATTGGACAATTTAAGTATGTCAATAACAGAAAAATAAACAGTTTTGTTAGAGCCCTTTTAAGAGCATAAAACTTCCTAGGGGTGCGTTTTAGGGCACACATTAATAGGGACTTTTTGGCGTATTTTAATGAATTCTATACACAGCAGAAGTTTGGAACCTTATTTTAGAAACACCCTGTACAGGGGAGTTCACGTTATCCGAAATGGAATAGAATGGGTAAACGAATCAACGATAGATATCTATTATATGTAAATATATTTAAAAATTATTATTATATAGTTTTGCATTTCATTCCCATACTCATCTATTTTTATGTGACTGATTGCACCTCAAATAAAAAAATCCAGTACGAATAGATCGGGGGACCGGGCTGGCCAGAAAGAAGGACCATTATTCGCAATCGATTGGTCGTGAAATGTTGATTGCAAAAATCGTTGGCAAGATGGCCATTATGAGGAGGAGCCCCATCATGTTGATAAAAGATGTGTCGATGGTCTGCCAATGGAAGATTATTTAAATAATCATTATCCAGTTCTTCTAAAATGTTTAAATATCCTTGCTATAAAGAATTAGTTCATCTGGTTCATCAAAGAAGCTATAAGAGTTTCTTACGGTTTAAGTTTTCTTCGTAGAAATAAACAACAACAAGTCTTGTCGATTCGTGTTTCGGATCCCTAGCTGTTAGGACGCTTGGGAGGGTCGTGTATTGTGTTCCGAACTGTGCGGACACATTTTTGATTTCGTCTGAAGAGAGGACGCTTATTGTTGTTTTTTGCGTTACGATTTCGCGAGTTTTTAGCTCCGTTCGTAACGACCTCCAAACCGCTTTCATTTTGTTTCTTTTGTGTTTATAAAAGCGCATCATTTGTTGTTAAACCCGCATTTTTTTGTATGCTCAATCAATGAACATTACGTCGCTATTTTTTGTGTAACGTGTTGTCCAGACGAAGCTCTAAGAAACTGTTCCTGCTACGGGGCTAGCCTCTGAAGAAAGAAGAACCAAGAAAACACCAGAGCTTCGACATAAAAGGTTAGTGATAACTTTTATTTGGTGATTCGTTTATGTGACGGCGCGTGTTTATTGATTGTTCCGCTAAGGGTCCTTCGTCAATTATATACTTGCATTGAACCAGCATTGAACTAAAACCGCTACATCTAATTCATACATTTCTTTTTTGAATATTCTCTATGGAATGTGCCATCGAAGACATTCCATAATTTGGTTTCGTTCCATTTTAAACGTTCCGTTTTAAACGGGACTGTCCCTTTTGTCGGTCACCTGTCCCGTTGTCCCCAAACAAAGCGCCGGGACACTAAATAGTCCCGTTGTCCGGAACCTCAGGAATATTTTAAATTAAGAATCTCCTAAAACAGCACTTAATAAGAACCGTAGAACTGGACTATAGGTGAAGATGTTTGAGGTTTACAAGGCAGGACAAATTAAGAACCCAAGATATTTGACAGAGAATGGGAATAAATCAGTCTATACCAAAGACACTGGAAAATGGAGCACTTCAATGGTATGGACATTTTAAACGAATGCTAGAAAGCAGATAGCCAAAATATATATATATATATATATATATATATATATATATATATATATATATAGAATGGTCGCCAAAGGGAAAAAGAAAGAGAGACCGACCTATTTTGACTTGGGAAAAGAACATATAAAAACGTGATGGTTGAAAAGGGACTAGAAATTGGAGATTGGGAAAATACAGACCTGTGGAATCAAAGAACGGTAAACCCGGGAGAGTAAAGAACCGAAAGGAGAAGAAAAAATATGATGCATATAATTTAATAATTTCTATTAGAGGAACTTTGCTTTAATAAAGCTGGTTAACTGATGACTGATTTTTATTCACAGCTAGTTTTAATACATATAATTATAATTAATATGAATATAATAATAGTGAATACTAATTGCATTAAATTACACTTTTTCTAAATAAAGAAAATTAAGCAGTTGTGTTTATTTACATTGTTAACTTGCTAACTGGGGTAGAAAAACTTATGTCCCGTTTTTGAGTTAAAAAATAAATGTTCAGTTTAGTTATGCCTATTAAGGATTCCATTTTAATTGATTTTTGCCTCATCGGTCCAAATGATGTTGTCCAAGAATGAGTCATTACCTCCGTTAAGAAGCTTTGGTTTCAAGTTACATGAAAATCTATTAAAAAAGTCATAGATGATATTATCTATATATATATTATCTTCAAAAAAGTTTAAGATAATTTCTGTAAGAAAAACAATATATTACACCCAAATGTAAGCTTAACTGCTATCTATTTATAAATAAATAATACAACTTCTGCATGATTAACATCTTTTAACTACCAATTGAAAGGATTATTAAAGCGAAAGCTTCTTAATGGAGGCCCACACTTACTCATATCAAAATAGATGAGTATGGGAATGAAATGCGTAACTTGAAATTGCCTTTGTTTCGACACCGACACCACACTACCTTGATCTTGAAATACCCAAATCCATACACACAGTTCTGTGTGTTATAGACAGGGGCCAGGTAATACTGGGCTTTCATTTCAAAACTAGCAACCCAAAATAACGTTTAAAATATATTTAAAAGAAAAAGACAAAAAAAGTTAATTTATATTTAGCGGGGGCACATTTTACACGTATTTGTCACCCTAACTTCTAAAAGTTTAAATACACAGGGATATCCTGTGATACCTCTTGCAAAGGTCTCTTTTTTGCCAATCTATTGACACATATTTTTTTAAAATTAAATTTTACAGAGTAATTTCCTAGAGCCGGAAAAAATTTGAATTGTAATTAAAAAAAGTGATTGTAAATGTAAAAAAAATATATTATGAATTTCGACAATGGCTTATTCTTTCCAAAAAATAATTGAAATAATATTTATTTATGAGGAAGAACAACGCTGTGCACATAGAACTGCTCATGTTTCTGATCAGAGACATTCCGATAAAAATATTGGGCAACAGTATGTGTTGTTCATCAATTTCAAGGAACTGGAAGTGTGTGCAATAAAATTGTCAAGAATAGTAGAGTCTTAATTCAAGCGGCAGAAGCCGCACATGTTGAGACTTTAGGTCAATTTGCCATGGATCCTCAAACATCAATACCAAAAGTCTCCAGGTTAACACATATTTCCGTCGGCTCTGTGCCTAAAAAAATCTTTTCGTACATCAACATAATATATCTTTTATACAAGAGGTTGCTCAGGATGATTATGGCAGGTTAGAAATTTGCGAATTAATGAACAATTAATGAGCACCTTGCCTCTACGAAATTAGCTTAATGAGACATTTCCAGATAAATGGATTGGAACAAGGGGTAGTATAGAATGGCCAAGATCACCCAACCTAACGCTCCTTGACTTTTTTTATGGGGACATCTAAAAAATGTGGTGCATAAAACTCAACCTCGCGATATTCCTGAACTTAGATGTAGAATAGTGGAGAAGTGTCAGTGGATTACACCAGAGACACTTCAAAAACTGCGGGAGGAATTCGAGCTGTGACCTTACCATTGTCTGATCAACAATGGCGGTCATTTTGAATATTTAATTTAAGTACAAGGTAATTCTAACACTAATGCAATAGTAATAATGTAAATACAATGTAAATAATAATTATTTTAATTTGAAAATTTTAAATGGCTTTACTCTGTAAAAAATAATCTGATTTAAAAAAATTATGTGTCAAAAGATTTCCAAAAAGAGACTTTAAAAAAAAATCATATGATACCCCTTTGTATTTAAACTTTTAGAAGTGATATTCACCCCCTCTAAGCGAGTGAAACTCCGGGGTGACCGATACCCCCGTAAATAAAAATTAACGTGTTTTTGTCTGTTTTTTTAAAGATATTTTTTAAGATATTTTCGGTGGCTAGTTTTGAAATGAAAGCCCTGTATATTAAGAGTCTCTTCTTTTATAGAAAATCAATAAATTAAATTAAATAAAGAAATACAACATCCAATTAATATACAATACCTACGCAAAATTTCCTTTTCGCTCTAATAAAGAAGTCAGAAAGAACATCACAAAAAAGGGCAACATTAATTGCGATCAAAATTTGTGTGCTGACTAGCTTCATATTATAAAATAAACATTTTACGTTAAGAGTTCTAAATAATAATTGAAATTGATATAGGAAATGAATTACCACGGTGTAGTAAAAAGGTGGAACGAGGGTAATCCCATCACAATGCTAAAGCTATTAAACAAATCTCACCCTGTGTTACCAAGTAACTGCAGAGGGCTCCATATTCAACACGGAATACTACCACTAACTGAATCATTTAAAAAAGTCTATATCCTATGAATAAAATGCAACATTGATGTTTTTTATATTTGGGACTCCCTCTACATAGTAAAAATATTTTTTAAATATATGGACATATGGGCGTTCAGCCGTGCTATTCAATTTCGAATAATGTGAATTACCCTATATATACTGTGGGTTGCTGTAATGTGTAAATATTTTTAGGATCACAATATTTTAGAAGGACTAAAAGTATTTTAAACTAACTAACTATTTTAAAAGAAATTTTGTCAACTGTATGGAAAAATTATGTATTCAAAAATTTTAATTGTTACGTCATATGTTCCTTTGCAGATATATTTAAATTAAGAATTAAATTACACATTAGGATTAATACTTGAGCAGTAACAAAATAGTAACTATTTTAATTCACCTGAAATGGATATCCATTACTCTGAATGACACAAAAAAAAGAGAACCAGAGACAGTGAGATAAAAAGCTCTTTACCTTCTATCGCTCAATCCCAACTGGCCAGCTCTTTTATTTTTAAAATTGTCATGAATGGCAAGACCATATAAACCATTGTTGTTATTATTTTTCTGTTATAATTAAAATATTACATCGAATGAATATAATTTTATAATCTAGTCCCAATGGAGCGTTGAGAGTTTTCGGAAAAGATTCGACAGTCGGTGACTACGTGATGTTTGTTTCTCAAATGTTTAATTTTAATCAGTTTATTCATGTTATTATCATCGGTGCATTGATTATATTATTGAAAATTTCGCATCTTAAAAGTCATCGAACCTGTTTCGTACGAATTTATACGAATACTACAAATACAACACTTTAAAAATATCTTTCATTAGCTTATATGAATAATTGATAAAGATTAACTCCGAGTGATTAATAAAAATCGCATAAGTTTTGACAAATGGACTATAAATTAATTTTTGTTTCATTTAGTCGCCTTATGATGAGAAAACACCAAAGATGGAGCACACCGGTCAACTAAAATCTAAATGATTACTCAATATCGCCTTAAAGATACCAATGTTATTGTTATACGTTTCGAGATTATTCTCAACGGAAATTCGTATCGCAGAACTAAATTTTGAAATTACCTACGGTCTGATGTCATATATATTTAAGGAACAAGATAACCATTGGAACGGAAAGTTAAAGCAAAAATCACTAGAAGAACAGCGTTAACTTTGGCAGCTTGTGGAAAACTTTCAGATATCCTGGAAATTCCAGGTATCCCCATAAATCTTAATGCAAAGTTTATAACTCCTGTATCTTACCCGTTGTCCCATACAGGATGAAAACCTTAACCAGTTAAGAGTGCAAATAAGCTAAAAGTTACACATGCTCAACATATTATTGAGAGATCAGAATCGAGAATTGAGCAAGACCACCAGAGTCAAGGATGTTATAGAAGAAATATCTGTCAAAAAGTGATGAAACTAAGAGAACCAGAAGTAAACTACAGAGAAGATGGCTAGACGATATCCAAGTGACAGCAAGTAGAAACTGGATGTTATAAACAATAGATAGATAATCGTGGAACAGGATGGAGGAGGCTTTTATTCAGGAGTGGATAGTCTATGGCTGAAGAAGAAAATTAAAATATTGTTACAACGTGTAATTTTACATTACTTATAAAGGAATCCTCTAGAAATTAATCAATCAATAAGTTTTTTCATAGTGTACAGTTGAGGGTATAAAAATCCCGAAATTTCCAGTATTATACCAGAGAGAATTGGAGTAATCGAGAGCAATTGAGATAAATTATGAATGCCGCCGTACAGCAGCAGCAAGCAGTAGTGGATGAGCTAATGTGCGATTGACTCATCCAAGTGTCAGTCGAGAAAAAGGATTGTAATATTTATTGTGAATATTAGGTGTGGAATTAAAAGAACATTTAGATTAAAATTAGTGATTTGAACTCACAGAAAATTTGAACTATATGAAGTACCAGACATCTATATCTATTAATTGTCTGTCAGATTTAAATTGTGATTAATTATAGAGTAATTATTAAAAAAAATAATGATGCCTAAGCACTCAGTTTGCAATATTGTTACGAAATTTACCAAAGCCGGCCCTGGTTTCATTCCAATACATCAATCGCTGAGAGGACAAAAAAATTAATCTCGAAATAACTCGACAACTGTAAAATTGACACTGGATTGGACGGGAGAATTCGATGCTGATTTTAAAAGGAGCCGCCCATCATAGCAGCAGGTAGTTAGGCGGCGAAGAGCTTATGTCTTGTTATTATTTAGATATTCGAATCAGGTGTTGTGAATATTTGTTGTAAATAAAAGTTTCTAGAAAGTGAGAGTGAATATTAGTTTTACAATTTTAATTGAACCCACGGAGTATATAACAATATATTACGCCAGCTGTTTTTTGATTCAGCTAACTCAAACATTGTTCGATAACGAATTTTAAAATATGTAATAATCAGTTTTGCTATTTAACTCCAAGATTAATTAAATGGGAAATAACACGCTTAAAAATCTCGGAATTCCCTGGACCGATTATTTGTCATTATCGATATCGAAAACAGACAAAAATTTTCCAGGCTTTCAATTCTCAGAATAATGATAATTTCAAATTTAGTGCATTTTGAAAATTTGTTTGCGCGATAGGAGTAACCTGGAAATAGCTACTGACATTTTGGAAGTGAATGTAATCATTCTTCAATACAATATCAATAGATAGTATCTGGGTGACCGAGCTTCACTCGTAAATTCAAGGTTTCATCACAAACGTACATATATCCAAATAATCGGACATTCTCTATGTAATCTTATTTAAACCCCTAACATAATATTTTTTTCTTACATTTCTTATTTACATGGTGTTACTACATTACTACAATTCAACTTCCCCCCCCCCTATATTTCAACCACCCTATATATGCAACTTCTTATAAAAAACCCATCCAAACATTTTTTTAATCACGCTACAATTCCACTCGATTCCATATTTCAACAACCCTGTATATGCGACCGCTTTTGGCCATTCTACAAACACTTTTGTTTCCAAAATCTTTCATTTAGATTATAACATTTTTGTAAACACTTTGTATAACTATAATTCCGCTATATATGCAACTTTTTACAGGCTACCTAATATAACATATTTTAAATCACACTGTATAACTATAATTTCACACCACCATATGTTTTAACTACCCTGTATATGCATTTGTTTATGGCCACCTATTGTAATTTTTTTTGAAGCACCATGTGTAATTATAATTCCAGTACATCCTATATTGCAACCACCCTGTAAATGCAAATGCTAATAAGCTACCCTATCGGTAAAACATTCTATTAACATTTTTTTAGCGATCTGCATAACAATACTTTTACTCCGCCCTGAATGTCAGTTATCATTAATTTCCAACTGCTTATGGGGTACCCTAAACAATTATTTTTTCTCGCTTTTTCTAGCTATTTGACGCTATATTTTAATAATCCTGCATAGCAACTCTTATGGACCATCTAACATATTTTGAAAGACCCTGTGCAATTATAATTTTACACCAATCATATGCATCAAATTAACAAGCGAAATCATGAGATCTGACTCATCCAAAAATTGACTACCATGCTAATTTTTTCACCTTGAAAACTTGAAATATCTACGTATAAAAATATAATGCTTGGAAAATATGACGGAGGCATAAAATAGTTACATGTTCGGAACATACAAATTTTTATTGAAAGAATGTTTAAAAAAAGTTTCACTCTCAAATAGGTCACCAAATCACCCAGTATTAAAATAATTTTTACAACAGAGTCTCTCTCTTACGTAGGTTACCAAATCACCCTGTTTTGAACGCCTTGAATTTACAAAGCAGCCGCCTTGATTGTCACAAACTGTCACTAATTTTTTAAATAATTTAATTTCTCAGTAAAACGATTTTTCCCAAAGATGAGACCCTCGCCAATCGATTTCTATCCATCCAAACTTTCAAATGGGAAAGTTTCATCGAAATCGTTAGAGCCGTTTTCCAGAACTCAATTACATATATACAAACATTGCTCGTATTATAGTATTAGATATTACAATTGCTTTAAATTGCTAAAACCTAATGTAGTTTCTTAAATAATACTTGTGGCATCGTTATGTTTATGGAGTACTTAAGAATAACACCACACTTGTTGAGAATTGTATATATTTCAGCAATTCCAAATGACAATAAAGAAAATTTTGAAAATGTACAATATGTAAAATTTAATATTTTTCCATTAAAAAAATCAATACAGGCGTTTTTTCTATATATGTTCCTCTTAGTAGTAAAGTAATCAAGTGACATATACAAACACTTAAATACATATAGTGCGTTATTCAGTTGTTTGCAATTAGTAATTCCTAAACTGATATTTAAAGAAATCTTTGACATATTTGCTTAATGTGCAAACATTATTACCTTTTTAAAACATTAATCACATTTTGAAATTAATTTATAAACTCAATAGTTGAACATTTCTGTTTCTGTTAAATACGTTTTCAAATATTTATTATATTTAATCAAAAGACTTATTCTATAAAGAGGTTTCGCTTTGATCTCGCTCTGCGTTCTCGCTGCTCGTTATTTTGATTAGCACGTTAATTATGGTACATAATTGAGATATTCCGGGAGTCTGTTTTTTTTTCTCTATTTGGAGTGCTTTTGAAAGCTTTATTCGTTCTTACTGTAATGGGTAAACTTGTTTTTCATATTAAAGCCTTTGTATTTAATTAAAAATCAACATAATAACAGAATAAAAATTAACATTTAGTTAATGACATCAGAGCTACAGAGCCAGTAATGAGTTATTTCAAGCAAATATAATACTTTATATATATTTTTTTAATTGCAAAATTTCCACAGTAAGTGAGCTAGTAATGTAGTTTTATTTGGCTTAGTTGCTTGTTATTGTTCTTTTACTTTACATTTAGTTTCAACCATACAGTGTGGAACAGCCAAGTGGAATAAATTCGATAACGAATAAAGAAGGGCATGTTGGGAAAAACGCTTGGACACGGCGATTTGTATTTTTAAATGCGCATTTTTTCAACAAAAAAATATATAGGGTGTTATGTGACAGTGGTCAATACCAACTTTCTTATTTTAAATGCAAGGCCCTGATTTTTTTTTAATTGCCCAGAAAATTCTAAACATAATTCATGTACAATGTCCTGCACCTATCTTCAACTGTTTCGGAAATATTAAGTGTTTTCAGATTTATTACAAAAATTAACATTAAAAATGGAAAAATATTTTATTTCGCTACATTACACAAAAAACCTAATAAGTAATACGGATAATTTCTTAATAATATAAAAAAAAACATTAATGTCAATCTAGGAAATGTTCAAAATGCTCGCCGCGAACATCTTGGTAACATGCTAATCTGGTACAAAAAGTAGTCCAAGGGCATCAAATAAGGATATCGTGCCAGCGATTCTATAGATCCGCGCCTCCACCGATTTGGAAAAATTTAGTTCGGTTACTACCCAACATTGATTTCGTACTGGACCGGTGCTCTATCTTGTTGAAACCATATTGTATTAACAGTAATTTGTGGGTTTACTGGATCAGGATATAAGTTTGTCAAAGTTGGCACGACATTATTTTGGAGCAGTTCTAAATATTTATCTCCATTCAAGTTGCCATCAATGAAAAAGGGACCTACGATATGATTTCCAACAATTCCTGCCCAAACGTTAACTTTTTTAGAACAGTGTGAATGTTTCTCTGTCATCCAGTGAGGATTCTCATTAGACCAATAGCGACAATTTTGACGATTAACATGACCGTGAAGTGTAATTGTGCTCTCATCGGAAAAAGCCTCTTCTAATTGGATCACATTGTTATCTTACCATCATTTGTTCACAGAAATGCGTTCTCCTATCTAAATCGCCTTCCATGAGCTCCTGAAATGGCATCATTTTATAGGGATGCAATTTACTTTCCTTTAATACTCGAAAAATTTATGTGTAGCTAACGTTGAACAGTGGGGCTGCGTATCGACCAGAATTACATGGGTTTTCTTGAAACTCAAGCATAATGTCCAATTTCGTATTATCACTTAAGTACTTAGAGCATTGGCAGCTACTTTTTTATCTGTTTTACATGACCAAGCTCACGAAACTGCTTTTCTATTTTGCTAATTGTTCCTTGGGATACAGGCGGCAAATTTGGAAAATTTTCGTGAAATAAGCGAGAAACTTCCATTTGTGTCCGTGTCTTTTCTCTATAACCAATCATTTGTAGAATGGTTATTTTGTGCATTTCTGTTAAATGAAGCATTTTCTGACACTGATCACCACTTTCATGCAAGCAGACAACAAGATGCTAAGGCTATGAGTTTTGACGAAAATAAACAAAACTGTTTTTTTTTCCAAATCAGTAAAAAGGAACGCAGGAATGGTTTTTGCTTACTATCTCCATATCAAGAGCTAAATGGGAATTAAATTAATTTTTGTAATAAATCTGGAAACAATTAATATTACCGAAACAGTTAAAGAGATGTTGAGAAGACATCTCTATATCAGATTAGCATGTTGCCAAGACGTTCGCGGCGAGCATTTTGAACATTTCCTGCATTGACATTAATGGTTTTTTATTTATTTTTATATTATTAAGATATAATCAGTTTTACTTATTAGGTTTTTAGTGTAATGTATTGTTAATTTTTGTAATAAATCTGAAAAACTTTATATTTCCGAAACAGTCGAAGATAGGTGTAGGACATTGTACATGAATTATGTCTGGAATTTTCTGGAGAATCCAAAAAATAAATAATATACAGCAGCTTCCATTTAAAATGAGAAAGTTGGTATTGGCCACTGTCACATGACACACCCTATATAATTTTTTTGTTGAAAAAATGCGCATTTGAAAATACAAATCGACGTGTCTCAGCGTTTTTCCCTACAAGCCCCCCTTTATTCGTTATCGAATTTATTCCATTTGGCTGTTTCACACTGTATATGCGGTATTGTATATGATGTATATCATTAGGCAGATACTCCCAACCATTCTTTCGTCCACGGTAGCTGTGCTTCCAGATACGCTCTTTGTACTCGTATATTAACTCCATTTCCAATGGAGGTTTTGAAATCAATATCAATTAGGGCCGCTCAGCAGTTCTTTAAACAATTATTAAAAAGTTGTCACATTTTGTATTCAATGGTAAAAATGGTGTTTTAGTTCGAAATTCTTTTGTATAACGCTAATTTTGATGAAATATTCTAATTGAGCGTATGAACATGAATGAAAACGAGAGCTGTTTTTTTTTAATGTGAAAACTACCGCATTTAAAATTGATTTAATGTTTAAATAATTACATAATTGAATTATTATTTATTATTTAAATATCTCAAATAAATGTTTAATCCCTTACAAATCAGCCATGTGATTAAAAGAAACTACGATGATTACTTCAAATTAATGTGAAATTAAGTATTAAGTAAAGGAAGAAAGTATAACTTTTTGTATATTATAATATAATGGTTTTCTGTCGAAAAAGTTGGAAAAAGGCAATTGATTATACCATCGTCATTTTCTTACATTCTTCCAAATCCGTCTTATATTCGTTACCTTAATACTTCACTTGTATGCTAAATACATTAAAAAAAACAAAAACCGATTACAAAAAATTATTTACAATTTACAAGTTTCGAACAGTTAAATTTTAATCCAGCGACACCACCAAATTTTACTGTATAAGAAAGTCGTTACAAAATTTTTTCGCGATTTTCTAAGAAATGGTACAAGCTATGTTATTGGAAATAATGTGGGACCACTTCGAAATATCCCGGAACTAAACCGATTTCTTTTTTCATATTTTTAATACCGGCGACTCCACCAAAGTGTTAAAAAAATCGGTAAAAAGTTTGTTATAGAAAAAAATATGGGACCACTTCGCGATCCTCCGGAACAGAATCCAGTATAAACGGTCGAAATTCCTTGAGCCGTTTGCGAGTAATCGGTGAGCAAACATAAGAAAAAAACATAGATACAGACGAATTGAGAACCTACTTCTTTTTGAAGTCGGTTAAAAAGGCGATTTATACACAATATTCTACGAATGCCCGCATAGAAAAAAAAATCAAAGGATTTATATCAGATGAACGAGATTGTCCCATGCAAAGGAATTAATTTCCACAAATTATAAACAATAAAACTTAAATAGTATTTGAGTTTAAGCTAGCCCAATTATTTCGTTATTAATAATGCCAGCCCTTGTGTTTCACAAATCTCAAAAAAATAAACAGAATATGATTCAATCCAAAATGTGGTGTTCTTTGGAATGCTATATAATCTCGTAACCGAGGATGGATTTTCCAAATCTAACGTGGCGGATCCAGTATTTCAGGATAGATGATCCAATATCTCGGACGAGAATTGCAAGAACTGATCACTAAAGAATCCGCCATCTTGAAATAGTAGAGTTTTTTCTTCACCCCTTCGTGTTGGAAGAAGAGCAAAAGCCTTATGAAAATGCCAAGTGAGATTTTGGCGAAACGTCAGGCGACCGTTCCTTTACAGGGACAAAACTTTCAACGGTCGAACACCCGGACCATCAAGAGAGCTGCACATAGTCCCGTCCGTGCCAACTTGTTTTCAAACATATATATATACATACATATATATATATATATATATATATATATATATATATATATATATATATTATCATGCACTTTATATATATTGTCTTCCGCTTGACTTTTTTTAAATTTTCTTTTTCGCTCCAACATTAACTGAAGATTTTTTGCTTAGGTGTTAGTATCTAAATTTGGAGCGAAACCTTATAATATTTTTTGGCAAATTTCAACTGCAATAGTTTCGTTGATAAGTGGAACAATGAATTTGTTAATTTTCACATATTTTCTTAATAATTTATAATTTTTAAACCTATATTTTTATTTCTCATGACCAGGCTATTCAATATTCTATTAGTCAACATTCACAGAAAGTTTTCCTGTAAAGTTCATATTATTATTCCAATATCTTAGAATTAGTAGTTTTGGTGAAATGAAGAGAGAAGGAACGATTTTTAGCTATATCTTCCTTCGAATTACCCAACAAAATCAATAATGTTTTTTATGCTATGTACCTCTGATTATGTCATGAAATTTGTAATTTCAAGTTTTCGGTACTGTAATTTGGGGGAAAATGAGACTGATAGGAGCACAAGACCGATCACAAGGATTTCCTTTCACCCGTTGTACAGAACCCTAAAAATGACCCAGGTCAAATGAAACGAAAATATGCTAAGGGAATATTGTTCGACACTGAAGAGAAGTAAATCATTTTTGTACATAAAATCTCTATTTTTGGAAAAACTGTTATAATCATATTACATTCCAACTATTGTTTTCTGGAGCTTATTTTCGGCAATTACACCACACTGAAGAAAAAGGCTGTATATTCAGAAAATCATAACCTTTCTCACTTCTTCTGAATAAAATTTTTATATTAATTTCATTGTAAACGAAGTCAGAATAAGACTTTACAACGTTGATGATATTTCCAATGAATACCAATAAAAGAAATTATAAATATTAAGATCTGAAATTGAGTAATACTAATTCTACTAGACTAAAACGTATTCCTAACACAATCGGTTGAAATTTTCATGTTATAGGAAAATTTAAAGAGAATATAACAGTTATATATTCCGAAAAAAATTAATTGTTCACAGGTTAAGCCTCCATAGTGCGCTTTACCCATTGACACATTGATCGATTTCCATACTACGTCTTCTATCTATAGCTCATCACAAAGAAATATCATACGTGATAGGGATGTTCAAGTAAAAACAGAATCGATGTGATTACATCGTAACGTTGCATCGATGTTTTACGTTGCACTGAATAAAAACGTGGATGTTTTCAATGAATCCAACAAAACATCGATGAACACAAGAAAACACTATTATGAATGAGATGCGAAAAGGTATTATTATACTAGTCCGATAGAATTTTAGTAATTTTAGTCTTTTGTACGCTTCTCAATTGCGATGAATAAATATTACTAAGCTTTTTAAAAGATATTTTAATTTCTTATTATTGCCTGTTTTCTGGAAATTATTCACACCAAAGTGGAGACAACTCAGGTCATTTACAGAGAAAGAGACCTTTTGGTGACAAAATTAATAGTAGAACAAACATGACTAATGGGCATAAAATACAACATTTTTTATCGATGCGATTTTGTTTTATAACAAAACAACTGCGAAAAATCGGTAACAATTTAGTTTTCTACCTTTTACACAAAATCCACTTATGAAACCGTATTTGCTACTATGGGCAATGTTGTAGAGAAATGAAAAATCTACAAAATGAGCTACTATACGCTAAATTTCGTTCATTGGTTTCTTAAATAATGGAATCTTTACCAGAAATTCCAAAAAAATAAATAATCGCTTATATATATTTTTTATTTTATAGCTAAAACATTATAAATAACTGAAAGGGGAGATATTCTTATACGCAAATCATGTTCTAAAAATAAATACTGTAGCTTCAGTAGGTTTTGAAAAATTTCAGTCAATCCTATGGAAGACATATGTTTTGAATGCCCACATTACCACACCGGATGACCCTATCATTATGAATAAACCACCGTTGGGAAGTAGAAGAGTTGATCTCGAGACCCCTCATCTCCCTTTATTAAAATTTAAAGTATAAATAAATATAAGTACTGAAAATATTTAGCCATTCCCTGTAATTATTCCGGACGAGTCCATTCGAAAAATTGCTAAGAGGTTGTACCTGTGTAACTATAACCTTATAATAAATAATCTTAATGCAAATTTTAATTTTAAGCAGACACATTTAAAGGAACATACATCCTTTGTTTACACTTTCATTACATTTTATATTTTATTATTATATAAAAATGAAACGCTGATACAAATTGATAATAGTTAATAATAGGAATAAAATGGTATTCTTCACTTAGCTAACAACGCAATTTTTATGTTGTTCAATTCAGATTCCTGTTAAGAATTTTTTGTTAATAATTACTAATTAATGAGAAGCCAAATTCCTTTTGTTTTGTTCTTTTATTGAAACATTTACAAATGGAAAAATCGTTTGCAACAGCCTTCGCATTTTGCATATTATGATTGCTCATTTAATTATCATTTGTGGCTAAATGGAGTTTAGGTATTCTATTTTGCTAAATTTATTACATAAATCCATACTATCCAAGAATTATAAATATGTATCTCCTTAAAATTAAAATTTGCATTAAAATTATTTGTTATACGAATATAATTACACAGGTACCAGCCGTTAGCAATTTTTCGAATGGACTCTTCAGAAAAATTGATATGGTGAGGTCATATATCATTTTTTTTCAAAATTTTACTTCTTATAGTTTCGGAGATAAGGGGGAACGGTCGATTTTTTTTAATTTTTCCCCCTTATAATATAACTCCGGATTTCTGGCTCTGTCACATCACAGCAATTTTCTCCGAAACTACTGGACGGAAGAGGTTGAAATTTGGTATAAATCTATAGTTTGGTGACCCGATCAGGAGTACATATCATAAAAAAAGAAATTTTGATTTTAGGGGTACTTCTGGGGGGAAAAGCTAAAAAAATCGACCGTTCCCCCCCCCTGATCTCCGAAACTACTGAGCCTAAAAAAAAAATAGGAAATATAGAACGTTGCCTGAACTTTACAGGAAAAATATGGAGAAACCATTAATATTAATTTGGGGGGCGGGAAATTATAGAAATAAATGAAAAATTAAAAATAAAAAAAATCAAACGAATCATGTAATACATCAAATGAAAGGTCCCATTCTGAGGAACACAAATATATTTTTTTTCATATTAAAAAAAATTATTTAAAAAGATATTAAAGAAAATATACCAAAATTTACCCATCCCCCCACCTTATCTCCGAAATTATAAAACGTAACGTTTTGAAAAAAAAATGCAGGTATAGGGTCTGACCTGAAGTTTACTGGAAAAATAAGGAGAAACCTATACTTTTAATTTTGGGAGGCAAATTACAGAATTAAATGGAAAATGTAAAATTAAAATTGTTTCTAACCCATCATGTTATATATCAAATGAAAGGGCTCATTATGACGAAAACAATTTTTTTTTTCATATTTTTAAAATAAATTAATTAAAATATATTAACAAAAATATAAAAAAATTTACCCATCCCCTGCCCCCTTATCTCCGAAACCATAAGCTGGAAAATTTTGAAAAAAAATGGAGGTATAGCCCTTTACGTGAACTTTACTGGAAAAATAAGGAAAAACCCCTAATATTCATTTTAGGGGCAAATTATAGAATTAAATGGAAAATAAAAAGTTATAATTGTTTCTAACGAATCATGTAATATATCAGATCATAGGGCTCATTATGATGAATACAAATATGTTTTTTTATTTTTTTTTAAATGAATATTTTAAAAGATATTAAAAAATTAATATTGGGGGCCAAATTATAGAATTAAACGGAAAATAAAAAATTAATTTTTTTAACGCATCATGCAATACATCAAATGAAAGGGCTCATTGTGAGAAATACAAATGTATATTTTTCATATTTTTAAAATTAATTATCATGAAGATATACAAAAATTTCATTTCTTACTTTATTTCCGAAACCATACTACCTAAAATTTTTAAAATAATTAGGGGTACTGGAGCTCACTTGAAATTTATAAGAAAAATGATTAGAAAACCCCCATAGTAATTTTAGGGACAAATTATACAATTAAATGGAAAATAAAAATTCAATTTTCAAATGCATCATGTAATATATCAGATAAAAGGCTCATTATGTGAATTACAAATATATCATATTTTTAAATCATTTGTTTAAAAGATATTAACAAAAATATTAAACATCGACTTAATTCCCACTTTAGAAACTACATTATTTAAATTTTGAAAAATATATTTTATTTGTATTTTTAAATAATTTGAATAACAGATTTAATAATTTATAATTTAAAACTTTACCTATTTTGCCCTTTATTTTTCAATCTACAGAGCCTCAAAACTCAGACAGTAGATTATCAAAGGCTTCTCTGAAAGTTTATTAGTAAAATAAAAATCTAATGTTACTTTTTGGGGGCCAAATTAGAAAATTAAATACATATGTATTCTGATAAAAATCAAGCGAATCCTAAAGCAGATAAAATAAAAAGTCTATTTATTGAAATCAAAGATATTTTTATAAATTTAAAACGTCCAACTCGCACTTGACCAAATTATTTTATGAAGCGATTCTTTATATTTCGATTTTGAGAAGATTTGCCATCTTTGTTTCGTAGTTCCTACAAATAGGTAAATGTGTTTTTCGATGTTGTCTCCGATGTGCATCATTTCTGTTATTGGTCCAACAAGGCCGATATTAGCTTAACTCACATGTCAAATTATAAAGGGCTGATGATTTTCCTCGATTTCGTTCCACCTCTAAATTAGAGAATTAGATTATCCAAATGCGATTTCGATTGCGATTGACATACATAATAACAATGCATGCATTAGAATATATACAACAAACTACATATTCGAATATTGACTACCTATCGAAATAAATATTTAAAGGTAACGTTCGTTACGTAAATGTAAATAAAATAAAATATGTTGACTATTATTTAAAAAGCTTTGTTGCTCATGAAAGGTATTATGTCAAAACCACTTAATAATTAATTTCCAAAAGTGACATTTACAATAAATGCTTAAATTCAAATACATTATTTCTTATTTCAATTGAAACAAAATGTGTTAAATGGCATGCTAATGTCAGATTTACAAAAAAATTCAATTTGTTTATTATTGTCAATCTACTTCATATATACAGGATGTATCATTTATACACTATTGTCTAGTAATGCATAAAATAGTTTTCACTGTCAAATATGATTTGTCACTCGAAGAAATCATATTTGTTGTGCACGCGACCAAAAGACTCACCAAACCATTTGTTAAACCATTTTCAAGGTGGTCCCGATTTCAGTGGTAAGATAAAAAAATATGGTCGGTTCGATTGCCCCGAGTCATATCATGGCCTTCACGATTTTAATGTCTGAGACTGAATTATTTTTAGAACACAGTTTACAGTTCCAAGTGGTATGATGATGATAGTTGACAGTGGTGGAGAAACAATCTGTTTAAACGGGTGTTGTTATTAACAGAAATATTCACAGAAGAAACGATTCATTAATTAATAATAAAAACAGAAATTTTGTGTGTTTTATATGATCTCTATTATTCTTTTTTTGGGTACTTGGAACTCTTTTAAGCAGTCTTTAATTAAAGTAACATGGAAACATCAAAGATGACAAAATGAAGAACAACAGATTACATATTTTTCATTGTTTATATGTCTCATTTACATTATGCCAAAATGATCAGGGAACTGAGCATGGAAATAGGTAGCCCGAGTATATAAACACTTCACTTCTGATGCTTCTGCCGGTTTTGTGCAGAAGTCAAAGGGTTGTCAGTACAAGCAGCAACGATGTGACTGTCTTCTATTTCCAAAGTCGAACTTGAAGTGAAGTGGGTGCCGTATATTCAGTATCTAAACAGTTCACTATCTTCGATACTGCTGTAGTAATTATGAGGGTCTGCCGGAAATGCGAGTAGCAACGGGGGAGGCATAATATAAACGAGCCAATTGGATCTGCACGAGGTTATCCTTAGAGAATGGTGGTCCGTAATTTTACTTTAACTAAATTACTTGTCCCTTATTCTATACTACAATGAATGATTATCTATCAAACAGAAGAACCAGCCAAAAGAATTTGTCAGTCTTCACTAAAACACAATTAAGGATATTATCGTGGAAGAATGTTAATTGTATAATTCGCAACAAAAATGTTCGTTCAGTTTTTACAAGGCGGTACTCTCAACTGATCTAAATTGAATAATTATTTATATGCTATCGCCCAGTGGTCGAAATTCACCAATTGTGTCATATCTCTGGCATTAGAACATGAAAATTTTATTAACTATCAATAAGAACAGCAATTACACAGAAGATCCAGTTCGGAATCTGTGTGATAGTTTCCTCGAAAATCCTAGATGTCGGTCTTACATCTCGTTTCAAATAAGTTTCAAAGAGTTAACTAATTCTTAATTTAATATGACAACAATTCAACTGCTAATGGACTACCCTAGACATTTATTTTTTCTAACCCCCCTGTATAGCATAATTGCACTCAATTCTCTATGTTATGTGCTGATCCACCATATTTACTCTTTTTGTTTATGAAATTTTTAATTATCCTTTATAATTCTACTCCGACCTATATTTCAATCATTATATATATGACTCTTCGTGGTCTACTTTCATTTCCTATTCTAACATTTTTTATCACCATCCTGAATCTATAATTCCTCTTACCATATATTTCATCTTAACTATATATACAACAACTGCATGGGTTAGATGTTGCATTTCCATATTCCGCCACCCTTATATGCATCTATGTATAACATTTTTTGTATAACTGTAATTTTACTGCACCTTTTATTCCAAGAACCCTGTAAATTCACCAATGCGCTTCCCTATATAATTATTTTATTAGTTATAATTGCACTCTACTCTATATTTTAAACACCCTAAATATGCAACTCATGTGCCACCCATTAAAAAATTATAACATATATCGCCCTGTATATATGATATATTACTATCATATAACAACGCTTGCATTTGTTTGGCATTGACATTATTGACCCATTCTGCACTGAAGGTCGTCAGTAGCTATAAACAAAACAAAAATGAAGAAAATATATATCGTTTTGTCTTAGCCTATTTATATATAGATGCTTTGAACATATATATTATTATAATTGAAGAGTAATATTTAGAAAAAGTTAACTTGAATCTATTATGTTAGTTAACTTTGAATGTAATATAATAGTTTCTTGGACATACGATATATAAGACATTGTGTATCTCTATATTTTTGAAAACTTTTTTGGATTCTGACTTTCATTTACAATTTTTGCTTGATTTTTGTCTTGAAATATATATATATATATATATATATATATATATATATATATATATATATATATATAGTTTTAGACTACTTGGTGGGGGTTCCAAATGGGTGGGCCCCCTGGACCAGTGCCCAAAGTGCCGCTATATAATTCGGGCCCTGTGTAAACCTGAATCCAATAGTGGTACCTACAAATTTCAATACACGAACCACTAGAGACCACAAATCGGAAGTCGTTCTTAGGCGAGACCCGCCATGATGTCATTATTTATTTTTCCTGTTCATTTTTCCTGCAATGAGAAGTATTTGAAATTGTAAATTGGTAATAAAGTGTAAAAAAACAATCAATAAAAAATCCAGGATTACTGGTTATCTGTATAGAAATTGTTCTTTGCAGATATTCCGAGAGACAAAGATGTCTGTAATATAATCAGTTTTCCTGTATATAAATAGTCTCATATGTTGTGTGACACTTATCTGATTTGGAGACGTTATCATTCCCTGTTTGTTTTAGCTGGCTGTTTATAATTAAATTCTCGCTTCGATACATTTTTTCTTGCTAGTAACAAAATGGCAATTCATCACTTGATACTGAGGGCTCCTCTAGCAATAGATTTTTCGATCTTAAATCCAGGTCAATTGAAGGTATCATACAACTGGCTTCTTTAAATAATCTGCTTAGGATCACCGGTTACAACAATGTTTATCTTTGATTGTTTGGCTGAAGCACTATATGGGTAGCTGGCTAGTGGCCAGTTACACGCTTTAAAACGCTAAAAGCACTTATGAGGCATCCAAAGAAATTAGATTGGCGGACCTGCATTCCAAAAATTATCTATCACGCACTCTGCTCTTGAATCCCCTAAATCATAAAATTGACAGTTTGTTTGTAAATGAGTTCATATATATATATATATATATATATATATATATATATATATATATATTCATAGTTCTATTCTTATATAATAATGAAGTTGTGGAACCTTTGGTGGGTAGCAAATAGAGGAGCAAATACAATGTTAACCCATCGACAACGTTAAAATAATGGTTAGATATTAAACCATTATTTGATCATTCGACATACACACAACTATTTCGGTGGGGATACATTTCGTTGAATCTCATCAGTATGCAGTAACACTATTCTTTACTTGAATAGATGAGATCATTACGTAGTGAAAACTCGTCATAAGGAACATACAACTAAATAGTCCCCATTTAGCATTCATAATACACTATTATATTTGTTGTCAGATAAAATGTATTTTAGTACACTACGCAGACATCAATGATTTAATAGGAATTTCATACAGGCCCATTGAGAGGAGATCTAATTATATAATAGATGACCCGAATGTTTAATTTTATTTAATCCAGTGCTTCTAAAAAAATTAGAATTTCGTTCGCTTAGATTTTTTAAAGACCATTCTATGGCATAATTTAGTGTATTTATTGGCGATTCATATGTTGTCGTATGTATCTTGATATTAGTTTTTAATGTCCTATCGATATATGTTTAATCAAATTCACTAATTTTGTTAAATGTGTTTATTGCTTTCTGCACCGGTTTCTTCCAAAGAATTTGTTTATGAGATCAACCGGATACCTGCTATTACAAACTATTGGTTTTGTTACCATTATTATTGACACTTTTCGAGATTCTACAATACTGATGATTCTTATCAGTTGCGCTTCCCTCAAAAGTTTGAAATCTGGAGTTATTATTTATGAATTTCGTACATACTACTGAATTTAATATTTTATGGCGATTGGTAAACCATCTCACAGAGAACCCCAAATCAGGAGTTTTGTTGTGTGTAACGCCGTTAACCTGTGAAAAGAATGTGTATTAAATCAAAAACCTATCAACACACTTATGATACTAGAATAGATTCCATTGGTTCAATTCACAAATATTTACACTCACTTTTACTGTCTTTGTTTTTACCACAATAAATTTAATGTTTACAAAACAAAGTGACTAACTATCAAAACAGCTCTTCGCTTCTGTCCGACGGTTCAATCACACGCCCTAATATCTAAACTGGTCAACTCGCACGACAGTTGACTTTTATAAGCTAGTGGAAGATACTAGAATTCGATTATTATTTCTGATTTGCCAGAGCAATCTTATCGAAATCGGTTTTAACATCCATCAAAATTTCGGGATAGCCGTTGTTGTTGCTCTTCTTTACTTCAGCCGGTTTTTATGTTGTTTTTATCGGAACAATTAATTTAGAAGGTTTCTTAATTTTTTTGGCGGCGTAATAAATTTTATAACAATACGATCTCTTCGAGATTTTACAATCCATTGAACCCAATGGATACTACGAAAAATACTTCGTATTTTACTTATTTGATGTAATAACATAACTTTTTGTATAAACTGCGAAAACAAAATATAAATTATTGAATTAAAGCAGTTTATCCACATTTTTTTAATATAATTTATTTTCTTATCTTCTTTCGATTATGTTAATTCTGATCATGATTACTGGCACAGTTTATATAGTTACGTGGTTAGTTTGAGACATACATTTTAAGCAAAAATGATTTATTTAACAATATTCTAGAATTATTTGACCTACAAGTAGTAAACACATTAATACAATAATTCCAGCATGTTAATATGAAAAAGTAAATATTTAAAAATTTTCGTATACTATTCAAATTATGTTCCTCTTTAAGCACCCAATGTGACATCACTGGCACTGAAACTATATATACAGATTCTCGATGTTATTTGCATAGTCCGTGTTATTAGTATAACTTTATCTTTAGTGCGAGCGGACACCGCGCGTGTGCGTATGTTTAGTTTGTTTGTCTATGTGAACTGTGCATTTTCAGTGACACCATGTTTATCATAGGATTTTTCACGTTTGGAACATCTACTAATCCAAGTTATTAATGAAACCATAAATAAATGTATCAATTTTATCGCTTTCAAAATGGTAGGTACAATTTAAGTGTAATAATAATTTTCCAATAAATATGCATTCCTAGTAGAAGTAACTAACCATTCTTATTTCGTCTGGGTATTTCCAGTCAAATTTCAAATACTATTAAAGTTTGAAAACCAATTCCGTTTAATCTGTAGTCGGTAGAGTTCAAACAACATATATTAATATCAAAATCTATGTACCTAACAATGTTCTACACAAACATGCATCATGACGTCATATTAATCTAGTAAACAGATAAGAGTTTAATTATGACTTATTAAACATACAATTTGCAAATGAAATGTCAGGACAATAGAAGAAAGTTCCGACGATATTTTAGATTATGGTGCAATACTGGTGTACTTTAATAAATGCATATGTCTGTATTTATTTAACAATTTTCTATTATGGTGTAACCTCCCTTACATAGGTATTCATCTATAATTTGTTTTCGCACCTGCTGATATTATAGCCTCATCTTTGACTCGAAAATTTCCTTGAAATGCTGTTATGTGAAGTAAGAGTTCACTTTTATAAAGTTCTTAAAATCTCTAAGGTTTCATACAAAATAAAATAAAACCATGGCATATAGTTAATGTGTTTATTAATTGATGGCTAAAGTGAAAAATATTCAAAAAGCCTTCTATTCTAAGCTGTCGCGTGATTCAAAAATAGGCAATAGAGGTCGTGGTACACCCGGTTGGAATGAATTTATTGTCGCTATGTATACTCAAGGACTATAGAAGTATTACACCTAAAAGGAACAATTTCTTGAAATTGCAATGTACCTTACATCAAGAATGACACCATGACATTTGCAAGAAATGTTGTTAACATACAAAATAATAATACAGTGTTTGATCACCCCATAACTGTGGACATTCCCCAACACGTCTAGGTATCGCCAAAATGAGTCTGTGGAGGATAATGAAAAGTGGACCCGTCTCCTCCCCATCCTATCCCACACATACTCGATGGGATATAATTATGGCAAATGGAGTGGCCACGCCATAGCATTAACGCCTGCTTCTTGGAGAAAGTCTATTGTTCGACGAACAATTTATTAACGTGAGTTGTCTTACTAAAAAATGGCGCAACTGCCATACTACCTCTTGATCTGGATTTGAACTGAATATTCTGATATTTTAAAATTTTTAAATTATATCATTAATTATGACAAACCGATTTTAATTTTATAGTGTTATAATAAATTAATATGTCAACAACTATACTATGTACCTTGTCTTTCAACTCAGACCTTCAACTGGATCAAGTATCAAAAGTGAACTAATTTACTGGTAATATAATCTTTGTATTTATAAATTAGGATAAAAACTATATACAGACAAACAATTTGGAAAATCGAAAATATTCCTTTTCGCCCTTCAGATCTCGCATACTGAGCAAGCAATCTTGATTCAGCTTTATTAAAATTGAATAGAGGAACACATAAGGAGCTTTGGAGAAGATGCAGCTGGAAAATAGAATTAACCAAAATTCTGGATATGTGGTTGTAATACTTCGTGACTGTAAGCAGAGTAGTCATATTTCCTCGAATCAACACCATTTGAAATCTATTACCATAAACAATAGTAGTCCATTCCAGTCTCAACGCTCACTCACATTCATTCGACATAAAATTAAACATTCCGGCTTTTTCACATTCTATATTCACTGTTGGACAGCTATCGTAAATATTGTTTTATTTTCATTTACTCCACATGATATATATATATATATATATATATATATATATATATATATATATATATATAAATGCTTTCACATAAAACCACTAGTGATTCGGAAATACTTAATTATGTACCAGAAGCTGACCCGTTCCGTCTTCGAACGGGCTAGACAAATCGGATTTTCATATCACATACGTAATATGGCTACAAGCGCTTCTACAAATATTCTGGGATTTAATATGGCGAGCTACACATATTTAAGATTTTAGATTCTGATAGTGCGGTTTTTCCTGTTTTTTAATATTATTTTAACGGCCATTTTTGACATTTTAATATTTTTGACATTTTTCCATTTTAGATATCATTGACATTTTTACTATTCATGACGTTGTTAATATTTCTAATATTTTCAACGTTTGACAGTTTCTACATTTTCCACTTTTTCGACCATTTTCCGACATTGTTGACATTGTTGGCATTTTAGACATTTTTCACATTTTTGACATTTTACACATTCTGGACATTTTTCACTTTGTGGACATTTTTCGCACTTTCGGGGGCTTTACGTTAATATTATTTTAGATTTAGTAATTCACATAATACTCCAGCGCCATTGTGGTCACTTCTTGAACTTGGTATTTATTGCTTTCAGTTGGACACTTCTTCAGTTTAATTCCTATATAAATTTGTCATCCTGTTCTGTACCATCTATAAACTTGACTTTTTTCGGAGTTCTAGTATGTCATCCTTGTCTTGTTTCTACCATCTATAAACTTGCCCTTTTTGAGTGCAGGTATATTAATCGGATGTAATAGGTATTTGCTTTTTATTACAAGTTTTTAATTTATTGTAAACGAAGACACTCTTATTATATTATATGGTTCATGTTTCTTACACAGAAAAAACTAAGTCGTATTGGTATTTAAAGATCCATTTAGTGTAGGTCGAAGTGTCGAAACAAATGCAATTTAAGTTTTTATTACTATTTTCAAGTGGGTAAGTGTGGGCCTTCAATATAAAGCTGTCCCTTCAATAAATTTGGTTAAGTGCGAGTTAAACTCGCATGTTAACAGTTGCGTATCACCTTTAAGATTTATTATAGCCTAAATTCAATAGAGTCTGTAGTTGCAATTTTGTGAAACATTATTATTGAAATAGCTAAAGTAAAAAGTTTAAGTACTTCTTGGGAAATAACACCACAAGTCATGAAAAATTGCTCTATATTCCAAACATTTCGGGGTCTAGGTCAGACCGCGTTGTCAATGGTTGAGAAACTATGAATAAAAAAGGCAGAATTTTACATTTTAGAATTGTGCCCTTTTTATTTAAAATAATTAAATGCGACAGGAGGTTATTAAAAATTTAATTAGTTAAAAGTATATCATGAACGAATACTGAATATTTATTTTCTTTAATTACTTATTAATATTTTAAATTTAAATGTACCTGAACCAATCAATTAAGACAGCAATACAATTATTTAAGTCCAAAGTCAGAATGTTAAATATTTGCTATAGTTAGGCTTGTTACAATTTACAATTCCACAAATTCATTTTTTTTTCTTTTAACTACAATTAACATAAATCAGCTCCCAATTATTCAACTTTGATTTCCTTAATTTGTATTATTAATTATCGATCGGCTATTCAAAGGATATTACCCAAACAAAAATGATTGTGACCAACCTCTTCCCGCTCTTTTCAATATGATATTCTTGTAATCTCATAAATTATTTAAATGAAGTCTAAAGAAATATAACTTACCTTCATTTTTGTTGTGAATTTACATCAGACAATAGGGTGTGGCTGTTTGAAAAGATAACATTTTCCCATGCTGTGTGAAATTGAAATTTGATCGAATATTTTACACATCTTGTACATTATTTATGAGTTCTAATTATATCGGCTTGTGGCGATAAAGCGTAATAAGAGATAAAGGTCGATAATTCGTTGTTGGATTTTTAAAATTTAGTAATAAAAAATAATGGATACGTTCCTACCTGATTTCTACAAAATTAAAAATCTCAAAATGGGATACATTAGAATTTTATTTCTGTCCAAGAAAACTAAGTAATTTTCACGTAAATTGTTATTAATATTATTAATTAATATTATGATGTAGTTTTCTGATTTAATATTTTCTCCGAGAATTTCACAACGAACCGTCTGTTTGGGGAAATTTTATATTAAGGTATATATGGGAAGTAATGAAAATAGTAAATACCAAAATTATACCTCAATATTAACTCATTGTAACTCAAGAATTTATTCTCATTAGCTTACTGCCGTGAGCTATATTTCATTTTGGTGAAGACGATAGGAATATTTACAGGGTATTCCAAAAGTAAAGTGGTGACTCTTGGGTTAATTGTATGTAAAAAACTTCATGTGAGCACATGTTCTAAACATTTTGAGATACTGGGTGGTAAACTTTTCAAAAATTGGTCTGCTTTTTATAGTACCTCTGAAACCACTTTAATGAAATTTAGTACAAAGTGACTTTACCTTGAGGGGTATTTTCTGATGTACAACATTTCTTTTTATTTCTTCAAGTATAGTATAAATATAAGTGTAAATAGTTCCAAATAATATAGTACGCCACTGATTTTTAGGGTTCCGTATATACAATATACGGATACCCTTATAATATCACTCCGGATTTCTGCCCCTGTCACATAACAGCAATTTTCTCCTAGACTAAAATTTGGTATCAATGTACAGTATGGTGAGCCGATCGGGAGAACATATCGTAAAAGAAGAAATTTTGATTTTAGGGGTACTTCTGGGGGGAAAAACTAAAAAAATCGACCGTTCCCCCCCTGATATCCTAAACTACTCAGATTTTTGATTAAGTGATACCGACAGTTAATGGCAATTTGGAGGAGCAAGACAGTTTTTATTATAAAAAGGTTATCGAACTTGTTGAATATCGCTGGGAAGAGTGTATAGAGCTGAAAGCAGATTATCTTGAAAATTAAATATAGTTTTTTCCAAAATTTTGTTTTCTCTGGGACCATCCTCGTATTTGAAGTACGCCTGATTTCTTTGTTGGGATAATTTTACCATATATATACCATATATACATTAGTTAATAGTTATATGTCAATCAAATGTATCTTTCACATTTGATTGACATAAGTACTAATGTCAATGCTTGCAAAACCAAAGTCTGTTACTCAACATTTTTGATTTAATTGTTAAGATTACTACATGTCTAAGACAGTTGTCTTTACAACCTCATAATCTATGTCATTGCAAATAAACTTCGAAAGCTCATAAGTATCAAGACTATCCTTATTTCTTAGTCCTTCCCATTAGCCGATATACCCGTTAACTTCATCTAGTTTAAATATATATATATATATATATATATATATATATATATATATATAGCAATTATTTTAACAAAACAATAACAAATGACACCAGGAGGAGGGGTTCTTAAAAACTCCTTGAGGTTATATTAAAAAACGGGATATACATATATGACATGTTTTAGTAAAGAGAAACAAATTCTATATAAATTATTGTAGTAATGTAAGTGTTTGTTTCCCCTATGCTGTGGATGGGATTACTGTTAACTACAATAATTCTTAACCGATTATAATTTCATGGCAACCACAACAATGAAGCTATCTTAACTTATCTTGTAGGGTTAATTGTATCTAGATGTAATTATCAATACTACATTAGTCAAGTTTTATGAACTGTAAACCTAATTTGCTAAACACCCGCCACCGCTTTTAAGTTGCGAACTAAATATTGAATGGTATGAGTCGTAACTTTACTGCTTGCTGCATTCAAAATATTCTTTATCTTATCGTAAGCAATATAAAATATTTTGTCGTTAATATTATTATTAGAACATAGTTATTTTTCGTATAGAAATTAATTGTGCTTATTTTTATTCCAGGTGAGTAATTTGCTTTTGTATTACAATATTTGGTAAGTAATAACATCTATTTTTAAAAATCCGTTACAATTTTATTAGCACTTTTGGTGATACAAGTGATAAACAAATAACCTGATTTTTTAATACAACACAACTAGATATTAGATAATTATTTACAACAAATTAATAACTTGTTGACTTTGGAAAAATTGTTTGTGTTTTGCATTATTTATTGGTGGTGAAAATCTACAATGTAATGCAGGCTCAACTCTTTTATTAACGACGTTGTTCTTGTAATGCTGGTAGCGCAATATCCGACGAGTATCAACTTATACGCAAACAGATTCCATTCTTTGGGTATAATGTTACACCTCTTATTACTAATTCGAGGAGTAATTCCACTGAACTATTATAATAGTAAATGAAAGATGACAATAAATATATTTCTTAATTTTCCTGCATTGTATTAACGACGTTCAAACATTTCAATAGCCTCAGGGAAGAAATGTTTTCTAACCCGTGCAAACCGTTCAGTTTTAGTGGCCACGTAACATCATTGTCACTTGAAAAAAAATGCGTAGTGTGTCTTTCCGTTCTAGGGATAATTTAGTCGCCAGAGGCCAAGTGCAGGGAATTAGGTAGTAATTCCACCTATCGAAAGCTCGCTTGATTAATTGCAGGCATTTCTACACAAGAGGTGTGACTGTGAGCATTTTCTAAATTAAATAGCATTTCTTTAAGAAGTTTCCGCGACGTTTTTTTTTTCACGCACCCGCTATTTGGTAGTTTATTGTGCATTCTTTGTTTTTGTGCAGGTAATCGATGAAAATTATATCTTTAACCAAAGGTTCATCTATAGTAACAAATCTGCTAACAAAATTATTTTTGTTGCTTTCAAACATTTGCAGCAAATGCTCACAAATGAGTACGGGTTGTCGTTTCTGAGCAATCAACACTCGGAGTAACCATCTTGCATTTAAGGTTTCAGATATTTCCTCGTGACAAACCACAAGCACTAAAGCATGCAAGTTCACCCATAGAATCTATAATTGGTGGACCTCCGGCATGCTCGAAATGTATAGATACCGTTTGTCCGTATTCTTTTGATATCCTCAGTCCATCCTGTAGGGGGTTTCCTTTGACTTTGCTTGGCTGCTCTCGATTTCTAGGATTCCTTTTATCCATGGATTATCCTGCACCCTAATGACATGTCCGACCCCCGCCATTTTAGCCTCAATTTGTTATCTGCATACTTCATTTTTAATCCTGTCCAGAGTTGTTTTCTGAAGGATAGTTGTGGCACCTTTAATTAATGTTAAATTAATTTTGGGAATAAGACCCCAATACTTGAAAATAGTGTATATTTCCTTTTTGTCTTTTTTTAATTACTGTATATTTCCAAAGTTATGCCAAACATAGACCTTTCCATTTTATGTTATTTAAGTATTGATTTTTTAGTCAAGCTCTCGTCGCCATAGTTCAGGACTGGGAGAACGCATTCATTCAAAGCTTTCCTCTCTAGATTAATTAGCTCCTCTCCTTTGAACACATCCCGCAATTTACCAAACGAAATCCATTCTGTTGTTTGGTTGTCTCTACCAATTTTTATTTCATGTCCCAGTATATAACTCTTCAGCCTTTAAATTTCTTTGTTCTTCACATTTATGATTAATTAGGAACTAGATTCGTCTTCATCTTAGTTTTGTTAAAATTATTGTCAGATCAATTGTTACGTTTTACAGATCCTGTATCACATGTGAATGTTCCATAACATTTATGAATTGGTTTGGCGATAACGCCTATTTCGATTGAATCTTTAAAGTGGGAGAAGAGCGTATCATTGTTTTATATTTCTGATATAATACTTGAGTGTCTGTAATTTATTTGGCGTTCTTCTAGTGATTTCTAAATAGCTGCCAGTTCAACACTATCAAATACTTTATGGTAATCAATAAAAACTAGATAGAAGTATGTTGTACTCTGTAGAGTTTTCTATTAATGTTTCAAAGTAAGTAGGTGGTTGTCTGTTCCACGGCCTGAACGGAATCACGCCTGTTCCCTAGGTTGATAAAGCTCAAATTTTGTTGCCAGTCTAACAGTCGAGATGTGTGTATACAGTTTATAGAGGTGGTTTAAAAGGTTTAAAAGTGGCAAGTAATTTTCGAAGCTTGTTTAATTTTTTCATTTTTCATAAAGAAAATAAGAAAAATTTTAGTATCTTGTATTTTTTATAGATCCTCCGATTTTTATAATCTCCTCCATTTTCTCCCGGAGCTATGGTTCATTTTGTTTAAAGCCTGGTAAATTTCAGCCAGGGGATGTCTTCTGATCTGCATTTTATACTTTTTGTTCAGGTTCTTAATTGGCTTTACTGTTTATAGTTTGGTGTAAAACTGTTATTTCTAGGATTATTAATTCTCTGTTTATAACTAGATTTCTCTTTGCAATAATAAAATATATTTATTATAATTATTAGTTAAAACATAAATTTTTGTGGTAGTTAATTTATCACGTAATACTAAAATATCTTTCCAATTTATTAGTTTATAAAATCTGTATAAACTTAGCACTAAGAATTAAAGTTAATGTAATCTAATAATATTTATGTGAGTAATAATGAAATTAATTTTCAATTTCTATTTTTTAGTTGTTTAAATTTTTTGGTAACTTCTATGATTAATAACCAATATATTTTAACAAAAAAACGCCGCAATCAGAATTCCATAAAGTTTCTACCTAGGGAAATAATGTTTGTGGTTTGTTTTTAACAATTATCCTAATGGAAAATTAACAGGTACTTTATATGAAAATTCAGAGATTTTTTCGGCGACCTTTTGTTTTTATTTTTTCTGTCTAGTTAATACCACATTATTTTAGAATTTCTATTACTTGTTGTGGCTGGTTCTGATTATTTGCAACATTAAATTGAGATTGTGAAAATGAAGATAAAGTTCCGTGTGCAGAACTTTAGCTATTGAGACATTTTTCTACATGAAAATGTCATAATATTTAATAATTTTCTAACTAATTGCCAAAACTAAATTCTTATACCTTTAATCCGGATATATTCATAATTTTTGCAATCACTTATATGTCGATTTAAATTTCTTCACATTTTTGTTAGATGTCATTTCGAGCCCTATGAACCATCACTCACATTTTTACTACAAGGAACAAAAATTAGCATCATTTTAAATTTGTAACATAGACAATAGACAGCCTAATAAACGTGAAAATTAATTAACAAAACACTAAAAAGCTTCAAGCAGATTTTGAAAGCAAGAAATTGAAAAGCTGCACTTTCGTTGAATTACAAATGTGTAACACGGTTTTCTGTAACTTTGACAATAGTACGGCACGAGTCACATTTTAATACTGTCAACAACGATTTCAACCCCGTTCTGAGTGTGTTTTAGTTTTTCCGATATTTTAAATATTAAATGAAATTGTAGAAAAAACGTTCTCTCAGTTAGTTTTTGCACATCCCAAAAGCGTTAACTGGAGCTTTTTGCCATTTTCCAAAAAGTTTCTGTATTTTCTTATGTTCTATTTCTAGAAAAATACACACATCAGCTGTAACATTTAATACATTCCAGTTCTATTGATCTGTATTAAATGTAATAGATCTTTAGCTGCTCTCTGTTCAAATCGGATAAGCGTTAACAAGAAATATGCCAATGTTCTGGATAATTAATTACCTGTTGCTTATAATAGGGATTTAGCCGTAATACCCTAACAATGAATAGTTGTGTTCCTCGAAATTCTGCAATGCTAACCGATCGATGCGATCATTATATTAGGAAACTAGAGAATTTCTCAATATTGTGATTTTTGGAATGAAGAAAGTAAGAAACATTTTATTTAATAGTATGATATGCTATATATATAGTTTAGTAAATTCTTAACATGTTACATTTTCGTATCAATACTTAATAAAGAAATTCGAGAAACACCGCATACGATAGCTACATACAGTTTCTTCTTAGGAGAACTCTATATTTCTGGACTTGTTTGCAATAACACTATACTTATAGAAAGTCGCACCTAGAAGCGCCCTATAAATTTCTGAAGATAATTCTTTCACATTCCTCCAAATTGAAAGGAGCTTTGTTACATGATATTTGGAATTTTCTTGTGCTACCCGGTATATTATAAAAGTAAATTCTTAGTTATGTGACCTAATATTGTCAACATTTTAATTTGAAAATTTACATATTCCCTTCTGTTCCTAATGTTTCTTTATTGCCATAGGCTACAGAGTCTAACCGATACCCTGGAACTTTTGGAATTTGCTGAAATATACAGAATTTTCTACAAGTGTGATGTTATTTCCCACAAGTACTGAAATACAGATGAGGTGGGGTTCTTTGACCTTCACTTATCTCCCGAGTATTTACTCTCCCATACTTATGTGCGGATATTTTCCATAAGCATTAATCAATTTCAACAATAAATCTTTATATTTAGTCTTTTGACAATTTATCACAAATATAGTTCTAAACTGATCTCAGAATGTGTTTTAATAGCTCGCTCTTCATCATACGAATAGTTGGCCAGGTCGATGGCACAGGTTTTCAAGTGTGTGAAGTTTCTGCGAGAACCCGACTTGAAAAACACTCCTTTGAGTTAGTTGTGTTGACTTTGAGCAAGCCACGACAATTTTGGTAAAGCCTGTACAGAAAAGTCACTTTGAACATATTGTTACGAAATTTGCCCAAAGCCAACCCTGTTTCATTTCAGTACGACAACAATCGCTTTGAGAGAAAAAATGGTTCTCGAAATGACTCGTTACCTGTAGGAGTGATGACTGATTTTACTGGAGAATTCGACGCTGGTTTTATAAAGGAAGCAGGCCACGATCGCGAGTTCAGTTGATGGAGCGAAGAGCTTATATGTAAAATTGTTATTGTGATATTTGAATCAGCTGTTGTACATTCGAAGTAAATAAAAGTTTCTAGAAAAGTGAAAGTGAATATTAGTTTTATAATTTTAAATTGAACCCACGAACTATATTGCAATATTGATAAATGTTTTCAGTTCTGGAAGATGAAACTCTCTCACCAGTGTCATCCTGTACTGACATATTTTCAATAATGTGACCTTTGTTCTCAATAAATTCAAAAAATTGCTCTATAGAAACATTTGTGCGTCGACAAAAGCATCTTCAAAAGATCTTTTTTGTATTGTAATCTAATTTATCTATTCAAGAAATTAATTCATCAAGTAAAAGACATTTTTCTACCTTTAATGTAAGAAAAGAATTAATTATTAAACGTGTTTCTGTTGCAAACTTTTGTAGTTGACACATATTACATTTCTTAATCATATATCAATATTAATTAATTTTGAAAAATGCACATTTATAACATTGTATACAATTTTGAAATTATTGTCTGTTACTTCTAATTGAGAAATTATGGATAGAGGTTCACCTGTCAAATATCTCTTCAAATATGTTTTTTCTGTCTTTAACAATAAACTATCGTTATTCAAAATTAATGTATCAAGAAGTTCTTGAAATGCTCTGAAATTTAAACAATTTCCATAAAATATTGGAATTTCAGTTTTGGGAAGTTTTACGTTTCTTTTAAATGTTCTAAATGTATTTACATTCTGTGAAGTAGCTAAATCTAATTTACTAATAGATTATCTAATCAGACAAATATGGAAATAACTGTCTTCAATTTCAGTCCTTTGTGTAATTTGTTCCTCAATTTGTTGACTCTGTGCTTCAATTTCATCTTGAATTTCATATTTATCATAATTCTTTTGTAGCATTTCTAGTTTCATTTTTAATTTGATTGTATTTTCTAAATTAATTGGATAAGCTACCTAATTGGTTATTTTTGTTATACAAGCCTTTTGGACTTAGTTTCATTAAAATAATCGAGAACCTATGTGACAATGTAAATTATATATCAGAAATCACAATGTCACTTTCCAGAGCTGAATCATCACTTACTCTCACAAAAAAAGGTTGTCAAGCAATGCTTCAACATGTTACTATGTAACTCTCGCGGTTGGTAATTTATTTTGGGATCCTTCATAAAATACGTAACCTTAAACGTAATATGACCAATTATAGACCAATATGAAACATATTAACTGTGGCAAAGCTTCTGGAGAACCTAGCCCATATTAGAATTGATTAATTCATTAAATCATGTATATTCCATTTCTTTGGAATAACACCACACTAAAATCTATATATTTCAAATATTCCAAACGTTTCGCACTCTAAATCAAGTCCGTTCTCAATAATAAAATAACCCAATGAAAATTAAAAGACTATAATTATACAATACACAATTTGAAATTAAAATGTTTAATTGTATAACACTTTAATGTGAATTTGTGTATTTTAAATATTTCACCTATAAATTATCTTTTTTTTTAAGTTCAGTAAGTAGAGAAATTACCTCAAATGCAAACTAACATTAGATGGCAATAATAGTTTCTTGCAAATATATGAATGTACCTGTCGCATCTCGTAACCAAATCTCGGACTATCCGGGAACATAATTGAAGCAATTCAGAGTAGAGACCTTATTCTTCGCAGCAAAGTACACTAAACACAGCAAACTTTTGCTGAAGTGTTTCGAACAAATTTAATTCACCGTTTTGTAATTTTTCTTTTCATGAACATGTATGGGGTTAATCAGATTAACTTAAATTATTTTGTAATATTTTTTTCTAATTATTCATTACCCATTAGTCTTGCTGTTACCGATTTTCTCAAAATCTTATGACAAAGGCCAATATGTTCGCATAAATAATGACATTCTATCAGTTACCGTTAGCTAAGCTATTTGAGATATTATATACGTTTACGATTACTTAAACAATATAATTAATTGAAACCTGTCGTATTCCTCATAATGAGCCCTTGCATTTGATATATTACATGATGCATTTGAAAACAGTTTTTTATATTCCGTTTAATTCTACAATTTGCCCCCAAAATTAATATTAGTGCTCTGACCTTACATTTCCTGTAAAGTTCAAGTAAAGCCCTATACAACCATTTCTTTCCAAATTTGAGGTCTTTTAGTTTCGGAAATAAAGGGGCGGAATGTGTAATTTTTGTTAATACCTTTTAAACAATTTATTTAAACAATATGAAAAAAAATTGTATTCCTCTTAATGAGCTCTTTCATTTGATATATTACCTGATGCGTCTGAAAAAAGTTTAATTTCTTGTTTTTCGTTTAATTTCTTATTTTCCGTTTAATTCTATACTTTGCCCCGCAATATGAATACTAGGGTGTTCTGCTTCTTTTACCACTAATGTTTAAGTGAAGCTCTATAACTCTTTTTTTTAATTATAGGTCTTATAGTTTCGGGAATAAAAAAAGGAGGGGGATTATTTTTTAATTCTATAAGTTGCTCCCTAAAATCAATATTGGGGTTTTTTCCTTATTTTTCCTGTGAATTTTGGGCAACGTCCTATAATCCCTATATACTTTTTAAGTGCCCTTAGAATCAGAATGTCTTACGACATGTACTCCTGATCGGGTTAACAAACTATACTCTCATTCCAAATTTCAACCTTTTCCATCCAGTAGTTTCGGAGAAAATTGACTGTGATATGACAGACAGACAAATCGGGGGTGACATGTATCTATGTGTAAAAGAATGTAAGAATGTAGTGGTCAAAAAATAACTTTTGTATGTATTATTTCTCTAAAAACAAAAAGAAATGTCAATTAATGTCAACCAATTTGTTTTTACCTTAAGATCATAATTTTTTATCTATGGTCAAATAAATTAAAGAGCAAAACGTTAACGCAATAAAATCGAAATTAAAGACAGAACTCCAGTTAAATGTTTAATGTTCACTTGGAATTGTTTCAGAATATTTTATTGAGTCTCGGGTGACTAATTGTATCCAGTTCTTACGGAATCGAATTTGAATTTCAAACACACAACTTGACTTTAAATAAGAAGAATTTCTAATGAACCTTTAAACGTTTTACAGACTCCAAAAAATTCGAAATGCGAGCATTTTGTGTAATGGTTGGATTACAACATATGCATTTATAAAACGATTTCAGATTAATCGTATCTCACTTAACGAATTTAAAATATTCTCAACCAAAGTTTTGAGTACCGAAGTTGTTAACCTAATATTAAATTGACATTCATTACGATAACTATTTATCATTCATTTAAATGTTCTTGAGGTATAAAACACTTTCTCGACAAAATTGTTTAGTAATGCTTTCAATGAATTACAATAGCAAAATAATAAGGGTATCCTAATAATTGGAAGAAGGCACAATAGTCAGTGATTTGCTGAACCTCCAGAGCAGTTGCGTCAATGTAACAAAGCTCGATTAAATTGCTTGAAAAATCGTAACAAAAACAAAATTCATGTGCAGCAGACCACTATAACAGAGAATATAATAGTTAAAAACCAATAACTGAAAGAAGTGGACAATCATGTTTGTTTCGGAGAGAAGAAGAAGACTTCTGTATTATTCGACCAATGTGTCCTACCACATAGGATCTAATACAGATACAAAGCATTAGAGTGCCAAATGTTAGGCATAACACTTACAGAACAAACACCTGGGGATAAGAACGATGGGGCAAGAAATGTGGATGATGTACAGGCCTGATGTGGATGATGGACAAACCTGATAAGGATGCAAGAGACACCGTGTCTAAAAATAGACCAAAGAACACAATCAGTCAGTTTTGACTGCAATTAATTACCAAAATTACGTTGATGAATCGCAATATAGTTACGCCGAGCTAGAGCTCTAGACACCGTTTCCTATATTTGATACACACTTGCTAATAATAAATAATGTGTCTTCCAATTCCGAACCGAAGTAGTTATCAAAAAATAATTTGCTGGTTTGTGCTTACCTACTGTAAAGCATCCAGTTTTCCATACATGTAAGTCATATAAGTACGATATTAGATTCAGCAACGCTTTTCAAAAAACGAAGTGAAGACATTCAAAATGATCAGTATAGAAAGCTTCCATTAACGCCTACAGAATAGTAGAAAAAGTGTAGTCGAACAAGGAGCTAGGTTATTATTAGTTTCCTGCAAAAATGCCAACTTAGTTGTTTGGTGGTAACGTTCAAAACATTTTATTATTTATGTCTTTATAATACCCCAAAATTTCAACAGGAGCAAAGCGATATCGATTCTTAAAAAACTTCTCGATTCTAAGAAATGACTCCTAAATATTTTGCCCCTTAAAAATAAAGGGGAACCTAATTTATTACCTGATTTCTAAGGATTACATAAAAATGTTTTGGTTTTATGCAAAATTTAATCTGGGTATAAGCATAACATTTGCAGTAATTGCTGCAAAACTGTATAAATTGTAAAGTTACTAGTGTTCTTAAAAGTTATAGACTAAAGGTATTACTTATTTATGATGGTACGACATGTAAACCAATGTATGTTGAAATATGTTATATTAGTATAAACAAAACACGAAATTCTAGAGAGTAAATTACATTTTACATTTTTGTCACATTGCCAGCTAATGAATTAAAATTTATTAAATTGATATGATACTTGTTTGTGCCAATTTTAATTTGCATTTAGTTTAACATGCTAGAAACGATCACACAATTTAAATGTTAGTATTGTTGCAACAATTGCGAAAATACAGGATGAAATACATCAACTTGCATTTACTATTGTCTGTCACATACCATACCAATAGACCGAGAGATCTGAATTAGAAGATCAAACACTATTTTCTGAATCCTGCTTTCTGGAGCACTGAAAGGTTCTATGAGGTACCTACAATTCATGGAAAAATCCCAGAGCTACTACGGGATTTTCCTGTGAAAATTAGATTTTCCAAACAAAAAAAAACTAGGGGAAGGTCGGGTATAGTGGCCACCCTAAGCTTTGAAAGTCTGACATTTATGAAAATATCATTCTTTTTAACTTTATTCTACACATTTATGTTCTCGTATTAATATAGTTTCAATATCAATATACTGTTTTGTCACATTCCAAGTAAATTATTTATTTTTTCAAGTAGATGGTCAGATGGGAAATTGGCCATTATACCTGCCCTGGTCGGGTAAAATGGGCCTATACAAAAAACACAAAGCAGGTAAAGTGGCCTAGTCTTAATAAAAAATAGTTGTTAGGTATATTTCCAGCCATTTGAGTATTTCTGTTAAAGTTATGTTTAATATTATTGTATTCAGCTAACTGATAGGTATGTAAGTTTTCTTAAATCATCTAGAGTCAATCCAAAAAACCGCTTCTCTTGTTCTAAAACGTGTTGAAGCAATTCTTCCTCTTGCTCTGGAGTGAAAGTTGGACCGTTGTGACCCTAAAAGTTTTATATTTTCAACAGCATCTTTGTTTATTCCTTTAACACGTCTTTTGAGCGTCGATCGAGGAATTTTAAATGTTTTACTAGCTTTGAGGAATCCCATTTCTTTATTTCTTACAGCGTTTATACCTTTTTTCGTTGCATCCGGGTCCCATGTCTGCTGCTGCGACGTCCGTATGTAAATATTTGGCATATCTAAAACAATAAAAAAAAACATTTTAGTTGAAATTATGGTGGTCCATTAGGCCACTTGACCTACCTACAGTCTAGACCACTTTACCCAAAACAGAACACGACAAAAGAAGAAAACATTTGATGCCATATTGAAGTTAACTTGCACTATTTTTCCGTAAAATAAATATGCTTATAAAAGACCTAAACCTATAAGGTGCTTAGTTGATTTTTATTTAAATTAATGAAAATAGTATATTACAATGTTTAAACCACTCACCTTAGATCAAAACTCCCAAAAACATTATTTTCGCTATAAAATGCTTCAACGTGAAGTTAACCTGATATTGTTTACGGGAGCAAAATGGCGTCGGTCAGTGAATTAATTCCACAAGACGTTGACAGAGGACGATAGCTGGTTCGTTTAAAAAATGCGATAGACCGCTTTACCTGCCTGGGCTACTTTACCCGACCTTCCCCTAGGTGCTGTAACGATTTTCTGAGTACTGCCATGTTAATAAAACAATAGTTACTATCGATTTTATCACGAAAATATTTTTTACTGGAGGGTAGTAATGGGTCTAAGGGTTGAAATTGATATATGAACATGTAAGGAAAATGTTTAATTCTTGAATGGTTTTCTGAGTCCTGCCAACTATAATAATCAAAAATTTTTATCTTAAAATGATCCAAAAAATCTTGGCATGACTCCTGGTAGGGAGATTTCTGGAAAACCAGAATAAAGATGAAAATTTTCAGCACAATTTTCCAAGTGAAAATTCATTTATTCCCTAGAATGCGTCATGCCATTTTTTCTTAGTCATTTCAATATAAATATGCTTGATTAATTTAGTTGGCAGGACTCAGAAAATCATTCAAAATTAATAATTTTTGTTACATTTTTATATATCGATTTCAAACCTTATACCCATTCCTACCCTTCTGCCACAAATATTATCTTGTAAAATCGATGGTAACCTATCGTTTTATTAACATGCCAGTACTCAGAAAATCGTCGCAAAACTACTTTTTTGGAAAATTTAATTTTCACAAGAAAATCCCCTAGGAATCTCTAGGATTTTCATAGAACCTTTCAGTACTCCAGAAGGCAGGACTCAGAAAATCGTAGTTGAACTTCTAATTCAGATCTTCCGGTCTATAATGGAAACCTATCGTGATACTAATTCAAATCTATAATAAAATCTAGATCGAAGATGTAGCTCAGACTGATACTATTTTGCATCCTTCAGCATAGCTCAAGATAATATTTTTTTTTATATAATTACTGTAGCCCATATAATGTAACTTCCGGGCAAATTACTATATGACCCACCTATTCTCATTACAGTTTTCAAAAATGGTAGATAATAATTTCTCTATTCATTTATGAGTTGACTCTATTCTATGCACTCTCAACTGATCCTGAACCTTATGGTGACTAAATTAAATGTAGGAGAAAACCAACACCAGCATATTCTACTGATAAAAGATATCCAACTGGCAAAAAATTCAACATTTTTATATCGGCACTTTTTTGTTTTTTTAGCACCATAACTTCATAAAAATTGCTAATCCTTCCTTTTATTTAATTATTTTTTTTATCTACCAGGGAAACCTAGAAATTGAGTTATTATAGCTCCAATCTGCTGATCTCTTGCTTAGATAATTTAAACAAGAGAAGAAATAAATAAATAATTTCATATAATTTGATTAATTGTATTTGTGAAACGTTCTTAATAACTGGAAAAAAAAACAGTGAACAACATCAATTATTACACCATAGAAAGTCCTTTATATTTATAACGTTATGTTACCTACCAGATAATTTTGCTATTTAATAGTCTTCTCGTTATTGTTATTAGTTCTTTTAGGGATAAATTTATTTTAAAAATCAACATGTACACTAACCGTCCATTGAAATTTTGCCTGAATCTGCAAAATGAGGTGGTAGATAATTAACACTGAACATTAAGTTTTCGAGGGCGCAGATTACGAATCTGTAATTACTTTTTACCGCAAGCTTGCAATAAGGGGGGGAATGCCCCAAAACAGGGTTTTTTACTTTATTCCCGAAAACAACAATGAATATGAAGAAAGTAACTCGAGCAGCGTTTATTATTGTAAAATTTCACATCGAAAACAAGTAGTAAATTATACAAAATCAACGAATTGTTGTGAAATTATTTAAGTTTTCAGTTCAATTCATCACTTTCGTAATATACGCGTAGACACTCCAATAAATCATTAAGATTTGTCAATCGGAATTTGCTTCTATTTAGAATGCTAAAGGATCGGGAATAGTATTTTAATAAGGTGTTTGAGGTGTGATGGATTATGAAGTTATTATTTGAATATTTTACTAACGATAATTTGTTTATATTCATTTGTTATTGAAGATGGTCGACGAAATTATAAAGGACCCCGCACATTCTTTATGGAAAGTGGTCCCGGATGGATTTGGCTGAAATTTTCCTATTTTGTAGATTTCAACGAAATGTCTTTATGACCGCAAAGCCCGATGACCGATTGTTTTCAAGTTATGGTAAATTTTATATTTAATGTCAGGGTATACCACGATGAGCTAAGTCGGTATGTATATCAGAAACTATTAGAAGTATTTATCTGAAAATTTGCTATATATACAGGGGGTTTTCGAAGAGCTATTTTAGTTAAAATAATTTCAGTTATCTACGACTTCCGGTTCTACTGGAAATGGACCCCAACTTTGTTTTTATAAATGGATCACCCTGTTTTTTTAAGCTTTTTTAGAATCTATGATGAATTTCAATATAACTTTATTAAAAACATATGATGTCTGAAGGGCTTCAGTTGAAAGTTATATAAACTTTTTGACAGATGCAGCTTTCTAAAAAATATATTTCTTTGAAAACAAAGAGGGCCAGGTCAAAAATTACCAGAATTTGCCTGAATAAAACCTGAAGCTTTCTAAATCTTTGGAAACTTTTCAAACGAATATACGGAGTGTTCAGAAATTGGCACCGAATTCGGCTATCTCGAAAATAGTGTTAACTCATTTCTTTCAAATGGATTTTATGTTTGAAACCCCATACCTAAATTAAAGGATTTTTTGGTTATGTGAGATATCTGATTATCATTAGGCTTTTTTGAGCGAATGCTGAAGTGTCAACAAACAATATTTGCTAATAATTTGGTGTTAAAGCACAATTATATGGGAAGTTCCGTTCGCGATACTCGGATAGCCCAACACCCACCCATGACACGCTGACGGGGCTGATTCACAATTGCAAAACAGATGGACAGTTTGTGAAAAAGCAAGAAAAAGGGAAACTTGTCATAGATAATAAACTGAATTAAGTTCGCATAATTAAGAGCATATCCAGAAAATTCCTCAGTAGAGAGAAATAATGTCTATGATTAGTTTTCAGAGGATTCTAAAAAACATAAGAACTACCCGTTTGCATTCTCATAAATTAAGAATTTAAGAGCAGGTGACGCAGGTAAGAGATGGAATGATCTTGCGAAATCATATTAATCAAAATTCATGAAGACGATCATTTTTTACACAAAATAATTTGGACGGATGAGGCAAAATTTATGGAATAGTCAACCACATTACTGGAGTGATACTAATCCACACATTATTTTTAGGTGAGAGATATCTCGAAATTTTAGAAAATGGTTCACATCAATTAGAGTCGGCTGAGAATCATCTGTGGTCTCAACACGACCTCATAATATTGCACCTGTGAATGCCTTTTTAGACAATCATTTTGAAGATCATTGGATTGAGAATAATGGACCTCATCGACGGCCCCCTGGTTCTCCCGATATCACTCCTTAGCTTTTTTTATTTGGGGTCGAATAATAAATATTGTCAATGAGGCACCGCTAATAACAAAGGTAGATTGCCAGGAAGGATCTGCGTCATGGTGTAATGAGTATGCTTTGGTCTATCCGGAGATCGCAATGGAAAGGTTTCACATACTTTTTTACAACCGTATCAAATTCTACATAAATGGTTAAGAAAGTAAAGTAATATATATATACCTTTCTTTTTGGTTCCTTCAAAAGGCCTATTAATAATATCTCTGATAACTACACCGAAATTTTTAATTTTTCCAAGTGTATATAAAAACTGTTTCACTTAGTCTTAGAATAAACTCGTACTTTTTGGCCTAGATTCCAATGGTTTTGAGGTAAAATGGAGTTGCCATTTGATGAGTTATACGGTTTTCTGAATCAGTACCAATTTCTGAGTTCTCCGTTTTTTTTTAATACTTTTCAAAGATTTAGGAAGCTCTAAGTTTTATTCAGACAAATTCTGGTAATTTTTTATCTGGCCCTATTTGCTTCCACAAAAATAATATTTTTTGAAGAGCTGGATCGGTCAAAATTTTCAAAAAGTTGAAAAAACTTTTAACCAAACCCCTTCAGACTTATGAGATTTCCAATAAAGTTATCTTAAAATTCATCATAGATTCTAAAAATGCTACAAAAAACAACATGTTCCATGTAAAAAAAAAACGAATATTTGGTCCACTTCCGGTAGAACCGGCAGTCGTAGACAGTTGAAAGTATTGTAACTAAAACCGGCTCCTCGAAAACCCCCCGTATACTAATTTTCAGATTAATACTCCCAGTAGTTCCTCGACTCAGCTCTTCCTGACCATAAATATAAAATTAACCATAACCTGAAAACCGTCAGTTATCGGACTTTGCGGCCATGAAGACATTTGTTCATTTTGTTGAGATCTACAAAATATCAAAATTTCAGCCAAATCCACGGGGGGCACTTTCCATAAGGAATGTGCGGGGTCCTTTACTGCCCAAATGAAGATATTTGATTTCAATGAACTCTCAAATATTTGAAGATTACTCACATGGAGAATTATTGCTGTACAAAAAATTATCAATCTTGGTTTTTGAATTTGAAATATGTATTAAATAGAATGATACTAAAGGAGTGGAACGAAATTAACTGAATCATTTCAGTAGTATCAATTAATATATAAATATATATATATATATATATATATATATATATATATATATTTAATATTGGGTTTCCGTAGAACAAAAATTTTCCATTCCTTCAGGACAATTATTGTGAATGTATCTCTTAACAAAATTTGTATTATTTATAAAAATTTTAAAGGGAACCTCATTAACAATTTTTGAAAGTGTAAGTTACTTGTCCAAATGGATTCAGATAAAAAAACCAAATGAAAACTCCAGTATTATTTATGACTAATCTCTATATCAAAGGATTTAAATGTACCCCAAATACAACGAAACAAGAACATTTTAGGAAAAATATAAATTATATTAATTGAAATATTTTCAACAGAATTTTGTGGTGGGCTAATATGACAGTTTATTGAAATAAAAATCATTTTAATAACTTCCTTTCTTTGTGCTACATTTAAGAAAATTTTATTTATTTATTTAATTATAAAAATAAACATCTGTGAAACTTTTTACTTTCAGATAAGCTTGCAAATCTTGCAATTACTGTTCGCCCTTAAACGAAAAATGTATGTTGCAAAAAATATATTACTATACATTAGTTTTCAGTGTAAACATACTATAAGTAATATTATAAATGAAGATGCGGAAAAATCTGTGGTATTAATTATTTTTTTCACTAAAAGGTTAAATTCAATATGTTCGGATTGGCAGTCGATTATAAAAAGCTACTTAAACAGTAATATTACAGTTCAACGAAGTCGATTTCACATGATAAAATATAATGGAACATGTATATTTTTAAGATAAACTCAATAACAATAATCACTAATTTATTTACATTATGCACACGCCTATTAACTCCTGTTACACTCCGGCAATGGTAAAAAAATATTTAATAAATTTTGCAGTTAATTATTACAAATATATCAAAACTAACACTATGACTGTCGTTCCACTGTGAAAATTAAAATGACACAGAAATGAACGTAAATACCAGCTAGAAAGAGATAAATCAGACCATGATGGCAGTGGGTGCGGTAATATTATACATATGCACCCTCAAAGGTAACATTGTCCGTGACAACTTTAATATTAAAATGAGCATGATCAAATTTGTAACATCTTTGATACATGGACCTTAGCTGAACATAGTGAACCTTCATTTTTTATTCAGCAGGTATACGAGAGTCAATGGAGAAAATAAAGGCTTCATTAAACTACCGAAAGTCTACCTACCACACGCTGGCTCTTAGACTATATCATATAATATTCCACAATACCAAACTTTAAATAGTAGACAATAAAAAAATAAAAATGGTCAAAATCCAATTATTCATTGTCTAATAAAGAATATATTATTATAAGTAAAAGCTAATCTTGAAATATTTGCCAGTACATTAATTTCAAATAATTTTACTTTCCCCCGAAAATAAGTTTGCAACTATTTCTACTGTCCTTAAAAACAAACGTGCCTATTACTTAACATTAAATTAATTTTAATTTCACAACTGCCAACTCCGACAATCCAGATGTACTTCAAACACCTACTATAAGCCACCTTTCTATAGTCCAATTTTTTTCCAAATACAAAAAGCAATTTGGAAAATTTTACCTAAAGAGACAGTACTGTCATACATCAGACGATGCATATTCGCATAATGGAGTGTCTGTGCACATTTGACGTGCATTCCAAAAATTAAATTAAATAGAAAACTTAAATAATTGCTCGACAATTCGTTGATTTTGTAAATCTTACTACATGTTTTCGATGTGAAATTTTACAGGGAACACGATGGTCGAGTTACTTTTTTCATATTTATTGTAGTTTTCGGGAATAATGTAAAAACCCTGTTTGGGGGGTGTTTTGGGGACATTTCCCCCCTTATTGCAAGCTTGCGGTAAAAAGTAATTGCAGATTCGTAATCTGCGCACTCGAAAACATAATTATCTGCTATCTCATTTTGAGGAGTCAGGCAAAATTTCAATGGACTACTACTAACTGTAAAACCATTAAATAGCAAAACCAGGAACAATAATAACTTTCCAAAACAGCATATATGCGCACAACCCCCTATGTTTTCACTCTCTCATTTTGTAAAAAAAATCTATCTGATTACACTCTACGAAATGAAAAATATACACACTTTAGCGACACTATATTGTTTTAGGTTGTATATCTAGTTCAATCGGTACATTTTTTTTTAAATCGATGTACCAAAACATCTCCTGCTTCTAACCAACATTTCCTGGTTAAGTCAGTTTGACAAAGACGGTTGTCAATATGTTTTTACTTACTATACCAGTTATCGTTTTGGTCGTGGTCGTAAAATATCTGAAGTCAGCAAAGGTTGTATCACTGAAAGGAAAGCACGTTGTGGTGACCGGGGGCTCAAGTGGCATAGGAAAATCGTGTGCTATCCTAGCAGCACGAAGAGGTGCCCATGTAACAATCATAGCTAGGAATATAGGGAAACTGACTGAAGCTCAAAGGGAAATCCAGAATTATTGTCAAGATGGAGAACAGCTGATTACCAAAGTTTCTGTAGACATTGTACACTATGAAGAAATCGAAAATAATTTGAGTGAGATTGAAGAAATCGTCGGACCAATCTACATGTTGATTAATTGTGCCGGAATGGCAGTATGCGGAAAGATCGAAGATTATACTGAACAACAAATTAAAGCGCTTATCGATGTGAATTTTCTTGGCAGCATGTTTGCCGTGAAAGCTGTTGTACCCAAATTTAAAAAAAGGAAAGAAGGAATTATAGTTTTAACTGCTTCACAACTAGCATTGATGGGGATGTATGGTATGACAGCTTATGCAGCTTGCAAATTCGCCTTGAGGGGTTTAGCAGAATCCCTTTATATGGAAGTGAAAAATTACAATATTACTGTGACTCTTGCATTGCCACCAGACACTGACACTCCTGGTTTGGAAGAGGAGAATAAGACTAAGCCTATAGAAACTAAAACTATTTGTTATACTGCCGGGCTTGCTAAACCAGAAGAGGTTGCCGAAAAATTGATAAATGATGCATTGGTAAGGATATTTTTAATCATTTATTTAATTTTCTTTGATTATTATAAATGTAACATTAAACATTTGTTTTCGATGGTTTTGAGATTGTTTTTTTTATAATACTTATAATATGTTGAGCTTCTTATGACTAATATGATTATACAAGTTTCACTAACTAAAATATTCCTATAAAAATTAATGAATATACATAAGAACGAATTTAGAAGTAATAATAATAATAAGTAAAATAATATGCAATAAATCAAATGTCAGACAAATAAATCTATTTATCATATACATATATAGCATATGCAGGGAGTAACATAATGCAGTGCAGATATTTTATAAGATGCTAGAACTGATCTGTACAAATGAAACAGTTTTATATAATTTATGTCAAAGAGTTTTCGAGAAAAAAATTGTTCAAAGTTGTCTACCAAAGTAGACACTTACGTGTGTATTTAACCATTATTTCAACCATTCTTATTAAATGAGGGGATATTTAAGTTAAAAATTATTTATATTTTCAACAGAGCTAATGAAACGTAAGTCATGGCAACAATGTATTAAATTTAATTACCTTCATTAAGCGTAAACCGTAATAAAGAAATTATTGAGGAAGGTTAGGTTAGGTTTTGAATGTAATATTTTGATGTGGTTGGTTTAGCTAAAAGAGTGTTATTTCCATATTAAATTGAACAATTTTCTGTGGCCCTTTTTCAATTGTGAAATTTTTGTTTCGGGTTGGAAATGTTAAACATAGAATAAAAAGCAACTAAGTTATTGGTGAGATATTTATGACATTGCAAATTCGTGTTCTTGTAAAATTTCTCAATTCTATGTTGGTAGTGTCGAGTATGATACTTTGAATGTAGTAAGTTATTATTACAAAATGCTTAATCAGGCAAGGCACCTTTAAAAGAATTTGCTTATAGTGCTCCAGTATATCAAATATATCACGTTGAAATTGTTTTTTCATTAAATGTCATCTTTTGAAAGAATTTATTTATTTATTTATTCTTATATACGGGTAACCCCATTTACATAAAATACAAAACAAAAAATTTAGAGAAAATAACATTAAAACTAAGACTAAATCTAAAAAACACAAAACACACAAAAAACATATAAATCTAAGTTTATACAAAATACAAAATAAAATATAGTTACTTAAAATTAAAATTATAATTAATTAAGATACATGTAGTAGCGAACAAAACAAAAAAAAAAGGGCAACATTAAATATTATAGTATAACGAGCGCTTGATTACCCTGATGGAGTTGTAAAACAGATCGATATGTGAGGAGTACTGATTGCCTGTACGCAATAACTAGTCATTGCTGAGCAAAATCCATAGTTAGTTCTATGAAATGACACATTGAAGAGTTCTGAAGAACGAGTTCTCATTATCGTATTCAAGGATATTCTGTCTAGTAAGCAAGAGCAGTCAAGTTCACCTGTCAACAACTTGTATGGGAAACAAATGTCAGCCGATTTTGCAAAGATTGTAAATGCATATGTACTAAAATATCACTATATTGATAATTGTCCCTGCTCAAACCCATTTTAAATGCTACTATGCGAAGAAATTTATTTTGAACTTTCTCAATATTATCTATATGTGTGTTATAGTGGGGGTTCCATATGGCAGTACAGTACTCCAGAATAGATCGTACTAGTGAATTTATTAAGAATCTACGGAAAAGGGGCAGTAATATTATGTTATAAATTAATACAATAAATACAAAAACTACATTTCTTAAAACCATCATACAAACGTAAAACTTTAACATATTTTACTCTGTAGTATATCTAACTTTCTATTCCGTAAAGTCTTACTCACGCACGGCAAGGTTACCAGATAAATTGAAATTTCCAAAAACTTAATAATACAGTAAGTACTATCCTATACAAGATAGATATAAGAGTTTTTAGTTGATACTGACCAGTGCTATCACCTACCAAAATATCTGCATTGCATTATGTATACATAGTCTTAATGATTGTGAATGTAGATGAATTTATCAAATAGGACAAATTTATGATATCAATATTTAATTACATACCCTAGACGGGACTACTAAAAAAGAAACAATGTGTTTTGTATATAAAAATATCCTTATATTTTTGTGGAATTCGGGATGATTTTTTGTGTTTACTACTTTTTTCCAGGGAGGAGTATTTTTCAGCTACATTGGGTTGGAGTCTTACATATTAACAACTCTGTGTATTGGAATGAGTCCAGTATCTTCAATTATGGATCTAATATCTCAAACTCTTCTGCTTGGACCTCTGCGTTTAGTTGCTGCTGGATATATTATGTTTTTTCATAGAATTATTAGGCATTTTTTCTTAGAAGATACAAGAAGGAGGCAGGAATGAATCCTAAGATATAATTTTACTATTTATTCTAGATATTTTAAATCTCAGCAGTATATTGTAAAATTTAATATAATACTAATACCTACCCTAATTTTATTAATTGTATATTGAAAATGTAGCGAAAAATCGCGTAGAGAATGAAATATGTGGCTAGGGCTATCTAACCAGGTTTGGGGTTGGGTTTTTTCTAAAAGTGTGGGAACAACTTATTAGTTCAATGTATTGACAAAAAGCATTCCCAACCCAAAATTTTACAAGCATTTTTTACGTGCCGGTTTTACCAGTTCTTGCATACTGTTAATAGATTTAAGTATGTAATTTACAAAGGACGATAGTCAACACTTAATGGATTAAAAAATATGTTTTGGCAATGATTCTTCCCCGTCATTAGTCTAGTTCAAGTTTAAAATACTTCTTGCTAGTGCTAGTAAACATATGCACCTGTTGTTTACAAATTAGACACTTTATTAATTTCTTTTGTTAAAATCCTTTTATGATTTATTAAAGAACAACAGAAAACTACAAATTAAAATTTAATGTGAGTTTTTTAAATTATTAATGTTACAAGAATTCATCCGATAGCTGGTGCAATCGGACATCAACAATTCGTAGAAGCAACATCCCTCCGATATTTCTGGTAAGCCCTTAATATTGTTTGTCTATCGATCCGAGGCTGGCCACTACCGTTACTGGGAATTTCTTCGAAGATCCAGAACACATGAAAGAAGTTTCCTGATGGTTTGTTGACTTGTCAGAAAAATTCCGAGAGAAATATATAAATACCGACAGCTGGCGATGGATTCATTCAGTAGATAAATTGTAAATAGTTCTGTGAATATAAATTGTGTTAAAGTAGGAAATAACTTAGAGTGAGTTGGACTGTGTTTTTAAATAAATCCAAGAACTGAACCCGAGTGTGAAATAAACACATTACAGTGGTGTCAGGTGAGGGATATATTTTTGGAATTTTAGAAGTGGAAAATAAATAGACTGTCAATATTTAAAAACGTGAGTTTGGACCAATTGGAAGTGACGGACTTAAAAAAGAACTTGAGGAAAGGGATTTAGAAATTAGTGGAAAGAAAAGTGAATTAGTACAACGGCTACGAGATGCTCTAATAAATGAAGGTAACGATCCCGATACTTATTTGTTTGAGATTTCTGGTATTGGAGATATGAGTATGCTATTAAAAAAATGGAAGAAAATTTAGAAAGTAAACTACAAACATTATTAGAAGATAATTCTAAAATCATGAAAGAGGCTCTAGAAGATAACGACAGCTGGCGAGGGATTCTTTGAATTTTCCACGGTCGTATAGTTTAGATAAATTGTTAATAGTTCTGTGAATATAAATTGTATTAAAGTAGTGGAAATAAATTAGAGTGAGTTGGACTGTGTTTTTGAATATCCAAGAACTGAACCTGAGTTTGAAAATAAAAACATTATATTATATATATTTCGAAAATACTATTAGATCATATACATTTTTACTATATTTGTGCAAAAAAATTTTATAAAAAATATATTTTGTCTATTTTTAATTTTTTGCCATTTCATTTGTAAACGGCATACGAAGCAAAAAGAAACTATAAATACTTTGAAAAATCATTTTCTACGTTCATACCTCATACCACGCCTTTCTTAAAATTTTCAAATATCGTATTAAGCAACTCAGGTGGTGGTAGTAATATTCTCCGGTCCGAGTTGCATTTTACGATACGTATCACGATTCCCGAGGTTCCAATTCATTTCCTAACCAAATTTCGATCGGTTCTGTTTAGCTGGGGGATAATAACTGCACCGGTTTATTAAGAAATGTGGATTTAATGAATTCCGTATATAGAAAGTTATCTGTATTGTTTTCCATTTTCAAACAACGTTTCTGCAAAGCAATTTTCTTGCTGAATAACTTTAGGTAATTTATACAAATTGGACTGTTTTCCAAACATTTTAATAAATGGCATTTCCATCTTATTGAAGTGTAAATGTTCTATCCACTGGAGGCATGCAAAAATAAATGTTTTGATGTTTACATTTGATAATGAACATTTCGATGGTAAAAACTTTACCACCATCTCTGACTTATTTTGTAGCAATGTTGACTGAGTTTACTTTCCCAATAATCATTTTGAATTATCCTGACTAATTGATATAAATATTTTTTCATCAATGTCATCTTATTTAACCATTTATTTATATCAATCGAAATCTACATTTTTTTGTGCCAGTATTCCAAAGTAATCAGTCTATTACCAAATAAACAGTCTGTATTTTAGATATTTATTGAGATGATTTTCCAACATGTTCACACTTGTTCTCAGAAGTACAAATGGATCAACAGAAACTTTAAAATTGGAAAGAATTTTTTGCTGCTGAAATTGATAGAATTTTATGGATAATCTTAATTTTTTTTAATTCATGTTTAAACCAGTTATTCACTCTATAGGATTCCACATCTAGCCTAGCGTTATTTTACATACGTCTTGTCGCACTTCGGTCTCTTCCATTCTGATTCAGAAAAAATTATGGTCTAAGACCAAATGTAGAGAAAATTTTATTTTCACTACAATATATTTACAAATATATATATATATATATATATATATATATATATATATATATCTTGTAAATCACTTTTGAGTTTTTAAAAAAAATTATTTATTGAAATATAAAAATTAAAACTTTGAATAAAACATTAAATTGAAAATTAAAATTAACTAACTAAATGGTACAAGTATACTAACGATAAATGACGACCGTGGGACCGCGTCGCTCTGATTTATAACATTAAGAAAGCTGACTAATCAAAAGAACGGTCAAGTCGATGCGTTCCCACGTTTACATTATGAAGCAGGAAACTGGTCAGCGAAATATGATACTTCGTATCATACACGTGCATGATATTTACGCCTAACAGCTCCCCTTTACCAAGAAAAGTTGATCCTGTAACATCAACTTTTGGAATTTACTGGATGCTAGCTAAATAAGCAAAAACAATACAAATATGGAAATGAAATAAAGTTAAAGTGAACATAATGATTAAGTTTAAATAGGTTACATAAAATATGAAAAATATACAAAACATAAAAGTCAAATAAGAATGGAAATGTATCAAAAAGGTTCTCAATTCTATAAGTCTGGATGTTCAGGTTCCTCTTCGATTTGGGGCCTCAGTTTTGGTATCAGCCTGGAGAACGGTTTTGTCAGGGTACTCAGACTCTCTGGATTGGAGCTGTCGTTTTTCGGAGGTCTCTTAACGTGCCTTATGATTTTCAATGAGCTGTATACAACAACAATTGTTACAATGATAATTATTGTAGCATACGTGAACCAGGAAATGTTTTTATTAACAAAGGGTTGGTTGATGAGATCGTCGAGATCCCTTGAATACTGGTCCAGCTTGTGGTTGGCTATGGACAGTTCTTCCATGTGTAAGTCGTCCAGCTTCAGGGGCTTAAGGTCCGGAATTGCAAGTTTCTCAGGATGAGAATTGCAGCAATTGAATGGAATTAAAACTGGATGAGAATTGTCCGAAATGTTCATGAATTTTTGTGGTTCGGCCTGGATTTTTGTAATACCAACAAAAGCACTACATTCCGTTTGTAGCCGAATGATAGAATTATTCGTTAGCACTAAAGTTTTAGCGTCAATTCCTGGACAATTAATGGTCACATGTATGGGTTCCGATATGATTACAATCCACGCATTTGTTTCAAGTTTTTGAACATTGTACCCTTCACTGAAAACGATGGCACTTTTACAAGTTTCGGGGACACTACGAATGTTTTTCAGGAGCTGCGCCTCACAGGGTGCATTTGAGTCTATGGGATACGCGTATAAATCGGAGCACAGTTTTCGGAGTGGAGTCAGCTGTTTGCACGTTTGCAAGTCCTTGATTGGTATGTACATAAGAGAATCATCATTTCGCGCTACATATTTTTGAGTAAAAGAAAGGATGTGATGAAAACCAGTTCTATCATCTAAAATCGGAATAGGGTATAAATGGTAAGCTGTATAAAGCTGTTGCTCTACTAGAGGGATTTTTAAGATGAATACTAGATCTGAGTGAGTTTGAAAAGCTTGGAGTTCAATTACTTCTAAATACTGTGCAACACTTGAAAATCTGACTGGTAACGGTAAATTATTTTTAACGAGGTTTTGAGAAATCTCCTGTAATGCGGCAATCAAATGATCCGGTGTAATAATAGATGAGTGAATAATTTTCAAACGTGCAAAAGTTATTGAATTTAAAATATCGTTAAGGTTATCTTCAAGAAACAAATAACTAGCCATTAGTTTTTCACAAATTTCAAGAAATGATTGTTTGGCTTGAATAGTGGCTATCCGGTCATTTAGTTCATGTATCGTGAGGTTGATTTCGTTAATGTCTTCGTTAAAGATTTTCTCGTCTATTTGAAGTTTCTGAATAGTTTCATTAAAGTTTTTAATAATAGTGGTTGTAACGCTCATTTGATTCTTTAAAAGATTTTCGACTTGTAGTTGTCCTTGGTTAAGTCTGTTTATGCTGCTAGTATAAAATTCGCCATCGGATGCGTCTAGGTTACCGGTTATTGCTTTAAAGATGGTTCCAGCACCGTCTATTAATCCGCGTTTTGGTCTTTTAGTGACTAGAAATACTTCTGAAAATTTTGTTTTGATGGAGTCGGAGATTTGTGTTAAAAGGCTAATGTGTGTTTGGACGTCCACACGAAAGGCACCTGTATCGTGAAATTTGAAGCCAGGCATAGGATCGACAGTTCGTTCTAAAGTATTGAGGATTCTGTTATTATTTTCAAATAGTTGATTAAGGGTTGTCCATTTATAGTTTGATACAATTATTCGACTTTCGTCATGGTAGTAGATACCGAGAGTGTTGTTAATCGGTTTGACGTCGTACTGTGAAACTGCTGATCCGAGCAGCAGAAGAAACCTGAAAAGAAAGTTAGTTTTCAGAATATGGTTTCATTCTGTCAAAGTTCACTTTCGTTCGTTGGTTAGTTCTTAGGTTTAGAAGTGTAGCAGAGTTATTGTGGATCTCAATAATTTGGAATGGGCCATTAAATTTGTTCTGGAGTTTGTCTTTTATTTGTGACTGTTTAACGTATACCTTGTCACCGATTTTGTATTCAGGAGGGTTTTTCGAAACGTGTTGGTCAAATCTTTCCTTCGCTTTTTATTTTTGTAAGTTGGTCTTTTCGCCTGCAATTTTGTAATAGTAAGAAATTCGGTTATTTAGGTCTCGTACGTATTTGCTAATTAGTTCTTTTTGATTATAAAGAGTCTCTGGGGGTCTGCTGGAGGTATGTCCGAAAACGAGTTCGAACGGGGTGAAGCCATGGGTCTTATTGGTTGAATTGTTATAGGCAATAATAGCATACGGAAGTACGTTTAAGGGGTGTTCGTCGGGATTTTCAGCTTTGTGAATGCGAATCATTTCTAGTAGAGTAGAATGAAATCGTTCCACGGAGCCGTTTGTTTGCGGGTGTCCCACGCTAGAGTAGGTAAGTTTGATGTCATAAAGTTTGCATAGATCTTTTAGTATGGCATTGTCAAATTCTCTGCCATAGTCGCAGTGGATACGTAATGGTGTACCGAAATGTTGAAAGTACAACATAATAGTACTAACGACAGATTTGGCGGATTTATCTGCCAAAGCATAGGCTTGTGAGAATTTAGTCAGTTCGTCTCTTATCGTCAAAATGTGATTTCTATTAGGAATTTCTAAGATGTCGATGTTAATTCTTTCAAAGGGTGTTTTAGGTGTCTCAGTTATGACGAGGGGATTATCTAAGTTTTTTCGACAAGCTTTGGTTTGTTGACAGATTACGCAGTTCTTTATGAAGTTCTCAATGTCTTTAGTAAATCCCGGCCAGTTGAACCTCTCTTTGACACGGCGTATGGTTTCGTTTATGCCGCGATGCAAGTTGTTTTTTCCGTTATGATATTGCTCGAGTATTAGTGGAATTTCGTCTTTGTTAGGAGTTTTTGTGATGTTTTGGCAAATCTTCCACTTAATGTCTTTTTCAGAGAAAATAAAGGATAGCATTTCCAGAATTGGAAGATCAAGGTTGTTTTCTACACAATATGTTTTCGATGGGGAGAGAACGTCTTGATTTTTGAAAATAGATGCGAAAAGGACTTCATTTACGATTTCGAGATCGTTTGGAAGTGGGACTATGAAGTATTGTCTCCTGCTAACAGTTTTGCTAGCGAATACGTTGATTTTAAATGTTTTAAAATCAGCGACTTCTTCGAAAATATCTTCGAATATGTCGTGATGGAATTCCTGAAGGTTGGATGATTGGGGAAAGATTAGGATATTTTTATTTGCCTTGTCTAGAAGTTGGCAATTAGAAAATTCCATTTTACTATAGTCAATTAAGGAAACAGTTTTGTAACGTTCAACAAAAGTTTTGAATTCTTGGGATATCGTTTCGGTAGTTATTTCGTTTTGTTCAGGTTCGGAGGTATTGTCATCGTCTTCGTCATTTAGGGGTAAGATTTTATGGGGTGTTAGTTTAGTTTTAGCCTGGAATAGTACGCACTCATCAAGGTGGTTGATTTTAATGCGTGATAAGGCGTCGGCGTTTTTGTTAATTTTACCCGGTTTGTAAATGATCTCGTAGTCATATTCTTCGAGTTTAAGTCTCCATCGGGCTAATCGACTTCCGGGGTCTTTTATCGAGAACAACCACGTCAACGGGCGGTGATCGGTACAAAGTTGGAACTTTCGGCCATAGATTATCGGTCTCCAGTGCTTCACTGCCCAAACAATAGCCAACAGTTCTCTCTCAATAGTCGAATACCTTGTCTCGGCTTGACAAAGTGTCCTGGAAGCATATCCAATGGGTAAATCTTTACCTATTGGCCCTTGAGATAGTACAGCGCCGATTGCAAAGGCACTGGCGTCAGTGGTTAGTATGACAGGTTCCTCGAAGTTCGGATAGATCAGTATTGGTGTCGAAGTTAAAGCACGTTTGAGTTCGTTAAAGGACGTGACGCATTCAGCGTTGAAATTAAACGGTTCATCCTTTTGTAAAAATTTAGTTAGGGGTTTCGATATTCTCGCGAAGTTTGGAATAAACCTCCGATAATAACCAGCAAGTCCCAAAAATGACCTAATATCTTTGGGGTTCTGCGGTTGAGGAAAGTTTAAGATACAGTCGACTTTCGACGGGTTGGGTTTTACACCGTCTTTAGTTATTAAGTGTCCCAAATAAGCGACCTCCTTGCGGAGAAACTCGCATTTGTCAGGCTGTATTTTGAGGTTTGCCTTCCTAAGTCTTTTAAAAACGTCAATTAGTCTTGCTAAGTGTTCGTGAATGGTGGGCGAATAAACGATTATATCGTCCATGTACACCAAACATCTTTCGTTCTGGATTCCTATCAGAATATTGTCCATCACCCTTTGGAATGTTGAAGGGGCATTTTTCAACCCGAAAGGCATGCGAACAAATTCAAAATGACCGTTCTCTACAGTGAAAGCGGTTTTTTGAATGTCCTTGGACTCAATTTCAATCTGGTGGAAACCAGAAGCTAGATCTAGGTGGTAAAATACTGGCACTTGCCAAGTTGGTCTAACAGATCGGATATGTTGGGTAACGGATATTTGTCATTTATTGTCAGTTCGTTTAGTTTTCTATAGTCCACGACTACGCGCCATTTCTGTTTCCCGGAGCCGTCGAGTTTTTTCGGGACAACCCATACAGGGGAAGACCAGGGAGAATTTGAGGGACGAATGATGCCCTGTTCTAACATTTTCGAAACTTGGTTACGGACTTCCTCTTTGTGAATTTGGGGATAGCGGTACGATTTAGTGTATATGGGTTTGGCGTTGTTTGTGTCGATGGAATGTTTAATTTCATTCGTGAAACTAAGATGGTCACCTTCTAAGTAGAAAATGTCGGAAAAGTCAAGACAAAGTTGTTGTATTAGTTCGGCCTCTTCCTCGTTAAGGTGTTCGAGTCGGAGTTAATTGTTAATCTCCGTTTGTCTGTCGAAGTTAGGATTAGTTGCAAACGAAATTTCTTCACAGTGATTTACAGAGTAATTTTGAATGGGTTCTAATTTGATAGTGTCGAAATTTACAGTTTTTGGGCAGGCGTTAGCGTTTAAGATGGATGTCAAAAATTCGCCTTTGTCGTTAACTTGGACTAAAGCATTCGGAAGTCTCACATTTTCTAGGACGGTAGTGGTTAGTATAGCTTCTGTGTTACGTAAGTCACATTTGAGTTTGCAAATCCTTTCTGTTCGCGGCTCAATAGTAATCGTGTTTGGGTTAATTGTTGGAGATTGCCTGTTTGAAGATATTGTTTCGTCTGTTACTTTCATAAGCGGAATAGTTTTGAAGTTGGTTATAAGAAGTTTTTTGTTAAAGTCAATCACACAATTATAATGTTCTAAAAAGTCAGAACCTAGTAGACCATCGAATTCGATGTCTAAGTTACAGATGTAAACTTTGTGTGGATCGTTAAGATTAAATGGGACTAAGGTCGATTCGTAAATCAGGATTTTTTGATTAGTGATATCTTGTATCACAACGTTTTCTGGGTATCGGTGTCGAAATTGTTTACAAGTGTTTGGTTTAAAAATTGATAAACCGGCACCTGTGTCTATTAACAGTTTATACGTATTAGTGGCGTCGTTGATGTAGAAAAGGTTCTTAGAATTTACCGAAAGTGAGGGGCTTATAGGAAAGCTTGTTCCGGAAAATTCAGGTTGGGGTTGAAGTCGTCGAGTAAACTCATTGTTTCGAACTGGGTTTGAAGATTGCAGATCTGTGTATCGGGTGGTTTGTCCACTGTAAGTACCTCTTGAAAATTTTGTCGTCGGTCTTCGGGTAATTCAGAAGGGAATTCTGGGTAATTGCTTTCAAAAGTTTCAGTATAGTCATTTTGAGAGTATTCGAAATCTGTATTTTGGGGGTCTGAATAAGAACAATCGTCGTGGTAGTATGAATTTGTATAAGGGTCATCGTTTGTGAAATTGTTTAAAGGGTTGTAGAACTCATCTTGGTTGAAGTGGTGGGTTCTTTGTTGTTGGTTTCTGTAAAAATTGGGATTTGGTCGAGATTGATTAGGACTTTGATATTGTCCACTGGCAGAAGGTCGGTTTTGTTGTGCGGGATACCTATTGGGATCAGTATTGGGATTAGTTTGATTAGCCTATTGATAAGGAGGATTCGGTCTAAATTGTTGCGAGTTGTTATTGTTGAAGTTTTGGTGTGGTTGTTGGTTTTGTTGTTGTTGTCGTTGTCGTGTTAGACATTCGTTATACAAATGCCCGGTGCGTTTGCAAAACGAACACTGTTTTACAAAAGTTTGAGGAGGTGGTCGTCTTTGTGGTTGATGTTGTTGAGGGTTCCGTACATTTGAGAATTTTTGATTTTCCAAGTGACAAAGTTGGAGTTCTCTTTTTATTCGGGAAACCGCGGTAATTATATCGGGAGGGTTACTAGCGCGAATAATTTGGCCTATTTTTGGTTCAAGTCCGGTCAAAAGACTATTTAGAGCCATGGAATCTAAAAGACAAATTTGCGCGTCTTTTTGTTTGGTTGTTAGATGCTGTTTGTTAACAGCCGCGTGCATTTTTGCCTCGTGGCTTTGTAGTCTCGCTGAGAAAGTTAGTGGGAATTCAGTTGGTAGTTGTCGCATTCTTTGTAAATCCTGAATTAAAGCGGACAAGTCGCGTGAGTCACCGAAATGGTTTTCTAACAGTGTTTTTATTTCATCCCAAGTCGACGCATTTCTTGAATTAACAAGCTCGGCTGCACGGCCTCTTAGCTTGTTTTTAATGTGCAAAACTAAAAGAGTTATTTGATTTGCGGCAGCCATATTTTGTGCTGTCGAACAGGAGCTGATGAAAGTATTTAAGAAAATTGGATTGCCGTCGTATTCAGGGATGATAGCGAAAATTTCCGCAAGTTTGTAAGGTTCTACCGTACCTTGGCGTGTTTCAACCATATTTAGAAATATTATGAAAATAGTTTATAAAAACAAATATATCAAATTAAATATTAAAAGGAAAAAATCAGTGTAGGGGTATTTTTGTAGGTAAATTTGTTACAGCAATTAATAAACAGGTCAATATAAATGTAAAAACATGAAGGTAAAGGTAAATGCAATAAAGTAAATAATTGCAGTATTAGAAACAATTAAAATAATATCGAACACAAAAGCACAGAAGGCCTCTATGTGTTTAAGTATATGTTTCAAGAATTGTTTTTAAAATAATAGAGATGAATGTAGGTGAATATTAAATGATAGAACTGTATGTTCAAGATACATAAAACTCGTATCGAATAAATCAATAAAATAATAAAAATCAATAACGTGATGATTGTAATAGTACATACGTTAATACTCCTGGCATGTGACTGTTCTGGAGAAGCTGAGGACTGGTTAGCTGTAAGGTTGCGTGTTCCGGGTTCTCGCTGCCACAGTTGTTGTCTCGGTCTGGAAGTTCTTGTCCACAAGGATTTGGAAATCGACACAACTAGTGAGTGTACACGTGTTCTAGCTGTGTTGGACAATCCTACTGACTGCGCCAATTTTATATTTTTTTAAAATCACTTTTGAGTTTTTAAAAAAAATTATTTATTGAAATATAAAAATTAAAACTTTGAATAAAACATTAAATTGAAAATTAAAATTAACTAACTAAATGGTACAAGTATACTAACGATAAATGACGACCGTGGGACCGCGTCGCTCTGATTTATAACATTAAGAAAGCTGACTAATCAAAAGAACGGTCAAGTCGATGCGTTCCCACGTTTACATTATGAAGCAGGAAACTGGTCAGCGAAATATGATACTTCGTATCATACACGTGCATGATATTTACGCCTAACATATATATATATTTGTTTTTAAGTTTTCGCGGGCATTAAATGTGATACACAGTATTCGAGTAACTAGAAGCGAAAGCAGAAGGCTACGAGAATTATCCCGGCAGGGACCAGTTATCAACTACGCGGTTGAATTCCCAGAAACCACCGAACACACACACACACATTTTCCTCTTCTTCCAACACGAAGGGTGGCTGCAGGTTCGGACCTTTCCGGACTACTTCTTATCCGAGATCGTCGGCTAGGTCGTTCTCCGCTTGGTCTGCTCTCCGTGGCGTCTGAAGTGGAAGTGAGCTCCGATGTGTGCGCGCCGCTATTTATGCTATCTCCCGAGTCCCCTCCTATTTCTTTGCCCCGCCTCCGACTGTGTTGAGGGGGCGGTGCCGTTTGTTTTGATTGGGTGACACCATTGCGTTGTAGCAAATTGTACCGATGACGTGGTTCTGTTTGTACCGATGGCAGCCGCAGATGTTCGTTAGAAGGGTGGGCGTAGTTAGCTACGAGTGACGAAATGCAACGTTGCTCTACACCTGCATCAAGCCTGGAAGAACATCTTACGGGAAAAGAAAAACAAATTAAAAGAGAGCGCAACAATACCACAACGTTGCATTCCGTCACTCGTAGCTAACTATCAGGACGCCCACTCTTCTAACGAACATCTGCGGCCGCCATCGGTACAAACAGAACCACGTCATCGGTACAATTTGCGACAACGCAATGGTGTCACCCAATCAAAACAAACGGCACCGCCCCCTCAACACAATCGGAGGCGGGGCAAACAAATAGGAGGGGACTCGGGAGATAGCATAAATAACGGCGCGCACACATCGAAGCTCACTTCCACTTCAGACGCCACGGAGAGCAGACCAAGCGGAGAACGACCTAGCCGACGATCTCGGATACGAAGTAGTCCGGAAAGGTCCGAATCTTCAGCCACCCTTCGTGTTGGAAGAAGAGAAAAAGCCTTATGAAAATGCCAAGTGAGATTTTGGCGAAACGTCAGGCGACCATTCCTTTACATGGACAAAACTTTCAACGGACGAACACCCGGACCATCAAGAGAGCTACACATAGTTCCGTCCGTGCCAACTTGTTTTCAAACACACACACACACACATATATATATATATATATATATATATATATATATATATATATATATATATATATATATATATTAAATATAAAAAAATTATATAACGATATACGCAAGATTTTAGCTTATAAGCTTATAATCTTTTATTTCGAGGTTGAGTCGTTATTCAACTGGAGTTTAAAAGTAAAAAGTCGGTTTAACCGTCCCGATAACTAGCGATCACCTTCTACAGACCCTCTCTTTTAATACATAGTCTCACAAGGCAATTAAAATATATCATATTACTTTTGCCTGTAAATGTAAATTTTTAACTTTCATATAATTTCATAAAGCAGTAACAATACGAAGCATTTGTCCTGCCCCTACAATAAAACACCAAAACAATAAAAAGCTATAAGATTTTTTGTTAAGTATTTTAAGCCCTATAAATACTTAAGCCTGCATTTCAATTACTAAATAATTAATTTATGAAGATTCTGCAAAAAGTTGTGCGTAATTATAGATTAGTGTATTGGTTTACTCTGTATATTGAAAAAGAAGCAAAATATAAAAAGACTAATACTATTGAGAACAAAAAACGTTCTTCGGCTGCTTAAGCATTAGAAATTCAAAATTATTACCGTTAATATGTCTGTGAACCTGCGTCTTGTTTGCTTTCTAAAACGCAACCTAAAATAAATATTAATATTATAATCCGTTTTTGATAGTACCTAACTCTAACTCTAACCTAATATTGTTATAAAACAGTTTATTAACAAAATAAAAAATACAAGTATGCTGGCAGTAAGTACCACATCATTTCTCCATAGAGAACACTCTGGAATATTTGAAGCGTGCCGCCATTGATTTTATCCACACCTATATGTTATTTTGTACGTACATCTTCTCACAAATTAAGAACAAAAAATGGTAAATGTTTGTTAAGCAAACAGTACAACATATATCTAAAATTAGTGATAATAAGCGATATCGACCATCATTCCACTGATAATATCATCATTCGATAAATATCTTAATTATATTAGAGTGTTTAATTTGTGTATCTTCCCAAAACATACACGTTTTTGAAGTATCACTTATAAATATCTGGATATGATAAATATCTTAATTATGTTGGTGTGTTAAATATGTGAGTAGATATCAAAATAAAAACATTTCTTAGAGTGTCAATTTAATATTATTTGATCACTTTCATGTTACAATGCTTAAAAATATTGTTTGAAAATTTGATATTATATTTGCACTTGAAGAATTACTAGGGTTAATAATCCGTATATTTTTGTAAAAAAAAATTGTTCTCATAGAACAATACACTGTTTGCTGTTTGTGACTAGTTTATGCAGGGTGTGGCAAAAGTACCGGAAAGGTTCTTAAGGTCTTCGGGACTGCATTTTTCGAGGAAATGTTTCGGATGAAAGTCACGGAAACGGAAAGAAGGGGTAATTTTACTGATATGACCTAGAATGACTTCTGTTTTTGACCGAGCGTCAACCCACTAAAACTGGGTATCACACTGCGCTAGAGCTTTCAATTTTTATCTTATTGTATAGCGAACCCTTTAGATGTCATGAACCATCTGTCATTTATGACCATCAGAGAGCTCTACCCCAGACATTTAACACTATCAGTGACCATCCTTTATCTATGTTGACTATTTAGAACTGACCAATGATTATCTTATACCTCCGGTAACAAGTAATATCTGTTAATAATCATCTCTTACCTCATGTGACTATTAAACCACCAAGGACCATCTTTTATCTCAGAAGGCAATCAATAACCGTAATCTTGTAGGTTAAGTAACTATTAAAAACCGTTAATGACCCATGAGTTACCTCATGTGGCCATCAATGACAATTAATAATCAAAGCGGGATAATTCAAGGTATTACCTGCACGTAAATTGAATTATGATAACTAAAATAAAATATTGCTGTTTTAAGTAGAAAGTTTAAATATACTCTGTATAAGGCAAAATCACAGCAAATCTTGTTTATTTCTGATATTTTTTTGACTGTGTTTGTAATCAGCGAGCCGTACTCTCTATACAGAATGTATGTTTTTTTTTGTAAATGGTGATCGTTAATCCACACAAATTCGTTTTTCTGTTTACATGTTTTTAGTGGTAACAGAAATTATTAAGATTCCACGCTGCAGCAACTCCCAAGCATTCTCGATGGGATTCATATCAGGATAGTTACCTTCCCAATCCCAAACTTTTGTATTTTTATATTAAGATAGGCATGTGAATGAATGTTTCATTGTAGGAAGCATACGTTCAAGTTTGTTTTTGCCTGGGTTTTGGGTGCACCAACGTTGATGTTTCCGTATGTAAACCCCTAACGGATCAAAATAAAAGAGTTTAGATAAAAGTATATGCTATTAATTATTAACTTAAATAATTATGCTAAAGACTATAATACCTGTTGACCCTCTGCAAAAGACATTTGTTCATGATTATATGTCCATTGAAGTCGTTTCTTTATCATAGCTGTTGTCAACATGTTGTTTAGTATAGATTTTCATATGATTAGTCCAATTTTAGCCAATCGACGTGACACAGATAGTTGAGAAATACGTATCTCCGCATATGTTATCTGGTTCGTAAGCATACGAACCGGTAATTTTCTGCTTTGCATGCAAATATCGGGAATTTCATGTGAGTTCTAGGGGTTGTTGTTCTGTGTGCACCACACGTATACTTCCATTTTAAATATAAAGATATTCTCGAATCAACTTTGTTCTTAACATTATGACGCTTCTTCCTATAAGCCAGATAATTGAGCGGTTTGAGGCCGGAGCGTTTCCCCTTTTAAAACAACAAAATCAAAATAAAATGCCGATTATTTCATTAAAATACACAATATAATTTATTTTTAAGATTTTAAAGAGTAATATGGAACAAACAATCTATATGATCAATAATTACTTTGTGACATATTTTGACATTTCAATTTGGAGATTTCTTTAGCAAACATAAAGCTTATATTTACCTGGAGGTAGCGTACTATATATACTAACTAACTCTGATCGTGTTAGCGAATTTGCTTAAGGGGTTACATCCTGTCTCTCACCATCATTGCGTTTGGCTTGCGCAAACTGAGAAACGCAGGATGTAATCCTTTCAAGCAATTCGGTCATGCTATCAAAGTATAATACGCTACTTCCAGGTAAATTTGCTCAATCTCAACAAACTTATATATGTATGTATTTTGTATATCGTTTTCACATTTTGGCTTTATTTTTCCTAGAATTTCAAAGAATTGGGTAGGCGGTAGTCAATGAGGTTTGAGTGATCGAATTCGGTTAAGCCGCTTACGAGTAATACATGAGCATACTAGCATACATAAAAAAATCCGACGAACTGATAACTTCGTCGTTTTTGGAACTTGGCAGTAAATGCCAAATTAACATGCACTTACTACTATAAATTATAACATTATTAAAAGACAACAGCGTTTGTCACATTTATTATTTACAGAAAATGTATTTCCTCTTTTTCTTGTTGAAGTGTAAGTTAAGGGACAAACACATTTATCCTGAGATGTTAAAAATGTTCAAGTAGTTGGTGATACATCAGATGAAAAGGATTGTTGAACTTTTTTCTGTTTTTTCGAACAAATAATGATCATAATACAGCGAATTTCTGAAGGCTGTTTTTATCGAAAGCTTATGATGCCAAGATTAAAAATAGTTTTCGAGGGTAGCCTATTTTTTAGAACAACTTTAAAAATATATAGGATTCAGAAGCACTTTGTTTTTTTGTATATTGTGGGTAATCTCTTGAACTACTGAACGATTGAAAATTTTATCTAAAAAATAACCCAATATTGGCCAATCAACGTTCATAAATAAATATATGTTTACTGGTAAATATGCAGCTGAGTTATTGCGAGTACAAAGGAAATTATCACGATCTGTCCAGTGACAGCAGTTTTAGTGCCTAATATGTCTAAATGTAGTTTCTAAATGGAGAACAAAATATCGACGTAGATTTGTATAAACTAGTCATTTATTGGTACGCTTTAATCCTTTATACTTAAACAGTTTCAAGAAGCAGGAATTCCTATACAGTACGCCTGTGAAATACAACACACAAATTTGTACCAGGTATATAAACATTTTTAAGATCAATTTAAAAGACACATCGTTTTTTGTTTGTAATTTACTGTTTTTCCAAATATTAATATCAGACAAGAAATTCAGAATTTAACACCCATACTCTTACAAAACTTTATTGAAGAATTTAATCACTGATTAAGTTAATGTGTCTTGGTCAATGGACAACAATTTGATCATTTATCATAAATTATATATTATATTATCTTTGTTCAGTGTTGCATAAATATGTAATTTCATTAATTTTTTTTAGCTATTTTATCCTGAATTTATTTTACAGGATTATGTAAATTTTAAATAAATTATCACAAAAATTTGTTGTATTTTCGCTCATTTGATACCAACTTAGAGCAACTTGGGTTACAATTTTGAAATCTGCTCAGCAAGTGATCTCTGGAAAACAATAATTATATGTCATTGGTCCCATTAAAAATATTACGTCATCAGTATTGTTTATTTAGCAAATGATAAATTTATATGTTACTTTACGGACGTACTGAATTACCTCAACATTTTACCTAAACTAAGCTCAACATAACTTCGAGTAACTTCTCAAATTTAACAAAGTTGGTTTTGATAAAGTTCAAGAGTCTTGGTCTGTCTTAATCTATAAAGCGGGTAGCAGCCATACTTAAACTTTAATTATGATGTTAAAACTTCTAACTAGAAACTTCTTATTGGTTCTTCTTGGTTGAATTATTACGTTATTCAGCCCAGTCTGTAGGTAATTTTCTTCATATTAAATTGTTACCACATGCAAGCTATTTTTAAAGATAAAAAATTGTACGTAAATTAATGAGAGGGGTCCAAACGTTTTTTTTTTTCGATTCTCTAAGCCATATTAAAGCTTTTAGAAAAAAAAGCGTTCAAATACGTTTTTGAAGGTATTAATAAGCCAGATATAATTTCAGGGGTGGTTATGTGACCTTTACATACGAAATATAGTTTTCAAAGGGTTTTGGCTGTATATTTCAAATAGTTCAACCGTTTCAGTGCCTAAATCAGAGTCCGTTTTCAATGGTAATAAAAATTAACTAAATAAGAAAATTAAAAATTAAAGGATCGCAATGACAAATTTAGTAACTCACAATTTGACATTAAATGTTTTACAATAAAACTCAAATAACGTGTAACTAAGAGAATTGACCGCTAATTTGGTATATACAGGGTAACACTAAAAAATTCTAAAGATCAAGTGATATAACAAAGCTTTTTTCAAATTTGAAAACTTCAAAAAAGTTTTCTTCCGAATTTCATGTGGCGACCTTAGGTACGATTTTGTTAGAAGTTAGTGCATTCGCGAAAAATGAGATCAAAGAAATTCTGGTGTCCCAAACCTAAAAAAACCTTATGATGTATCCCGATACAGGGTTGTTCAAATTTACTACTTACTATTATAAATTTCATCCTTCCTTATTGGTAACCAGGAACAGCTAAATTCTACAGAAGTTCTAGCGATGCAATCCCTACATTTAATAAAATTAAATCAGACTCTTTCGTTTTGTATTGTATTCTTCTTGGGTAACATGGTTTTGAAATAGTTATGACCAAGATTCCAAACATGTTCACAAATTTTTTACTTTCCGAATTGTCGTTTCTTTATATAATTTTTGTGTTTATTTATTCGTACTTTTATAGGTCTTGAGGCGTCTCCAATATAAAATTTATTATATTCGCAAGGACTTTTATAAATGCAATTTTTTGAGTTTTGAGTTACGTTATTTGCTTTAGTTTTTGATATAATTGATTTTAGTGAATTTCTTGTTTTGAAAGTTGTTTTAATATTATATCTGTTGCCCACTATTTACAGTCTATCTGAGAGACCCTTTATATTTGGTATGGTTGTTGTAGTAAGCTAATTATCAATGATATTAGTATTATTTGGGGCAGCTTGGTGTTATTGGTAGTAATGGTTTTGTGTGCAATTTTATCTGTCTGATGATTTTTTTAGGATAATTGTTATCAGATAGTTACATTTCTGATAAATGTTTTTTCCTCATTAAGTTTATTGAAATAAGAACAGTTGTTTTTTGCTGTATCATATAAAGATTTAATGATGCCCAATTTTTAAATTTAACTATTATGCCTTTAAACAAGTAACTTTATTATTGTCTTATATTAATCAACTAGATTAGGATAGTTTTATAATCTATTTAAATTGACGTTGCCGCGTTTTTTAAAATCGTTGGCTTGCAAAACTTTCAACCTCATAAGTCGCTCAGTGCGACATCTCACTTTACTTCATCTATCAGCAAAACGGATGCAGATCCCATTATATATGGACTACAAGCTAGAAGCTACATACCGAAGTTAAGTCAAATCTGATTTGAAATGTTTACTTATAAACTGGCAACTACTTGTGACACAAACCTAGTATCCTAAATTTAGAAAACTCAAAAATCAACATAAAACCAACCTTGATTTGTTCACATGTGCTAGCGGCTGCTGTTCATCGGAGGACATAAGGTCGTGGGTAAAAGATAGTAAAACACAAAATTTAAATTTATTTATTATTTTCTTAGGGCGCCATTTGGTTGAAAACCTTTAAGTGAACATACATGATAATCTGATTCTGTTAAAAAAATATATGTATTCAATACTTTCAATGGTGCTTCCAAAAATTCTTTCACAATCGATAGGTTAGGCGTATAAAAAAATATGCGAAATGTAAATACAGAGAGTATAATAAAAAATCAAAAAAATAATATAGTACAAAAAAATCGCAATAAAAAGTTTGTTTCAAAATAAATTAGGACATTCTAATAGCGGTAATTAAAGAGTAAAATCTGAAATTTACATAACGGAATATTCAAGAATCTGATTTAAAACTACAATGAAAATTTAGATGTTTATGCAAAAAAAATTATATCTGAAATCTACGAAAAATGTATTCAACAATAATCACCTAATTAAAATGATTTTATCAAAAAGGATAATGGTATAATCTGTCGACAGAAAATAAACCTTACTTTACAAAAATGATCTGATTTGCTATTTTTTTTATTTATTTATTTATTTATAATTTACGGGGCAAAACCCCATTTACATTACATAAAATTATACAACAAAGTACAAGAATACAAAGAAACGCTACAAAAATCAATTAACAAACTATATCTAATAAATATATAATTAATAAAAACAACACTTAAATGATTACGAATAATTAAATATACCTTTTGATTTAAAACTGACATTAGCAACATTACAATTATACAAATCAAGCCACGAACAGTTATTATTCATAAATTCCGATATTCTAGCCATGGGCGATACCCAGTGATATTCAGACTCATAAAAATAAGAAGTGTGTCGTAAATGTCTCTTCGGAACGTGAAAATTTAACCTACCCAACAAGTCAATAGAATCTATTTTGTTGTTAATGATTTTGAAACCAAAAACAATATCACTTCTTGTCATTGATGAGTACAGATCAGGAATTTTAAGTTTTTGTGCAATGTTAGAATAATTGTGATTTGTAAAATGCATAGGCTGGCCACATTTGAAAGAAGAATAACGAAGAAAAGATCTACGAGGCCTTTCAAGTAATTTAATTTGGTAATCCCAATGGGGTCTCCAAATGACTGAACAATAAGATAGAATAGGATAAACAAATGCGTAGTACAAAATTCTGAAAGTTTCAAACCTAGTGAATTTACTTGAAAATCTCTTGATGAAGTTGACTTGTTTGGTGGCTTTTGATTCGACATAATCCAAGTGGAATTTAAATTTTAAATTGGAGTCGATATATACCCCGAGATCCTTAATTACGTCTACCTTCCCAAGATTAGCTCCATTTAAATTATACGTAAACATATTAGTGGAGTCTTTACCAAAAGTCATGACAACGCATTTTAGTAGGTTACATGTAAAACCGTTAAAAGAACACCAATTTAGAAGCGAGTCCAGATCACTTTGTAGGGAAATTCTGTCTTGAATTGATTTAATGCTTTTATACAGTTTCGCATCGTCAGCAAATAAAGAAATTTGAGAATTTTTGATCTCTAGATTTAAATCATTTATAAAAAGTATGAATAGAAGGGGCCCAAGATGGGAGCCTTGAGCGACTTCTGATGTGACATGAAAGGGTTCAGACACGAAATTTTTAATCTTAACAATTTGACTTCTATTTATTAAAAAAGATTCAAGCCAATGTAGTAATGGTCCATGAAAACCATAAGCCGAGAGTTTCCTAACAAGGAGACCGAAATTAACGACATCGAATGCTCGTTGAAAATCTGTATAAATAGAGTCCACAATACAATTTTTACTGATTGCATCATTTATATATATTCTATGTAGGTACAAAGATTCGTCTTTGTGGACCTGGAAGGATAGAAACCATGTTGCATAGGCGTAATAAATTTGAATATAAATGAAGATATTTTATCGTATACTAATTTATCAATAAGCTTGCCAAAAACACAGTTTTTTGTAATAGGTCTATAATTATTCACATCAGATCGGTCCCCATTTTTAAATAAGGGTGTGACAAAACTAGTTTTCCAGGACTTTGGAAAAGTTCCTATAGAAATAGACCAGTTAAATAATTTAGTTAAATAAGGAGCAAAAACATTTATACAGCCCTTTACCAATCGAGGGTGTATACCATCAGGACCTGGGGAAGAGTTACCATCAAGGTCAGTTATGGCTTTTATAATATCAGATTCCAAGAACACCAATTTGCTAAAACAATCTAAAAAATCAAATTTAACCAACGTCGATGATAAATCAAGATTATTATATACACTACTAAATTTTTTTGCTATTGTCACAAATTTACTGTAATGTCTATTTGTACTGTACTCTTGAATCTGGAAACTCAAAGCCAAATATCTCCAACTAATTCATTATCGACTGGACGTCAGTTACATTCCATTTAAATCGGGCCCATACCAAATAGTAACTTCAAAATCCCATCTCAAAATTAACAGCTCCAAAACGTAGAAAATTCTAACTTTAAAAATTCTTAGTTAGAACATGGTTCCAAACGTAGAACAAAACTCAAAAGAAACCACAGGAAACAGGTTCCCCTGTAAAACGAATCCACCATAAAACAGGATTCAGAATGTGGAAAAATCCACCGTAACTCAAAATTCTCCATAAGTATTCTCCATAAGAATGTACCGTAATGTACCATAAGAATGCAGCTTAAGAATACACCGTAATAATACACCATAACAATGCACCCTAACACCCTTTCTCAACAAGGATTTAATCCATAAATATTTTAGCCATCATCGTCTCTTTTTAAACACAATCTTCGCCATCGAAAAATGCCATTCGGCCCTCGTCTGCTGACCACAGAAAACTTATACGCCAACTTCAAGGAACGCCATTTCAATTGCCTTTTAATCTGCAAACGCAAGGCCCATGCATTCACTCCGCTTCAAGGCGAAAAGAAGACTGTCTTCCCCGTTTGCGTTCAACGAGTCTGAAAATCTCCCTACTCAAACGAACCAAACATGCGCAAATGTCTATATAGCACAGGAGCGGCTTCAGATAAATTTCGAATTAGAGAACATGAATTAATCTAACAGATTTTTAAGGAGACTGATTTATGGATGGCGTCAAATTAACTGACATTGTATTGTGCTAACAAAAAAGTATTGTCCTGGATATCGCCGGCTTAGCGAAAAGTCGAACAAACAACGAACTAGATACTCAAGGAGGCACTAGAACACCAAGTGGTTCAGAGAGCCTAGCCACAGCAACTCCACAGTATCAGAGGTACATAATCTCCATCAACAAATTGTAAGATTACTCAATAAGGCTTCAACTTTTTACACGTTACATACTCTTGGTAAATAGAAAATAATTATGTACATTAATTCAGGTCAGTCAGAAGTACAATTAATTTAAAAATGAACAAAATAACAAAATCCAAGATCTGACATTATTTTCGCTGTCCGCTTCACGTGAATGGAGATGTCTCCTTTACTGCATGTTTTAGATTATGAATTAGATATTCAAGACGAAATTTAAATTTGCTCATAATAATTTCATCATCATTTCTAATTATAAAAAAATAAAAATTATACCTTAATAAAAAATCTATAAAAAATAAATATTTTAATTACAAGGATCTTTTAGGTGGACCTAACTTCTTTATGTCTATTTAACAATGATGGCAGACTGCGTTTCATATGTGTGCGTAAATGTGTTATTTCTAATTTTTTCCCGATGGAATGCTTTACCAGAATTTGTGGTTTGTTCACCATCAATAAATATATTTAGGAACAGTCTTGATCACATTTTTGACAAGCTTATTTAGATGCAATATAAAAGATTCTTTCTGAGGCTATGAAGATTCTAAAATTTTATAGTTTCTATACCTACTTTAATAAAACAGTATACATTTTTGCTGATTCCTGCTTTATTTTCAGGTGATCCTGGAGTTTAGGTGAGAGGGAGCCCGGCCATGCGCCTCGGCCTGGCTTCTTTGCTGGTCGCGCTATCGAGTCTCCTCGCTCCCCCGCCTCACTCCTTTGTTCTAGCCATTACACCTCCTTATGACTCCGGGGAATTACTGGATGAGGTTACTGACATTCCCATTCCGCATCACTCTCATCAACCTCAACAATGCACCACGTGCGGTCAAGAGGAGAACTACCGTCATCATAATACTCTAGATGGCGCTTCGAGAGCTCTTAAGACTGATTATAGGGAGGTTACCAATTTAACTGTAGGATATTTGACAGCTGTGAAAGGTGATTTAAAGGAAAGGCAAGGTTTGCAAATATCAGGTGCTATCCAGATGGCTTTGGATGAGGTAAGTTCATACATTAACGTAATTGCAGTGTAGATTTCCTTAGTTTCTTTCTGAAAAGGTATATTTCAGTACATCAAGTTCATAGTCCATTGAAATTTTGTCTGAATTGGTAAAATGAGGTGGCAGCAAACTAACACAGAACATTTAGGTGTTTGACCGTGCTGATTACGAATCTGCAATTAGTTTTTGCCCCAAACGTGCAATAAGGGAGAAATCTCCATAAAATCCCCCCAAAAAAGTTTTTTTTACTCAAAAATCACAATAAATTTAAAAAAAATAACCTCGTTATCGTACTCCTCGTAAAATTTTAAATCGAAATCGTGTAGCAACTTATACAAAGTGAACAAACTGTTGTTTCATTATTTAATTTTTAATTGAGTTTGGCATATTCGGAAAACACGCGTTTTGCCCGCATACACTCCGATAAATCAATAAGCTTTGTCGATTTATGTTCACGTAGCTGGCTTACAGTATTCAATCGGAATTAGTTCTAATTTGGAATAAATTAAAAATTTAATAGATCGCTTGAACTGCAATAACGAATTTGGGGTATTCCTGGATTGTGGATCATTATTTAGTAGTTTTACAGAAAATGTGTGTTTTTGTTTCCATGAGCGAATCACTTGTCGCGCAGAATTTAGATCACAGGTTTTAAACCCAATTTCCCCTCTATTTCTCTAATTTACAATTACAAATATTGTAAATGTGGTAGTGTTCCAGGAGCTAGGACTACATAAATTGTTTTCAGGATATTCCTGAAAAACTGCACACTCCTCTTTTCATTGCAGCCATTCATTACTTTTGTAATTTTTCACGAGAATTGAACACTTTGACCACAATTTTCTGTGAGTGAAGTTGAATTCGATAAAATTCGATAAAATAGACATGTGCACATTAGTGAAATTAAATCCAAATGACTGAATAAATTCAATAACAATTGTAAGTATTTATATTTCAAAATATTTGTGTATAATTCATAATATACAGGGTTCCTGAAACAAGGGGGAACATTAGGAGATATTGGGAAATCAATCTTGTTAGAGATGGAACGATGCGTACTAGGCGCGTCATAAAGTTATAAAATAGAAATGAAAACATCAGGAAGCAAATAAGAATCGCTGATATAATTCAAGAGTGGGTAAGATGAAATAGCAATGGGCTGGGCATGTGACAGGCGGATACATAGAATAACAGTGACTTAGACAAACTAATTGTAGAATGTCCATAAAATCGACGACATTAGCTTAGTGGTAGGTAGCTGGTGGTTAAATACTCACAACAAAAAACAGAGAGACATGAAACGGGATACGGGATAGGAGAGACCTATATCCAGGAGTAGATGACTGCAGGTTCAAAGAAGAAGATTCTAGCTGCGGCATTTACCGTAAAATTCTAGATATTGTTACGAAATTTGTGAATTTTTGTTTCAATTATTTACGTTGCACTTTTTTCTAAAATGTTTTCGTCCTCGTTTTCATCATTACAACATTGATTACCTTACCTATATACAAACGACAATTTGATACAGTGGCCCCAACTAACGGATATCTATCTATCTATTTTGTAGTTTCTTGTGAAAACTTATTGCACATTCGTAACCAGCACGGTCAAAAACATAAATGTTCTGTCTTAGTTTGCTACCATCGCATTTTGCAGATTCAGGCAAAATTTCAATGGACTATTCATTAATATATATAAGTACATATGTAGGCTTTCATGGCTGGTGTCACTGGACAATATACAGTTTTCCGGACTGTTTTATCGCGGTGTAGTGTAATTGGACAGGATAGTGATGACAATCAACAACGAGTTTCGAGAGAACCAAGTTGTCAACAGCGCTTAATTTTCCCCGTGAAGTTACTCCCTATGACGAGGTTTCTGTAATGTTTTGGAGGACATAATCTGTAATCGCCGTACCTAAAGTCACATGCCACCAAATATGATTAGCCACATTTGTGTCGATCAAGTATATCCCATGCCAAAAAAAAATAAGCGAAAATGTTGTTTATGGACGACAACTTCCGCCCACATAGCAGAAAAAGGGTTCAGAATACACTGAAAGCAGGACATATCAGCAAATTTAATTGAATCTAAATGAAAAGTGTATCATTAATTTGCTAGTGCCATTCAAAATCCTATGGAACACTATTCCACAAGAGACTGAACCGCTTGATCCTTTGAATGCCCAGACGAGTCATTATGTCATTGGAACGTGGAGGATGTCATACAGATTATTAGTCAGTGTTTTAGATATTTTATTACTTTTTTGGATCTATTGTTGACAAAGTTACGCATTTAGTCTAAGAGATAGAGCGGGTTTTTGCTCGCCATCGCTCAAATAGACAGAATGTGTTGTAATTTCGAAAAGATTGTTGAGGAGGTCTTGAATTATTTTGTCTATTCATGGGTTTTCTCTCCTCCAAATTTTTTCCTGTAACAGATAAGTATTTAAAAAATTGTGTATGTAGAACAAAGTGTAGTAAGGCAATTTCGTAAAATTGCCCGGATTACTGGTTGTCTGTACAGAGATTCTTCCTCACAGTTTTTCTGAGAGAAAGAGATGTCTATAAAATGATCAACCAGTATTCCTGTATATAAGTAATGTATTGTATATTGTGTAATACTTATCTGTGTATGGAGACGTTTCAACTCCGAGTCTGGAGTCGTTGTCAATCGTTTAGTGTTGTTTTCGAGGCTTTTTTCTAAAAAAATTTCGCTTTGATTTTGAATTTATTGTTTGTCAAAAAATTTGACACTGACAATTTGTCGTTTGGCGATCACTTGACGCTGAGGTTACCGTTTTTTTGTTCTGTTAGCAGTAAATTCTTCCAGTCCAAATGAAGGTCGGCTGAAGGTGCTCCGATTTCAGTGTTGTTTATCATCATACAGCTGGCTTCTTTAAGTTTTCTCTTTTTAAGTTTTCTTCTTTCAACAAGATCTTTGTTTTATCCCAGTCTATCCTATGGCTGCCGGTGCTCGTTAATACATGATTGGCCAAATTTGATTTGTCAACATGTCTTCTGGAAATGTTATATTGATGTTCTTTTTTCCTTACTTCTAAAGGTCTTGAAGTTTCACCGGTATAAGAATGGCCACAGTCACACAAAACACTGTACACACAATTTTTAGAACTCTGGGTTGCGTTAAACGGTTTGGTATGTGTGAGGATAGAGCGCAAGGTATTATTTGTTTTAAAAACAGTTTTAACGCTGTATTTATTTCCTAACCGCTTAATTTTTTCCGATACACCTGGGATATATGGAATTATGTTCATAATTTGGTTGTCTGTTTGTGTTTGGTTGGTATTAGTGTGATGGTTATTTGTGCTGGTTTTGTTATTGCGATTTTCTTTCTGATTTATAGTTTTATTTATAAAGTCTTGGGGATATTCGTTTTGAAGTAGATGTTCTTTGATAATATTGACTTCTTTGTTAAAGATTTGGGTGGATGAAGATATGTTTTTTGCTCTATCATATAAGCACTTTACAACACATTTCTTTACATTTAAAGGATGGTTGGAGTGAAAATTCAAATATCTATTAGTATTTGTAGGTTTTCGATAAGTACTTGTACTTATTGTGTTGTTTGTTCTATCTATAAGTACATCAAGATAAGCAAGTTTATGCAAATTTTCCATCTCCATTGTAAATTTTATTGTGGGTTCTTGACTATTGATGTAATCTAGGAATGAGTGCAGTTCTTCAGCACCATACTCCCAAACCACAAAAATGTCATCAACGTATCTCCACCACACTTTTGGTTTATTTTTATATTTGCCTATGAATCTTTCTTCAAAATATGTCATGAATATATTACTGATTATAGGAGATAAAGAAGATCCCATGGCCATACCAAATTCTTGTTTATAGAAATCTCCTTCAAATTGAAAATATGTAGTGTTTAAGCAAAGTTCGGTTAGTTCCATAATTGTGTCAATGTTTAGTTTTGTTTTGTTGTGTAAGGTAATATCTTGTTGTAATTTATTTTTTATAATTTGTAATGATTTATCAACAGGTACATTTGTAAAAAGACTAACTATGTCGAAACTTACTAGTATATCATTTCTGTTGATAATAATGCTTTTTAATTTTGTTAAAAAATCGTTAGTGTTTTTTAAATTGTTTGGATTATTTTCGTAAGGTTTAATTATATTTAGTAAAAATTTTGATATGTTTTGTAATGGTGAATTTATTGAACTTACAATGGGTCTCATTGGTATTGTGTCTTTATGTATTTTTGGAACGCCATATAAATGTGGAGGTTACTATAGTGTGGTGTTAAGTGTTTTCGTTCTAATGGAGTGAATTCTTGTTTGTGTTTGTTATAATGTCTCTAGCGGCTTTTTCTATATTTTGCGTAGGATCTTTTTTGAGCTTAGAATATGATCCTGTGTTAATAAGTCCATCATTTTGTGTTGTAATCATTTTTATCAAGTATAACCGTAGCGTTACCTTTATCGGCAAAATATACCTAAACTAGATCTGATAGTTGCGATTGAAGACACAGCCCAACAACTGCCTCCAGAAGTGTCAAGTGAATACCGAATAAGAAATAAATTACTTCTAGAGAAGCAACACAAAATGAAATACAATCTTACTCCTACAGAGAAATATGCCGTAGAAAAACTTAAAAAAGACAACACAATTAAAATTCTACCTGCCGATAAAGGTAACGCTACGGTTATACTTGATAAAAATGATTACAACACCAAAATGATGGACCTTATTAACACAGGATCATATTCTAAGCTCAAAAAAGATCCTACGCAAAATATAGAAAAAGCCGCTAGAGACATTATAACAAACACACACAAGAATTCACTCCATTAGAACGAAAACACTTAACACCACACTATAGTAAACCTCCACATTTATATGGCGTTCCAAAAATACATAAAGACACAATACCAATGAGACCCATTGTAAGTTCAATAAATTCACCATTACAAAACATATCAAAATTTTTACTAAATATAATTAAACCTTACGAAAATAATCCAAACAATTTAAAAAACACTAACGATTTTTTAACAAAATTAAAAAGCATTATTATCAACAGAAATGATATACTAGTAAGTTTCGACATAGTTAGTCTTTTTACAAATGTACCTGTTGATAAATCATTACAAATTATAAAAAATAAATTACAACAAGATATTACCTTACACAACAAAACAAAACTAAACATTGACACAATTATGGAACTAACCGAACTTTGCTTAAACACTACATATTATCAATTTGAAGGAGATTTCTATAAACAAGAATTTGGTATGGCCATGGGTTCTTCTTTATCTCCTATAATCAGTAATATATTCATGACATATTTTGAAGAAAGATTCATAGGCAAATATAAAAATAAACCAAAAGTGTGGTGGAGATACGTTGATGACATTTTTGTGGTTTGGGAGTATGGTGCTGAAGAACTGCACTCATTCCTAGATTACATCAATAGTCAAGAACCCACAATAAAATTTACAATGGAGATGGAAAATTTGCATAAACTTGCTTATCTTGATGTACTTATAGATAGAACAAACAACACAATAAGTACAAGTACTTATCGAAAACCTACAAATACTAATAGATATTTGAATTTTCACTCCAACCATCCTTTAAATGTAAAGAAAGGTGTTGTAAAGTGCTTATATGATAGAGCAAAAAAACATATCTTCATCCACCCAAATCTTTAACAAAGAAGTCAATATTATCAAAGAACATCTACTTCAAAACGAATATCCCCAAGACTTTATAAATAAAACTATAAATCAGTTAGAAAGAAAATCGCAACAACAAACCAGCACAAATAACCATCACACTAATACCAACCAAACACAACAGACAACCAAATTATGAACATAATTCCATATATCCCAGGTGTATCGGAAAAAAAGTAAGCGGTTAGGAAATAAATACAGCGTTAAAACTGTTTTTAAAACAAATAATACCTTGCGCTCTATCATCACACATACCAAACCGTTTAACGCAACCCAGAGTTCTAAAAGTTGTGTGTACAGTGTTTTTGTGTGACTGTGGCCATTCTTATACCGGTGAAACTTCAAGACCTTTAGAAGTAAGGAAAAAAGAACATCAATATAACATTTCCAGAAGACATGTGGACAAATCAAATTTGGCCAATCATGTATTAACGAGCACCGGCAGCCATAGGATAGACTGGGATAAAACAAAGATCTTGTTGAAAGAAGAAAACTTAAAAAAGAGAAAACTTAAAGAAGCCAGCTGTATGATGATAAACAACACTGAAATCGGAGCACCTTCAGCCGACCTTCATTTGGACTGGAAGAATTTACTGCTAACAGAACAAAAAAAACGGTAACCTCAGCGTCAAGTGATCGCCAAACGACAAATTGTCAGTGTCAAATTTTTTGACAAACAATAAATTCAAAATCAAAGCGAAAATTTTTTAGAAAAAAGCCTCGAAAACAACACTAAACGATTGACAACGACTCCAGACTCGGAGTTGAAACGTCCATCCACAGATAAGTATTACACAATATACAATACATTACTTATATACAGGAATACTGGTTGATCATTTTATAGACATCTCTTTCTCTCAGAAAAACTGTGAGGAAGAATCTCTGTACAGACAACCAGTAATCCGGGCAATTTTACGAAATTGCCTTACTACACTTTGTTCTACATATACAATTTTTTAAATACTTATCTGTTACAGGAAAAAATTTGGAGGAGAGAAAACCCATGAATAGACAAAAGAATGTGTTGTGTTAAGTTACATTCCTTAATTATATCACGTTTCTGTTCAGGCGTCAGTTGAAGCGATAACCGAGCAATAGTTCCTTGTCTATATGTAAGAAACCAATACTCAAAAGCCGACAGCTTAGTGATGACGATGGACCTTTAAATGAGGTCAATTAAGCCAAAAATTCAGTCCTTTATCATCTGTCACAGATAAATATTATAAATGTAGTATATATTCATGATTTTTTCTTTACTAACGACTGTTTAACCATAACCTTATTTTAACATTATGAAAAAAATATATTTGTTTTCGTCATAATACGCCCTTTCATTTGATATATAACTTGATGGGTTAGAATCAATTTTAATTTTATATTTTCCATTTAATTCTGTAATTTGCCCCCAAAATGAGTATTTAGAGTTTCTCCTTATTTTTCGAGTAAACTTCAGGTCAGACCCTATACCTCTAATTTTTTTCAAAACTTTACGTTTTATAGTTTCGGAGATAAGGGGGGGTGGAATGGGTAAATTTTGGTATATTTTCATTAATATCTTTTTAACTATTTTTTTTAAATATAAAGTATATTAGTGTTCCTCAGAATGGGACCTTTCATTTGATGTATTACATGATGCGTTTGAAAAAAAAATTATTTTTAAATTTTCATTCAATTCTATAATTTGCCCCCCAAAATTAATATTAATGGTTTTTCTTTATTTTTCCTGTAAAGTTCGGGCAACGTTCTGTATTTACTATTTTTTTTTTTTCAATTTTAGGCTCAGTAGTTTCGGAGATCAGGGGGGACCGGTCGATTTTTTTAGTTTTTCCCCCCAGAAGTACCCCTAAAATCAAAATTTCTTCTTTTACGATATGTACTCCCTATCGGGTCACCAAACTATACATTGATACCAAATTTTAGTTTAGGAGAAAATTGCTATTATGTGACAGGGGCAGAAATCCGGAGTGATATTATAAGGGTATCCGTTTATTGTATATACGGAACCCTAAAAATAAACAACTAACTGATATAACTGAAAACATTCTTCAACAAAATAAAATACATTATCAAGTATCATTTTTTCGTTAAGCGTAGAAAACAATTGCCGTAGACTGTTTTTTTCAACCTAGTTCTCTATTTAATAAATAAAATACCCATGTATAAGTTCACCTTTATATAATTCAAAGTTATATATGTCATGTACAAAGGGCTTAAGGTTAAAATTTGTGCAACTACTACTTAAATCTTTACAAGACATAGTGAGATAGTCCCGTTATTATAAATCAATTAGATTTATTTTTAATGGACAGATTAAATGTTCACTTTTGAAGGTTGTTGAAAGGAATATTAATACACAAGTTTATAAAAAGTATAAATAAGAACTAAATCGAATGAATTTATATATTTCTAACGAATTTTCACTAGGTAAATCTTATTTATTTTATACAAACTTAAATGTTATATTAAATTGATAAAGCAAAATATAATATACTTAATATTAAAACAACCTACGTTCAAAAGATGTTTTTTATCTGCACCTGGAGCTGGAGGTCAGCTAAATGACTCAATTGACCCCATCAGCATCACTAAGCTGACGGCCTTTTGAGTATTGATTTCTTATATAGAAACAAGTAACTATTGCAAATGGCGTTCATTTTCCCGATGACGAATGTTAACCGTATATTTCAAAATTTCCGAAATTTAAGGTCTTTCGTCAACACGTTGCTGTCCGCCTTACTAAATTAGGAATTCTTACATACGCACAAGTGATTGGTGAAAATGGGGCCCATTTTCGGTATAATGAGCGTTCACGGGGTAAGACAAATTTAGCCTTTTTCAAGGTCCTTCGTCAACGCCTAGATGTACGCCCTTTTGGATTATGATTCCTTATGTGTAAACGAATAACTTGTGCAAATGGTGTCCATTTATACAATGACGAGCTTCACCCCAATTTTTGACAACTTTACCCCTATCCGCCACCTTGATGGTAACGCTCTAGGCAGACGCCCATCGGGATGTTGACTGTATAGCTGACAATCGTCTATATTGCCAATTTTCAAAGGGTTGGCTCGATGACGAGCATGAGAAAAAAATTACCACTTTCACCCTCTGTAGCTGTGCTCGGTTATCGCTTCAACTGACGCCTGAACAGAAACGTAATATAATTAATTAATGTAACACAATACATTCTGTCCATTTGCGCGATGACGAGAAAAAACCCGCTCCATCTCTCCTACTAATTGGTTAGTTCTTAATTTTTTAAGTACCCCAGTTAGTTGAAAACAGTCATTTCGCAAAAAAAAACAAATTCAGAAAACCATATAATTGTATAAATATATTGTTACGAAATTTATCCAAAGCCGACCCTGTGTCATTTCAGCACGACAACAAACGCTTTAAGATAAAAAAAATGCGATTCTCGAAAAGACTCGGCAGCGGAAGGAGCGATGATGATTTCTACTGGAGAATTCGACGGGGATTATAAAAGAAGCACGCCACGATCGCAGTTCAGATATACCGCGACGACTAGCGTTTATGAGAATGTATTGTGAATCAGCTGTTTTAAATGTAAATAAAGTTCTAGAAAAGTGAAAGTAAATATTAGTTGTTATAATTTTAAATTGAACCCACGAAGTATATTGCAATTTGGTGAGAAGTAAACGATTAAGTACAGTGAAAATTGATTTATGGAAACTCGTAGTATGGAAAAGATAGACGAAAAAATTGCACAGATTCTAGAAAAACGTGACAAGAAGGAGAAACAACATCAAGAACAAATTCAACAAAGGTTAGTGAAATCTTTTGATGACAAACTTAAAGTTGAGTTAGGAAATCTTGTCACTAATATCGATGAAAAACGTAAAATAGAATTAGAAAATCTTGTTTCTACAATGAAAAGCGAACAACAAAATCTTGTCACTACCGTGGAAGAAAAACAACAAAATTTAATGGAAGGATTATTCTCGAAATTTGTAGAAAAACAAGATCAAACTGAACAGAAAAGACAACTGCAATTCGAACAATTAATTGCAAATCGTAGACAAGTTAGTGAAACAGTTAATGAAAAATGCAAATAGTTAGAGTCATATAAAAAAGATAAATGATGACATTAAGACCATAAAAAATACCGTGGATACTCTTGAAACAAAAGTAGATGATCCGATTCCATCCAAAGCAGGTAAAATTTGAATCAGTTCAATTCAAGACACAGTTCAAGATCACATCAGTGAAACAGAAATAAAAAAAAAATGCACAGGACTTACGCGAGGAAAATACCAGAACACCGTGAGTACCAAAGGTTCCTTTAGTAAACCACCCACATTCGACGGCAGTTCATCTTGGCCCCATGTATAAACGGCAATTTGAGGCCGTGGCTACAGCTAATGGATGGTATAATCATGAAAAATCCACTCTCTGGTAATTTCCTTAAGAGGTCCGGCTCTAGAACTCCTCCAGAGCATTCCAGTCGATGAACGGCAATTTCGACAAGATCATGGCCATCTAGACAAACGTTTCGACAATCAATCCTTGAGCCAGGTATACCAAATCCAACTGAGTGGAAAAACCCAAAAATCCGGTGAAAGCCTCCAAGAATTCGAAGCAGAAATTAGACGGTTAGTTCACTTGTCCTACCCAGACCTGCCAGAGGAAAACGAAAGACCAGTTGGCCACACAGAGTTTCATAAACGGCATCAGAGATTGTGGAGAGTACAACGAAATCTATGACTAAGTGGCGTCAAGAAAAGTAATGAAGCTCTACTTCGGGCTTTGGAAGTAGAGGCCGTCATGAACATGTCCAAGCCGAGGGTCCGAGCAGTATCCTTCAACCAGGAAGAGTCAGAGTCACTATTCAAGCGCTGCTGGCTGGTCTGAACAAATATTAGAACGGTCACAAAGAACTGGCACCAGAGGGGCATGTTACCGCTGCGGACGGACAGGACACTTCCAACGTGACTGCCGAGTAAGACTACCGGAAAGATCACCAACCAGGGGTAGCCAACAAACCGACCTTACCAACCAGGGAAACTCCAACCAGTCAGCATAAGGGGGCGAATGCTGACTCACCATCCACCAGCCCCCAGGACAGTATCCATCCGGGGATTTTGCCGGGAGAGCGGCAGCCTAGTCATCAGAGGCACCATCATACCATCGATACCGGCGCCGCTGTGTCCATTGCCAAGTCCAGGGTTTTGAGAGCATCAGAAATTCGGCCAGTTACCAATAACATCCATCTCAGAGCAGTCACCGGCGAGTCCATGTCAATACAGGGTGAGGCAGATGTCGTGCTACAGATAGGGGACAACATGATCCGGCATAGGGTCCTGGTAGCGAATATTGAGGATGATTTTATACTGGGAATGGACCTAATTAGCCAGCATGGATTTATGTTCGACCCGAGATATGATGTTCTTCGGTTCCTAAATGAGGAATTTGTATTGACACGGCCCGTCAACAGTTCAGTCACATCCATAAAAATTGTGGCAAAGTCTTCAACTAAAATTCCCGGTCGAACGGAACATATCATTCATGGGCAGCTAGACAGCAATCCTGGGAGCTGCGTTGGAATGGTGGAGCCCTTACACTCAACTCATGACTATTTAGTTGGACGGGCTATAGTTAAGACCGGACGAGATATACCAATCAGGGTCCTGAATTTGTCCAACAACGACATCAGAATTACCAATGGTCAAGAGATAGCTTGTTTCGAGCCAGTAGACGCCATCATCAATTGCGAAGAAGAGTACCAGACGTCGTGAAGGAGACAGGGCCCGATAAAGAGTTCCTACAACATTTGCTGACCACTTGACACACTTGACACCAGAGAACCAGAAGAAAGCCAAGCAATTGATCACAAAACACTGGCAAATTTTTAACAGTAAAAATGGAACCACCGTCGCACCAACATCATCCAGCATCGAATAGATACCGGAAAGGCTCAACCCATCAGAATACTACCTAGACGACTACCATTGGGGCAACAACAGGCAGTCGAGGAAAACATCGAGTCCATGTTACAAAAAATGGAGTTATTGAGCCATCCATCAGTCCATGGTCTGCTCCCGTCGTGCTAGTTAAAAAGAAAGATGGAACCACCCGATTTTGCGTGGATTACAGAAAGCTGAATGATGTCACGAAGAAAGACAGCTATCCACTACCCCGAATCGATGACACTTTGACCACACTAGCAGCTCCCGTTGGTTCTCCACACTAGACTAAAAGTGGATATTGGCAGGGGCACGCAAACGACAGAGAGAAGACAGCGTTCTCCACAGTAAAGGGCTGTTTCACACGGTCAGCCCTTTGGGTTATGCACCCGCTACATTGAGAGGCTAATGGAGTATGTACTGAGCGGGTTAACATGGAGGACGTGCTTAGTATACCTCGACGACATTCTAGTCTGGCCAGTACATTCGACGATCATCTGAAGAACCTGGGCGAAGTATTCTCCAGAATTATAACGCCAACCTGAGACTCATCCGAAGAAGTGTTCCTTGTTTCAAAAAGAAGTAAGTTTTTGGGCCACGTGTGTCCGAGTCAGGAATCCGACCAACGAAGACAAGATAGAAGCCATCCGCAATTGGCCAGTTCCAAGAGACAAACATGAACTCCGAAGCTTCTTGGACCTCTGTTCATACTACCGCGTTTTGTTGAGGATTTGCCACCATCGCCGCCCTCACATCGACCGCCACTGAAAAGAGACCTTCATTAATCAGGATTGCGAACATAATTCAGCGACTGAGGCAGCACTATGTTCCAGTCCAATCCTAGCCTTTCCTACACAGTCCGGCAAGTTCATCTTAGACACCGACGCCAGCAACACAGGTTTGGGGGCCGTCCTATCCCAGTGCAAGATTGTGAAGAGAGGGTGATCGAGTACTACAGCCGTGGATTCTCGAAGCCAGAAAGAATTATTGCGTCACCAGAAAGGAACTTCTTGCATAATAAGGGCTGTAGACCATTTACCACAAATACCTGTATGGTCGCCATTTCTTAATCCGAACAGATCATGCGCACTCAAATGGCTGCTGGACATGAAGACACCGGAAGGACAACTGGCCAGATGGATGGAGAAATTACAGCAATACGACTTCAAGGTGGAACACCGTGCCGGCCGGTTGCACAATAATGCCGATGCCCTATCCAGAAGACGTAGAGCGGAATGCAAGCATTATCTGAAGACGGAACAGCGAGAGGGTATCTCCATCAGCAGATCCGAGTGCAGGAATGAAGACTGGACAACGGAACAGTGCATCCAGGACCAAATGCTGATCCAGACCACGAACCTCTTGTCCTCAAAATGAGAGGGGCAGCCAGGCCACGATGGGACGAGGTAGCTAGATACTCCGGCGTGCTGAAATCGTTATGGGCTCAGTGGGACTCTCTAAGAGTAGACAATGGAATGCTCAAGCGAGTTTGGAAAGCGCTGATGGACGAAAAACCAAGTCCCAACTGGTAGTTCCGAAGAAAAAGGTACCAGCCATCCTGACCGAAGTACATGATGGAATTACGGAGGCCATCTGGGCATGAATAAAACCCTAGACAAAGTTCGCCAGCGGTACTACTGGGTGAATTACTTCGAAGACGTCAGAGCTTGGTGCCGCAAATGTGCCACATGTGCCGCCAGTAAGGGCCCGAAGACCCGGACCAAGGGCAGAATGCAGCAGTACAATGTGGGCGTCCCATTTGAGAGAATTGCCATCGATGTCGCCGGTCCGTTTCCCGAGTCTGAGAGGGGGAACAAATACATTCTGGTCGCAATGGATTACTTCAGCAAATGGCCTGAGGCATATGCGATACCCAACCAAGAGGCAACCACGGTAGCGACGGTGCTAGTAGAACAACTATTCAGCGGGTTTGGCGTCCCGATGGAATTACATTCAGACCAGGGGCGTAACTTCGAATCGAATGTATTCCAGAAGGTCTGCACGATGTTGGGGATCAGGAAAACGAGAACAACACCATTACACCCACAGTCAGACGGAATGGTGGAAAGATTCAACAGGACCTTGGAACAACACCTATCCAAGGTTGGCAGCAATAACCAGCGTGATTGGGATGAGCATATTCCCCTATTCCTGTTGTCATATCGCTCTGCTGTACATAATAGTACAGGCCTGACCCCAGCCAGGGTCTTATTCGGAAAGGAGCTGCGATTACCATGCGACTTGGCATTTGGCTCCCCCGAAGAACCTCCCCAAGACATCGACGATTATGCCGACCAGCTCCGACATAACATGCTGGCAATACACGAATTAGCCCGAATGCAGATGTTGGCCACCAGTGATCGAATGAAGACGCGATACGACCTCAAGGCCAATTCAGTCGGGTTCCAGGAGAGGGACAAAGTCTGGTTGTACAACCCCCAACGGAGCAAGGGTAAATCCCCAAAGCTTACACCCGCCTGGGATGGTCCATACGAGGTGGTCAAGAGGCTTAATGACGTCGTCTACCGGATCCGTCGAAACCCCAAGGCTAAATTGAAGGTGGTTCATTTAGATCGACTCGCTCCCTACCATGGAGGGGATGTTTCTGATCGGGACGATCAGAATTAAAGGGTAGGCAGTGTTACGAAATTTACCCAAAGCCGACCCTGTGTCAGTTCAGCACGACAACAAACGCTTTAAGATAAAAAAATGCGATTCTCGAAAATACTCGGCAGCGGAAGGAGCGATGATGATTTCTACTGAAAAATTCGACGGGGATTATAAAAGAAGCACGCCACGATCGCAGTTCAGATATACCGCGACGACTAGCGTATATGAGAATGTATTGTGAATCAGCTGTTTTAAATGTAAATAAAGTTCTAGAAAAGTGAAAGTAAATATTAGTTGTTATAATTTTAAATTGAACCCACGAAGTATATTGCAATATGTTGTGTTTCAAAGAAACGTTGTATTTATAAGTGTAGATGCTACATCAGTTTCAGTGTTGATGTGGTATTTTTTATTGTTGTTTTTATTATTGTTTTCTTTTATATCGTTGAAAATATTAATTGTGACTTTCAGTACATGATTTTATACTAATATATTTTTATTTTTACGTTCCAGTACTCACTTTCAGACTTTTGTTACACCTGTTTAACATTTTATGGTTCATTGATTCATTGAAATCTACTTTATTGATATTAGTTCATTGTACTATTTAATCAACACTTTATATTCACTTACTTTATCTAATTTGTATCTTACATTTAACTATGTCACTTTGGAACTATATACAAATTTGTGGAGATTATCTCTCCACCATTTTCTGCAGAACATATTATGAATGGTGAACTTCAATAACTTACTTCTTTATATTGATTATAACAACTTTTGTTTTTTTGTCCTTGCGTACCATAGATCTAGAAGGGACGACCACCAAAAAAAAAACTTTTTGTCATCTTGAAAAAAAAAGTTTGTGTAAATTCCCTACAAAAATAACATCTTAAATCTTAGTAATTACTCGATTTCGGTATAGAAAATATCATGTTCGGTGTTCCTTTTAGATTTTTCGTATTAAAAAAGATACAGGACGCCAAGCCTGAAACGAATCTCTATAGGTCCTCACAACAAAAAAGGACAAACAAAAACCATTCGAAAAGTGAAACAGCATATAACGTTTCTTATTCATATAGTATGGTTTGGTATGTGATCAACGTATGAAAGCAAGTAATTTTGCTTTAGGTCTAAGCGATCTAGTATAATATATTTTGATATAAAAAAATTTACTAGCGTCTCGTAGAAAGAAGATGCGCAAACAAACTATAAAGTGGATTTTGCAGGTCAGGTGTCTATTTGAACCTAAAAGCTACTACTTACCTCGTATTATTAAGTGATTTGAAAAACCTCCTTATTGTAATTTTTTATAAATGTCTCTAGCTGCTATACAACCGAAGTTATAATGATGGGTTATCTCAAAAATTACCAAAACAAAAATTCAATAAAAATTATTGAAATCTTAAAAGTAAAGTATAAATTTTTAACGTGATTCACAGAAATTGTATGTAGCTGCTGTAGAACAGAAGTTATAGGGATTTTAGGTAAATCCTAAATCTAAGGCCTTTTCCATGGTATTCTATATACAACGTTTAACTATATTCGATAGAATTTCAGGGAACTGGAATAGTGTTGTAAATAAACTTATATGAAGAGCTCGTTTTCAGGGAGCGAACATTATGAGTGCATTACAATGTTTCCATTATTAATATTTTTTGTTGAGATTATGGTACATGTGATTAATTTTTGCATTCGGAGATTTTTAGTACCATTAGTTTCAGAACAAGAAAATCAACAAATGATACTATGTACCCAGTACCCAATAACGCATGCCAACTAATAATATGTTTATTTTTTTATACTGTGTATTGTGCTTTACTTTCAAAATTTCATTAATTTTTAACAATTTTCTGTTTTCATGCTGTTTGTGATAACGTCTACGTTCAAAAAATCTTTAAAAAACAATTTTTGCTATTTTCAGATTTAAAATCGTTATAACTCGCATAGTAACTAGAGACATCGATAAAAATTATACTAAAGGTTTTTTATTGACTTAAAAATATGAGATAAGTAGTAGTTTTGAATATGGTTTATGTAACATTGAGGTGCAAATAACCCTAATATATTTAAAAAACTGGGTTTTGGCGTAATTCTTGGGGCTCTCTTCATATAGCATATTGAATCTAAACATTTTTCCTTGAAAACTAACGATCTGTCCTATAGAATTCTAGGTGCTTTGTTTGTTATCTTTTTTCTAGTAGTCCCTACTTGATTTTGTCCAATTTTAGTTGGAAATATTATTATAGTGCGATCCCTGAAATTTTTCTACAGAGACATTTTATCCACAATAACCGAGTTATTACTTTTGACCCTGCCACACTTTATTATATATATATATATATATATATATATATATATATATATATATATACAGTTTGTGTGAGAAAACATTTCAAATCATTTTGTTTTTAGATAAATGAAGATCCATACATGTTGCCCGGAATCAAGTTGCATTTAAAGTGGAATGACACTAGAGGGGATACCGTTTTGGCTACTAGAGCCATGACTGATATGATCTGTGACGGTGTCTCTGCTTTTTTCGGCCCAGAAGGAACGTGTCACGTTGAAGCTATAATATCACAGGCTCGAAATATCCCAATGTTCAGTTATGTGAGTATTAAATGTATGCTAATGATTATCGAATTTGTTAATTCAAATGTGAAACTGCCTAATTTCATTTACATATTTAGTCATAACATTAAGCAAGGCTATCTATACAGTTACAATAGTTTTAATTCGTAGGGGGATGTGGCTTCCTTAAATATGAAGTGATTTTACCTGAATTTTACAACTTAAACTAAGGACTCATCCATAAATTACGTAAGATGAATTATGACGTTTTTCGGTCCTCCACCCACCCCCTGTAAGACACAACGTCTTCACCTACCCCCACCCCCCAATTCTTCATTCATTTTTTTTTAATTTAATATGTTGCTGTTATCAAAGTAAAACTTTTTGGTTTAGTTTGGTTTGGTTTTGGTTAGGGGTTTTGTTTACTCCTTGATGATGACAACTTAGAGTTGTTGAAACGGCGTTGAGTGTTTAAAATAAAGGTTGTGACACACCAAAGGTTCCACAGCATTTCCATTATACTGGGCCACAAAAAACTACTATTATTTACGATGGCCAAATATACCAATGCCTTAATTTTAATATTAATAGGTCTATCTACCATCACGAAAAATACACACAATACATATTTTGGAATTAAATTAGACGCTCTACAAAAAAGGTCTGATTATATTTCCCATTAAATCCACAGTTTCAAAAGTTATAGGAAGTTCAAGTTAGGATAGAAATAAATTATACCTTTCTTTATATAGAATTTAATTTCTTTCAAAAATATTTTTTAGATATATTGTTTAAAAGATTTGAATGAATATGAGGATGGAAAAAAAATCTATATCGCCTCTTAAATTTGAAATTATGGATAAAATTTTGACATTAGCTTTTGTTGTCCTCCTAAATATTCTTTTCGGTATCCCATTCAAGAAATTATTTTTGACCCAGTCTAATATGCCATTGGATATTTTTAATCCGGCAAGGGTCTCCGAAGAAAACTGACTGACGAGAGTTTTCTTAGATGAGATCGTTAAATGCTACGACGAAAATGAATTTATGTATGTTCAAATTTCTAAAGATATTCTTCCTTGAAATGTTTTTACGTTGTAAGAAAATGCATATAAAGAGTAAGAGTTTGATAATTAGGTAATTAATTAAATACAGTTAATGTTATAATTCTATTTATATCTGAAAATGATTATCAAGTAGAATTTAATTTTTTCAATAGGTATGGATAATAGTTAATATAGTCAAATAAAAGTCATAAGGATTGAAAAAATAATATTTAAAAAATCCTAAGTAAAAACCTTTTAAATCACCCAACTATATAAGATTTCGTAAGATATTAGCAGATCCCACACCCATCCTAAAACATCTTACGTAATTTATGGATGTTCCCTCAAGGCTAACCCAAACAAATGTCAGTTCAGTCATCATGCATAAATAGAAATAATGTAACAACTGTCTCCAGAAAAAAATAATGTTAACCCTTAGTCAGTAGCACGAAGAAAATAACATAACTGCTCGCCCAGGGGTCTCCAGTGAAAGTGCTTTATTTATACCATTAATGCAGTCAGAAATAACATGAATTAATATCTAAATAGATAGGAAAAAAACTAAATTCAATAATCATCAAATATTAACATGGTCACCTCAAAGTTACAAATTATAATATTTTTTCATCTCACTGCTCACAATATGTTCCAAACTGATTCTGAGCATTTTTTACTTTTTGATGCCACTATTCCACGGGCAATTTTCTAACGCTCCACGCTTTGCTATTATTGAGCCTCTGTAGAATATGCTCCTCTTCACTTATATCCATAACTAATTCTCGAAGAAAATCCATATGATAACATAATTTTGGATAACTTAGTTTTATATCACCATTCACCTGATGACGATATCAGATACAAAGCTATTGAAACGTTGTGAGATCAACCTTTTCAAGACGATGGAAGTCCAAGGAAACTTCGAGGAATTAGTTTTATAAGCTATAAGAAATATATTAATGCTATTAATTGACACACTGAACCGATTCTAGTCTAACCATTTTATTCCAAATAAAAAGCTACAATAGCTGCGACAAATATTGCCAATATTTAGTTTTCGAAAAATACCGTTTTTAGTTCGAATTATCAACATTTGTAACGAAGCTGCAAGTAAAAGCACTGCTTGATTCTTCGATCGACTTACTCGGACCTGAAAAATATTTATCATCCAGAATATTGTTGAAGATAAAATTTATTCTTTACAGCATATTTTGTCGCATAGATTAGGAGATAATATAAAAATAAAATAATTCGCAGTAACCCTTAAGTATGTGTTTTGTTGAAAAAAATGTAGTGTTGAACGAAAATTTTAAACATTCAATAATTTAAAAAAAAACAAAATACCCAAAAATGTATTTTTTGGGTATTTACCATTTCATTAATTTGGTCACTCCATAAAACAACAAATTAGTATAAAACAAATTAAATGTTATTGATTTTATATGTTCTTTATTAATCATAATAAATCTTACAAGAATGACTTTTGCCATGCATGGACAGTTTAGGGCATTCGACGTAATTTATGTCAGCCAATTTTGAAAGGTTTTCACGATCATGACGAAGAATAAAAATAGTATCCGCTTTCACCCTCTATATCGACTAGCTACCCTCTCAGTTATAGCATCAACTGGAGCCTAGGTAGAAACGTGCTGTCCTTTAGGACTGGAATTTAATACGATGTATTTTGTATATTTTCTTGATGACTAGCAAAAACCGGCTCTATCTCTGCTACTATCAAATAAGAAAACTCAATTTGGAAGATAAATTTTGCAATAGCAACATCAAATCAGTAATAATTAGATTTCCTAACGAGGTATTTTAAATGGTGAAATATTTGTTGGACATCGTATTTGTCATTATAAAACGTTAGATTAAATATGCCATTATCGAACTTAATATGAATATAAAAATTGAATATCTTAAATTGTCCGAACTAGAGGATCGTTTAAGAACCATTTTAATAAATGTATCTTAATAAATGTACTTTAGTATCAGTATTGACTAGATATCTAATGTTGGATTTGTGTTAGTTAATGTTAATCAGTGCTAAAGAATAACAGTAAAATGAATATTATTTTGTTTTCTTTTTTAGAAATGTTCCGACTATAAAGCTTCAATGGTACCAACTTTCGCAAGGACTGAACCGCCAGACACGCAGGTAAACTTAAAATTTGATTATGACTAAAACGGAGTCAAAACAACGTTAGTCGGTTAATGAGCAAACGTACGTTATATATGCTTTCAAAACAATATATATATCAAAACAATATATATATATATATATATATATATATATATATATATATATATATAACATCGATTAATTAAAAAATACAGACCAAAATTAAATTAGTCACAGAAATGTTCTTAATTTTTATTTTTGTTGCAAGCTAAACTTAAAAGGTTAAACAATGTACAATTCATTACCACTCCTTCTTCACTTTGACTTTCTTCAATGCCTTGCTTGTTCTTGTTCGTGTCATTTCTTAATTATTTCATCTAGGTGCTCTTCATTAACAACATTATCAATTATTTAGGAAGGGAGCCCACATCACAGTTGGTGAGCGCTTTATACCTTTGTGACATCAATTGTATTGTATAAATATATTCTTCAGACAATTTTTTTATTTCGTACTTCATCCAGCGCTTTAGCATAGTCTCAACATCCTGGTTTGTCCTTTCAACGCTACCTTGGAACGGACTATTACCTTGTTTTGATTCGGATTCTAAAGTTTTCTCCTGTTGAGTCATCTTTTTATTTATTATTTTTGATCTAACTACATTTCCGTGTTCTATTACATTTAGCAGTTTATTGTTTTTCCTATGTCTATCATTATGGTATTCTTTCTGTTTGGTTCCTTATATTAAGATGTCCATACCAGGTTACAGTTTATTTTTAATTATTTCGTTATTGATTTTTTTCTAATTTTCTCGTTTCTTACTTTATCCCATTTCATTTTTCGCGTTATGCTCCTTAAGTTCTTCATCTCTATAGCATCTATTTGAGAGTGGTGTTTTTTTCTTCAATTTTAATATGCATAAGTTATTGTGGATAATGTTGTTTTATTATCTATATAAACTTTGAATCGTTTCCTGTTACTTTATGGTTATAAAATTATAGGCACTATATGCAAATGCGCCACCTATTTTCCCGTCATCTATCAGAATGCTCCCTAAATATTCATTTTCTATAGTTTCTCATTTACATTTCATTTTTGTATTGTTGTGTTCTTATCATATATTATCATTATTTTGGTTTTATTCATATTAACTTACATGTTATGTTCGTCCATTTTGAAGACCAATACATTTACCAGCCACTGCATTTTCTTCGATCTTGACATTACTACTATATCATCTGCATATAGTAAATTACTTATTTTGACATTTTTTAATATCCTATCCATATCAGTTATAAATATTAAGGGACTTAGACTGTCTTTATTCATTTTTCTGATCTCTTGCCTGTAATCTACACCTTACCTAATACTTTCTCATACTTTTTTTCTAGTCTTCTCGAATTGCTCTCATATCAACTGTATTAAAGACTATTTTTAGCTCGATAAATATTTCTTCTCTTTTTTTCCTTGTTTTTTTTTTCAATCATTGTTCTTACAGTGCATATACTATCGCTTTTGTCTGCCGGTCTTGAATGGTAATCGTCTTTTCATTTTTGTTCGACATACTCAATCTTGCCTATATACAACAAGTGTGGGCTAACATTTTGCTCTATAATGTAATAATCTTCTATTTTATATATCAATAATATATGAATTTTCCCAAATCTCTCAGTATCTTTTGCGTTTACCATGCTTCTTTGCGTATAATCCACAACTATTCTTCACTTTATGTCATGCTATTTAGAATTTTGAATACCATTAATTTAGTTGTCATGTGTCCTCAATTCTCTCCATATTTCTTTATATGTTCTTAGTTTATTTTCTTTTATTTTTATCTATTTCTACAAGTTCCTATTTCCCTATGTGGGTTTCTTTACGTTACTAATGAATGCTGTCTTTTATTACCTTCTTTATTTCTTTGTTCCCCATTCTTAACCATTTCCCTTTTTTAGTTACTTTGTAATTTACCTTCATTCGCTACCATTTTGACTGGTTTTCTTAGGTTTAACATCTATCGAGTTCTGTGTTTCATTTGATCCATTCTTCTTTTATCGCGAATACCTCATCATTCAACAGATATGCCTTCTATATTGATGTTACTAAGAAATGATCGGAACATATGACATGATCTTCATAGCAAGTTTAATTATACAATTATTATAGATATGTTTAGGTGTTTTCCATTATCATGATACGATTCCTTATCAAAAGCAACCACATTTTTTAGTTGAATTTGTTGCCGATTCTTGCATTAAAATCGCCCGTGAACATTATTTTAATAGCATATGGTAAAATTGATCCTTTTTTCCGGACTTGTATTGCAATAACAGTTATGGTTCCTTTATTTGAATTTTCTCGGTCTAAGACTAATCTCTCACTTATATAGTCACATTATTTTATTCTGTGTTCCCAATTTTAGTGGATAACCTAGTAGAAGGATTATTTTTCTGTTGAGTGAGATAAAATGCTCTATGGGTTTTCTTAATAAGTGTGACCTCATTAAGAGACCAACCACATCTCTCAATCTCAATCATGTGTATGTTATTAGTTAGTATTAGCACTTTTTTCACGCCATTATGCGATAGAACCATAGTTGCTTTGTCGATGGCGGACGCCATTTGATTTAGGTTGTTACTTAATTTTTATGAGTAGCACCACGTCCTTAGTTAATTCCTGGAAAACAGCAAACAACATACTGAGTCTAGCTCTGAAATTAATTAACTTATTTGCCCTAGATTTTCTTTGTAGTTCATTGTTTTCAAATGGTATTGTATTATATTCCTTATTTCGAAGTAACATCACAACTGTGCCCCAATTATGGTATAATATAATATATCCCAGCGAAATTGGTATTTTCAATTGCAAAAAAATCCACATGTATTTAATTGGTTTTTCTTGAAGGAGGTACATAGCATAATACATAAAAAATGTTAACAAATTTTTACTTTTTAACATGGTTATGGGTGTTTAAATTTGAAAAAAATCGCAATTTTGCTAGTTTTTGTGACTTTTCAGCAACTGAATGACACAGTTTGGTGTCAAAAGTAAGTTTGTTTTATATGTATTTTTAATAGCTGCTAAATGAGAAGTTAATTTAGCCGATTGGATAATTAATTAGTGAGTTATTTACGAAAACTTTTAGAAAGACGCATTTTTCAATCGTTCGTGGTTATTATCTGAAACTTGGCAAAAAGTTTCACTACTAACTGATCACAATCTCAAATTCATGGCTTTCTAAGGTTTTCTCGCAAATAATTTTTTTATTTTATGTGAAGTAATAATTATCTCTACAATCATATCATTAATTTTTTCTTGGTCTTGTTTTATTGAATGTAAATTCAATTTGAAAGCCTACAATTTGATGTTCGGCATCGAATAAAATTCCCTGATATTATGGCACCGTATCAAACTGGCATTTCTTTTAAAAATGTTTATTCCGTAGAAAAATATATTAGTAGTTTTTACAGATATGTACACGATTGTGACCAGTTATTTACCACATAAAAATGTATAAGCTTCAGAGTTCTAACGTTTTTTAGAAAATAACTATGAACGATTGAAATATGTGAATTTTTGCAATGTTTCGCATATTCCTTACTACTTAATTATCCTGTCAGCTAGATCAACTTCTACATTTGGTAACTATTCAAATTACATATAAAACAAACTTACTTCTGAGACGAAAGTTTTTCATTATGTGGCTAAAAACTAACAAAAAAACGTTAAAATTGCGATTGGTGCAAATTTATACACTAATTCTAAGTTTTCTAGTCTATCAGGAGTATGTGCATTTAAATCGACTAGTAAAGCTAGTAAAGACCGAAAACTATCCCTTAAACAAAAAAATACCTATGTAAGGACCGCATTAACATTTTTTGAATATCTTGCATATGGATAAAGCTTTTGTTTTTCGCAGGTTACCAAATCAGTGCTTTCCCTTTTAACGTATTACAAATGGAATAAATTCTCGATAATCTATGATAATGATTATACCACCGTAGCAAGTTCACTCAGGGAACAAGCCAAAGCTATAAATATGACTGTCACTTCTGAAGTACCAACTATGGATAGTCATAAATGTTGTGAGAACAGTTTACCATGCTGTCAGGTAACTGATTGGTACAAAATTATTCAAGATACCAAAAACCGAACTAGAAGTAAGTTAATTGTAAATATTTTTTTCTATTTTGTTTAAAAGCAGTTCAATGTCACCAGATGCATTTGTACAAAACTATTTAATTAAATTATATGGTCCTCCTCTCAGTGACAAAGAAATCGCAACACCCAGAAGGAGATGTTTAAATTTAATATCGTTTTGGTAAAATATAGGTACTATAGTAAGGAGTAAATGATTAAATTTTGAATAAAATATAACGAGGTATTTAATTTTTTTATTAAGTTTGTTAATAATGTGTTTGTCCACCACGGTTATCTACACTTCCCAATACGTCTTGGCATTGATTCAGAATGTGGTCTATTTCTTTCATTCAGGAATACTATCTCAGGCTACCCCTATTTCATGTCTTCGAACCTCCAAAGTCCGGCTGGGGTACATTTCCAAGCCATCGGCCCATATAATCCAAACATGTTCTAGGGGCGAAAGATCTGGGGATCTGGGCGGCCTTGGAAGCAGATACACATGGGTCTCCTCAAAAAAGTTTAAACTAACTCGAGTGACATCAGGCCAAGCATCCTCTTGATGAAAAATGTGTTCCATGAGCCGATTAAGGTAAGGGAGTACATACCGTTTCAATACTTCCTGAAGATAGTTTTGCGCTGTCATGTTGCCTCAAACAAACACTAAAGGTGACATACTTCCATGTGCAATAGTACCCCATACCATAACGCCCACTGTTCAGTGCACATGTCGCTCAACCTCAAATTGAGGTTTACGTCGTCTAACCCTTCTTCGGCCATTATGTCCACCCAAGCAGAATCGAGATTTGTCAGAGAAGACGACCTGATGCCATTCCATATTCGAATGTTGTCGTTCTCTGCACCACTGTAGTTGTTGCCGTCGTTGCTTAACATCCAGGGGTAGCACAAGATGCAGTCCAAAAGACCTTATACAGCAGTAAACCTCGGACACTTACAAGGTGGCCTTGTTCTCCTAATCTCTCATCAGCCAAATTTAGAGTTGTCGAAAACCGGTCTCTAAAGGCCTTAAACGTTGAACTTGAACTTCATTGGTGCCCCTTTTTCCGATTTTGGGTAATATCAAACCACCCGTAAACCAATAATTCGAACTCTTTCAAATTCACTTAGCTTTAATATTAGTAAATATAGATTTTGAATCCCATCTAAGAAAAGTTTCACGTCTTCTTTTAAAATCTAAATTAAACAGAAATTTTACTATTTGTTATGTAACTAGTAAGAAACTTCTAAAACGAAGAAAATGACTTGGGTGTAGAATAAGACTAGGGCTACCAGTTCCATGATACTAAATAGTTCTCAAATTTATTTAATTTAAAACGACTTTTTTCTGATGTGAGACTTCAGAATTTATAAGCTGATGTTTTGATCACATATGGTATTTATTAATAATTTATTCATTTTATTTGGGCATGCATGCTTAAGTAAATAAATAGTCAATTTATAAAATTGATTTTTTTATATTAAAAATGTTGCGATTTTAATTTAATTTAGAAATTCAGTAATGCAGAATTTTATTACACGTAACTTCGATATTTACAATTTATAATTTAGTGATTTGGACAGTTCATCTAGAATGACAACAAATATTCAAATAACTTTTTTTCCAAGATAATCTTGGGATTTATATCAGTTATTACAAATTTAATTTATTGCCTCAATGCCACCAGAACCAAACAATTTAATCATGTTGATTTTTTTTCATTACAGTTTACATCTTTTTGGGTACTCCTATGTCTTTAGTGGAATTAATGGAGAAAATGGAAACAGGTGGTTTGTTTGATAAAGGAGAATATATTGTGATATATGTAGATATGAATACTTATTCGGATCAAGAAGCTCACAAATACATCTGGAGTAGGTATTGATGACTACTGTTCATTTATTATTATTTAATATAAACACAAAATTCTTTAGATACTATATAAAAGTATTTTACTCTGCGTGAACCATTGAATCCTAATTGTTTTTGTTCGTGGGAATAGATCTGGTGATGATATACTTACTTTTACGAACTTACCACTTTCCTGAACACCAGCATCATATAATAATGGTATGGTCAATTGGACACTTCTGATAGGAATCACCACTCTCTAAAAGAACTAGAAAACCTAACCTGCGGGGTACGAGTTCATTTTTGAGTAAAACCCGCATATAGATGTCCTAAACTGTTTAAAGGGGTTGTTTATTTTATTTAATGATTAAGATATGTTATTTGTGTAAAAACATTAAAACGTTCTTCCGGTACTATTTTAAAATTATCTAAAGGTGTCCCTGTTTAGTTTTGACTGCGAAAAATTTTTTCAAATTATTTTAGTCATTCGTCAAGAGTAAAAATATCATTTAATAAAATAATAAAGTACCTATTGTCAAGAAATGATATACAAATACATTAAAAATGTTAGACAAAACCATCACCATAACAATTCGAGTATGCGGTAATATATAATACATACGTAGCTCTGTAGAATTTCTGACATCTGTTATTTATACCTTAGAAACTCTGTGGGAACTACGATACCTACTCTTTTTTCGAAAATTTTCAATCAATTGTACACAAGAAAATATATTATTTCTAATCGAGAATCTTCATCAGTTGCGCTCCCCAAAACTGATTGAAATCTCGAAAAATTTCAATATATTTAGTACAGATAACTGAATTTAATATTTTATCGCGAACTGAATCTCACCATCTAGGAGTTACAGAAAAAACTACCTCACAGATACTGCAAATCGGGAGTCGTAATGTGTGTAACGCCATTTTCCTGTGATTCCTAAGATTTGGAGTCTCTGTGAGCTAGTTTTCCCTTAAACTTCAAGATGTCTGTAGGAACTGCTGCATATTGGAGTTATATTGCAGAAATCTTAATTTTTAACGAAAATTGAAAATTCTTGTTAGAGGATACTCATGAGAAAACGATGAGACGCTCGAAGCTTTTTGTTTTTGCTTTTTGCAGTAAAAAATTCTTGAGTGAGTTGAAAAATTCAAATTACTTCACCATATTATTGATACTACAACCTTACGATCCAAGAACTTACAGCAAAAATAAAGATTTGGGGAAAATCACATAAGCTTTTGAGGTTTCAGATTAAAATTAGACATTTACTTGATCGTAGAAGATCTCTGAAGGTGAAGCATGTGAAGGTTGAATATAGAATTCTTAATACTAAAAAAAATCACATAAAGAGTTTGCAACAAACACAACGATTTGAAGAAGACTGTTGGAATTTTTCAAACTGGGACGTTTAATTGTTTCTTACTTTGTTTAAATAAATGAAATATTTTTTCCGTAATTCAAAATTGGATTTAAAAAACTTCAACTCAACTTCAAATGACCTTCAGCAATCTCTTTATATGATCAAGTGGACTCTGCATTTGAATTCAGCGATCTCAAAAACCTAAGTGTGATTTTTTTGAATTTTTTTATAGATGATTATAAGTAATTTGACTTTTTAAAATCAAGATTTTTTTCTCAAAAAAGGGCTTCAAGCATCTTATCGTTTTCATCATGAGTATCCTTCAACTAGAATTTTCAATTTCATTAGAAATAACGACTTTTATTAGTAGTTTTGAACCTAAAGGGAACAATGTGCGCCGACGAGCTTAGTTTCAGGTTTAGCCGGTATGAGAGGGTAAATATAGGATTTATAGGAATACCGTAAATCTACCACCCGATAGATGTTAGACTAATATAATAGTATCATATAATATGTAAAATAGTATGGTAATCTTATATCTTGTTGTTTACATTTATTAATATTCACGAGTTCGAAACTAAAGTCATGAGCCTACAACTTTTGTATTACAGAACCAGAAACACTGAACAAATACCAAACGTGCGAGAATGCTTCAAATTATGAAAGATTTAAGAGACGCGCCAAAAGTTTACTAGTTGTTGCACCAACGGCTCCAGCTGAGAATTACAATAATTTTACTGAACGAGTTAAGCTTTACAATACCAGGGAACCATTCAAATTTACAACTTCTGAAATTCTGAAAACTTATGAAACTGTAAGTCGAGAAAATTAACCATTCACAAGTTATTTGAGTATTTTTCTAGTTTGTTACTATCTACGCAGCCTACCTGTTTGATGCTGTCAAGCTGTACGCATCAGCGTTACGTTATCTATTGCAGCAAGAAAAAGTCCTCAATGACAAAGTTATTCTGGATGTTGCGAGCAATGGTACCAAAATTATAGAAACTATCATTCAAATTAATGGTACTTATAAAAGTAAGTTATCTACAGTTAGTTAATTTATTATTAATTTCACTAAAAAAGCAAAAAATACATCGATCACTTTTTGATGTATTACAAATTAAATGTTGGTCCTTTAGATCAGGGAACTTAGAAGTATTTAAGGCCATTTTTGCAAAAATTTCACAAGTGATTGAATGTATTTCTTAAAGAAAGTTCATCGGTCACCACAAAAGTGTGTATAACAAATTTTTATTTCATATTTAATTTACGAGATATTTAAAGTTGCAAAAACCATAATTTTGATGTTTTTGTGAGTTTTTAAAATAAACGACAGGTAAATCGAACGGATTGGTTATTTAATTAGTGAGTTATTTGTGAAAAACTGTAAAAAAGTCACATACAAAATGTTATTGTGTTTCGAGATGTGGAATTTGGTAGAACATTTTATTCTTAATAGGTAAATAACCTATGGGCCCTTTTACTTTACAAGAAGTTTACAATACCCCCATGTTACAACAAATTAATTTCTCAACCATCTGAAAGCAACGTAGCAATTTATCAAATCTTTCAGTACAATACTTAATAGATTCATTTTATCTTGTTTTTGCTTTATGGTCTGATTCTACAATGTCTATTTTCTAGATAATTATTTCGAGATCTTGTCTTACTAATTCCATTATTTGTTCAATTTGTTACCGTTGCATTTTTAGTCCATCTTTTCTTTTCAATTCAAATGTTTTAAGTTCATCTTGCCTTTTTAATTTAGATGTTTTAAGTTCATCTTGCCGTTTCAATTAAAATGTTTTTTGTTCATCTCGCACTTTTATTTCATCAGCCTGCCAATTTGTAAAATAACCGTTCGATGAAATTGTGATGTTCACGTTTCGTAGTATTGACAATAACTTGCTGATCATTTTTCATGGTGGTTACAAAATTATCGAATTAAATTTGACGTTTCTCATTAAAATATTGGACTAACATTTGTTAAATTTCTTCTCGAATCACAGTCTCTTTTTTTGTCTAGTTTCTCCAGTATTTTATTTCATTATTGATCAAATTTATCGACAATCCTTTCAAAAATTTTCTACAATGCACTCTCAGTAACATATTACATATTCATAATTAAATTTTAATTACTGCCTATCCCACTGCTAACACCACTGTTATAAATTTTCTGTGGGTTCTAAACAAATTACTACAATCGTCTTTATCCTCAACGAAATATGTTCCACTATAAATAGATGTTTCACTACGTTTCTATCTACTGAGCCTAAATTCTCCTGTAAGTTTTCGAGATTTTCCGCCTAATTCTGGCCTGCTAACATGAATAAACGAAATTCTCCATACTTGTTTTTTATATACCAGAAATTCTATGTTATGGAAATACCTCGTTTTGTGGCATGTTTATTCAAATGGTTTTTATTCAATCAATAATTTCATTAGTAAAAATTAAGGTTGTAATAATGGTAATAACACTACAAGTCACGAAATTTCTGTATATTTCCAAACGTTTCGGAGTCTAGGTCAGACTCCGTTGTCAATGGCAAAGAAACTATGAAAAAAAGGCAGAATTCTGAAATGTAATATTAAAATGTTTTTTCTATTAAATGCTTTCAGTTAATAGCCTTTTAATTTGATTGTCCTATTCCGACCATTCTCTTGTCTTATTACCCACATAGGGTCTTGTTAACCTTCAGTTTGCCTACTTGTGGGTAATTAAACAATAAATACCTTACGATATATAGAAAAATTGCGTCATTCTAAAATTCTAAAGATGGACAAATTTTCGTTTAGGTATAATAGGTGCCACAATGAAACTGGATAAAAATGGCGATTCCGAAGGAAATTTCTCAGTCATAGCATACAAAGAAACTGAAAATAAAACTGTACGCTACAATTTTTCTTGTCAATTTCAATTTCGGCCAGTGGGGCAGTTTTTTCAGTCAAACGAACTCGATGATAATTCTTTGCCGGTAAGTATTTTGAATTGTGAAAATTTATGTATTTATGATCATTGGTCGATTTCTATTTGATTTCAGCAATATGATCCGAATGTTAACATCGAGTGGGTTAATGGCATTCGGCCTAAGGACGAGCCCAGCTGTGGATTCAAGAATGAACTTTGTCCAAAACCAAATACCCAGCTACACAGTATAATAGCTGCAGGTGTGCTGCTTGTGGTGCTCTTCTGTGCCGGCGTAATTATAATGAGCATCTACAGGAAGTGGAAAATCGAGCAAGAAATCGAAGGTCTTCTCTGGAAAATTAATAGAGAAGACATTTTGAACTACTTCGAGAAAGACATTATTTCTAGTCCTAGTCGGGTAAGATTTTTTTATAATACTTATAAGTAAATATTGTTACAAGAAAACTCTAAAACCATAGAAGATAAATTGCTGGTAAATTCTAAAACTCTGGAAGAGAAATTGCTAGAAAATTCTAAAACAATAGAAGATAAATTGCTGGAAAATTCTGTAAACTTGAAAGAGGCGTTAGAAGATAAATTAGCAGAAAATTCTAAAACCCTGGAAGACAAATTACTGGAAAATTCTAAATCCCTAGAAGAAAATTTGAAAAGCATGGTACAGAAAAATTCAGCAATGCTGGAAGAGAAAATATCCGAGTCGAAAATGAAACACGGATAGAAGACCTAAAACAGATAATGGAGGGTGAGATCAGCAAAATAAGAGAACAGGTAGTCACAATACAAAGGGGAGAGACTCCACCAAAGACCGAAAGCAGAAACAGTCCAGAAGTAGTGGATTCGAAAATTGGTCTCGAAGGAGCAAGACACAAAATGAAACCCCCACAATTTGATGGGAAATCGTCATGGACTAACTATAGGCGCCAATTCGAGGCTGCAGCAAAGTTAAACGGATAGTCAGCAGAGCTCGCTCTAAGAGGGGATGCTACAGATATTTTGCAAACATTGAATACCTCGGAGCAAGAAGACTACGAACAACTGGTTAAACACTTAGAGCTGAGGTATGGACAGACCCATTTTTTTTTTTTTTTTTTTTTTTTTTTTTTTTTTTTTTTTTTTTTTTTTTTTTTTTTTTATCCGAAGAGGGGGGAAATACATTGCGTACTTAACTAGCACGTGCTAGCCGTCGTGCGGGACTCCCGATGCAATGACTTCAAAGCAAGAGTAAATCGTTGCATTGAAACCAGTATACCGTATACCCGCTAAAACCCTAACCTCTTTCTCCTACAACCATGGTCCCCTGCGGCACTCTTTGTCAATACTACTTCACAAGGGTGGTTCATTGCAGATGTTAACTGCTCTTATATTGGAGGCCTCTAAAGCCTACTCCTCGAAGGTATTGCGGAGCTCTTTAAGGATAGTCTCCGCGTAATCTGATACCAAGTTCCAGGCTTGGGGGCCCTTCAGCATGGCTTCTACTATTTGTTCTGGAACGATATTAGTCTCCAGAATCCTCTCCACTTCAGCACGTTGATCCTGAAACCGGGGGCAGGAGAAGAACACGTGTTCTGCGTCCTCTATAACGTCCGTACAGTGTGGGCAGTTTGGGGAGTTTGCCCTCCTGAACCTGTGCAGGTATGCTCGAAAGCATCCATGTCCAGTCAGGAGTTGAGTGATGTAGAACCCAACCTCCCCATGCTGGCGGTTGACCCAACGACTGATGTTAGGTATCAATCGATATGTCCACCGGCCTTTAGTAGAGCTGTCCCACCTCTCCTGCCATTGCCCTAGACTCATGGCTCTTTCATCGCTGTTTCCTATCGGTTGGTCTTTCTCTAACTTTCTGCGATAAAGCCGTCCCCTTTCTGCAGCCAGGATGTCGATTGGTAGGGTAGAGGCAATCACACTCACCGCCTCGTAAGACACAGTGCGGTAGGATGATGCCACTCGAATCGCTGAGAGCCGCTGGACTGATTTCATTTTCCGGCGGTACGATGGTAGCTCGAGCGATTTCTCCCATACCGGTGCCCCGTACAACAAAACAGAAGTAGTTACTGTTGCCAGTAGCTGTCTTCTTATCTGTCTAGGGCCTCCGACATTCGGCATTATTCTAGATAATGCCCCCTGTACCCCAGCTGCTTTCTTGCTGGCCGCGATTATGTGCTCTTTGAAGTTGAGCCGTGCGTCCAGGAGCACCCCCAAATAGCTGATGAAGGGCTGCGACTGTATGTAGGTGTCGCCTATTTTGAGGGTGATGGTTTTCCCTTGCCTTTCGACTGCTAACAAGAAGTGTTTCGGTCTTTTGTTCTGCTAAACTCAAGTCCGCTGCGAGCATCCAATGCTGAATTGTGGCTATAGCGAATGAGAAAGTTGTTTGTATCTCCTCTATGTGCTTGCGCACTATGATCAATGCCACATCATCGGCGAATGCCACTAGCCTGACGCCCTCAGGCAGATCGAGCAGGAGCAGGTCGTTGTACATTACGTTCCATAAGAGGGGGCCAAGAACAGAGCCCTGAGGTACACCTCCTGTGATCTTATAGTCTACTTGCCCATTTTCAGTTTGGTACAACAAGATGCGGTCCTTGAAATACGCTGAAACCATTCTGCGCAAGTACTGCGGAACTTCCATCCTGGCAAGAGCCTCCAAAATGCGGTCCCAGCGGGCCGAGTTAAAGGCGTTCTTGATATCCAGGGTGGCTATTAGACAGTACTTTTTCCACCTCTTCTCCATCTCTTTCCCGAGATAGCCTCTCTGGCGATGTTGGTAACGAGTGTCACGGCATCGATGGTTGATCTCCCCTTTCTGAACCCGAATTGGTTGGTGGAAAGGTTCGGCTCAACGTAGGGCTCCAGCCTATCTGCTATTATCCTTTCAAGGAGTTTTCCCGCAGAGTCCAACATACAGAGGGGACGATATGATGACGGCTCGTCGGGAGGCTTCTTTCCCCCTTTAGGGAGGAGCACAAGCCTCTGTTTTTTCCACTTAGTCGGGAAAACCCCCTGCTTTAGGCAGGTCTCATACATGCGTAGAAACATGTCAGGCCTATTGGCTATGGCGCATTTTAGCGCGATGTTAGGTATGCCATCTGGACCGGGAGCCTTACCGTTTTGGAGTCGGTTGCACGCGCCCATCAGCTCATTCATAGTCACTGATGGTATATCTTCGTCCCTCACCTGCCAAGCAGGATAAGCGGGTAGCTCAGGTTTCGCAGGAAACAAGTGAGTGACAATGCGGTGCAATGATTCGGGGCAGTTCGTTGTTGTCATGGGGGGGCCTTGTTTTTATGCATCACGATTTTATACGGTTTTCCCCAAGGATCTTGGTCAACTTCGTCACACAACTCCTTCCAGTAGGATCTCTTGCTTGAGAGAATGGCTCTTCGTAGTTGTTGTCTTTTGATCTCATAGTCGAGCCTTAGTTCTTCTGTTGTGACCCTGTCGCGTCTCCGTGCTCGTTGATGCAGCCTTCGTGCTTTGAGACACTCTCGTCGGTGTTGTGAGATCGTGTCATTCCACCAGTAAACTGGTGGGCGGCTGTTGTTCTGCCGTCTCCTTGGCATGGATGCATCGCAGGACTTGACAACGCTTGTCATTACCTCTTTGGCAGTGGCTTCTGCGCTTGTTGCTATTGACAATGGTTCCTGCTCCATAACCAAGGCGAATGAATCAGCATCGAAAGCATTTTTGTTCCAACCGACTGGCTGTGACCTCGCACGACTGACGCACAATCTTCGTTTGGGAGTGGTGTTGATTTCCCATATAATAGCTTGGTGGTCACTATTAGTAAACTCCTCATCGACCCGCCACTCACAGCCCCCTTTAATTAGGTTGCTGCTAACGAAAGTCACATCAATAATGGAGCTGGCTGTGCCTTTGCGATATGTGCTTGCATCTCCTGTGTTGAGGAGTACCAGGTTGAGCGAAGACATGGTCTCAAGGAGAGCTCGTCCTCTCGCGCTCGTTTCCCGGCATCCCCAGTCAATTGCCCAGGCGTTGAAATCTCCTGCGATGGCGACCGATTCACGCTTCCGTACATCCTCCGCCAAGGTGTCCAAGAATAACTCGAACTCCTCGAGCTGTGCACTAGGAGGTGCATAGCAGCTATAGAAGTGAACCCCTCCCACTTTGCCTCTCACAAGACATGGTTCGGGGGTATTTGGGAGTTGTTGGAACGGAAGTTTACCGCAAGCCCATATCGCTGCTCTGTCCGTTGTGTCATTTACCCAGGACAGGGTGTCGAAGTTTTTGTACTGCTCGCAGATTATGGCTACGTCGCAATCCAATTCCCGCACCCGCTGTACCAGTAGGTCTTGGGCTGCTTCGCAATGATTGAGGTTGAGTTGCAGTACTTTCATTTACGGGCTTGTGCTGCTTTCATCGCCTGTTGGTAGATCGGACATTTCCAACTACCCGCAACATGCCGGCAGTCTGACCTACTATCTTTCTCTTTGCAGAGTAAGCACTTGGCAGGTTGTTGACAAGCCGAGGCATTGTGACCAGCGCCTCCGCATCTGTGACAACAACTGCTTCGGTCAGTCTTGCCTCTGCACGCCTGGGCGTTGTGCCCAAAGTGCCAGCATTTGAAGCACCGTCGAAGGCTGATCCTCTCGCGAACACGTACTGTGCCCCACGCAAGTTTCAGCTTTCCAAGTGCGATGGCTTTCTTGGCCTGGACCTCTGGGAGACAAACAACTGCCGTTTGTGTTGATCTATATGCCCGTCGAAGTGATTTCACTGCCTCCTCAGTGATCTCTGCCAGGCCGTCGATATTATCTTTGAGCAGGTTTACTACCTCTTCCTTGGTACTGATCTCGTCCAGGTCTTTAATTTCAATCTCGATTTGGGGTATTCGAGATTGTACAGTGGCCCGCTTGGGAGCTTATTCTTGATGGCGTTACAATAGCGCTCCATCTCCTGAGCGTCTGCCTTGGCGAATAACAAAAGTAGATCTCCCTTAGCTGTTCGTCGGATCTTATTCACTTTTTGCCTATATCCTGCAAGGTGGGATCATTCTTGATACCTCGCAAGATATCTGCATGGGAGCTCTTCTCGCCTTTCTTTATAAGCAGCGTACAATGTTGGGCTGGTTTTTGCTTATTGGTCCTCGGGGCCTTTTTCCTCTTTACCACTTGCCAGTCAGTCGACTGGTTTGAAGGTTGTTTTTTGGTCTGCGTTTAAACTTGGGTTTTAATACATTGTTTCTCTCCGCTTCTGAATTGACCACCCTACTTGTTGTTGCCTGGTGGTTTGCCCGATGTTCTGGCAACCTTCTTTACCGGGCTTTAGCTTGCTAGGTAGCACCGGTTTAAGAGTTTTAACTAGTGGTGCCTTACTTGATGAGGCTACTGAAGGCGAGGCCTTCGGTGGCGAGGTCCTTGCTACTGAGGCTACTTTTATTGAAGCCGCCTGCTTTGGGGCCGCCGGTGTTGATGCAGTCGGTTTTGAGTTGGCTGCTTTTGAGGCAGCCGCTTTTGTGACCTCCTTTTGCTTTTCACCTTGTGTCTGAGTGTTTGACACCTTTACTGGCGATGTCTGTGTTGTAGCAGGTTTCGCTACAGGAGGTGGCCGCGTCGTTGACGTCTGATATTTGTCATATTCTGACTTAATGGCGTGTGCCAGTTTCTTGATCTCATGATGTACATTGTGCCTAGGCCCAATGAACTTCAAGAGCTCATCGATCTTTGCTCCTAATTTGTTTGGAGCGCCACTCTCAGTTGTGGCCGTTTGGGAGGCGTCAACTGCACTATCCGCCTTTTGGAGGACTTGGCTGAATAGTGTCTTGCTGCCAGCTCTAGTTTTAATGGTCGATGTTGTACCATTAGCAGTGTTCTTATTCTTCTTGTCACCATGTGACGGAACCAGTGATAATTCGCTCCCCCCAGAATCCGTGGAGCGTGCACCGGCCACCGAGGCTTTCACTCGATCGGAACCGGTGGTGGGATTATCCTCTGCAGAGGTACCCACCTGGGGTATTAAGTTGACCTTATCACCCATATCCATGAATGGTTTATTTTCGGGGTTCCTTCCCCTATCTGATTTTGGTCCGCCCCGAGGAAGTCCTCAGTACTCCCCATTGCTGGAGAGCGTCCCCTATCCGCCACCTGGGGAGGCGCCCGGTGGTGGACCAGCAACCACCCCGGGTGGACAGACCCATTTGGAGCACGTGTACGTACCACTCCCAACTAAAAAATCGCCATCAGAAATCTAATGAGTTTGAAGCCGATATTGCCCGTCTGGTTCGCCTTGCCTATCCAGCCACACCGGAAAATGTGATAGAAAGGTTAGCAGTGCAAGCATTTTTGGATGGACTTCGGGACCACGAAGCCAGACAAGCATTAACCCTAGCTCGACCGACTCAATTAGTAGATGCACTGGCTCGAGCTTTAGAATTCGAGGCTGCGAAAAATACCTACAGAGGTCAAGCCAGAGTCCGAATCGTTGATGGAGAATCCGAAGATGGCGAAAACGATGAAGCCTCTGTAAGAAAGATAATAGAAGAAGTCCTTACCGAAAAAAGACTAGTGAGATGTCGGAAGTGTCGTAAGGTAGGACATGTCCAGAGTCGTTGCAAGGAGAGCAACGGAGTCCAGACTTCCTCGCCAGGGAAACTAAAGAAGGCCAATGTAAAGGGACCATCGTCAACCTGTAGCAAACAAGTGTCAACTACCAATGCATATGTCGCTTCGCTACGCAACCACGTTAACAGTGTCTTCGTAGATGGCCTTATTAATAGGAAGCAATTTGCAATGCTGCTGGATACTGGTGCGACGAAAACAGTAATAAGGCCCAACATTGTTTTAGAGACAATGATAAAACCAACAAAATGGCAACTGCGAACAGCGACAGGAGAAGCAGCGACAGTCCATGGTGAAATAGAGGTTGAAATGACTTTGGGAAATACAACCTTCCTACATCGAGCATTAGTGGCAGACATCCAAGACGAAGTAGTCATTGGAATGGATGTCATGAGTTCCAAGGGATTCCAGTTAAACTTCAAAGATGGAATTCTGCGAGTGAATGACGAAGAAGTGGTGCTTCATGGAAAAGATGACATAATACTGCGAGCCATCTTAGCAGAGGATGTCAATGTTCCGGAAAGAGCTGAAATCATTATAGATGCTTGCTTAGATGGGAAAGCTAAAACTGGAACAGTAATGATGTTTGATCCCGAACTTAACGACGGAAATGTAGGCAGAGGAGTCGCACTGGGGAAGACTCTGTTTCGTGCCAGGGGGATTGTTCCAGTAAGAGTAATGAACCTGAATCATTATTCGGTTGTGTTAAAGAAAGGAACAACTTTGGGCCATTGTTCAACAGTTTCCTCTGTAGTCAGAAGCACACAGCATGCAGAAATACCACCAGCTAAACTATCTGAGGAACTGGAAAGACTCATAACAGATTCGTCGAAGAATTTGAAACCAAACCAGAAAGTAAAATTGAGGGGCATCGTTAGAAACTACCAGGATATCTTCGATGTAGGGAATGGCAAAAGAGGACGACCTGATCTGGTGAAACATAAAATTAATACTGGGGACGCTCAACCTATTCGACAGTCGGCGAGAAGACTACCCGTAGCTAAAAGAGAAGAAGCCGACAGGATAGTCCGCGAAATGGAGGAAGAAGGTGTTATTGAACCATCCAATAGCCCTTGGGCTTCTCCAGTTGTCTTGGTTAAAAAGAAAGATGGTTCGACCCGATTTTGCGTGGACTATCGGCACTTAAACCACGCTACAAAGAAAGACAGCTATCCTCTTCCAAGAATAGAGGATACCCTAGATACGTTGGCTGGATCGAAGATGTTTTCCACCCTGGACTTGAAGAGCGGTTATTGGCAGGTGGAACTTGCTAAAGAAGACCGAGAAAAGACTGCTTTTACCATCGGCTCAGGTCTTTATCAATTCACGGTGATGCCGTTTGGGTTGTGTAATGCTCCAGCGACGTTTGAAAGATTGATGGAAGCAGTGTTAAAAGGGCTTTCATGGAAAACGTGCCTGGTGTATCTTGACGACATTATCGTGGTTGGAAAATCTTTTGAAGACCAGGTGAGGAACCTGGAGGAGGTATTTCAGCGACTTCGAAGTTCCGGATTAAAGCTAAGCCCGAAGAAGAGGTGCAATATCTTGGACATGTGGTTTCCGCAGAAGGAGTAGCTGTTGACAAACAGAAAGTCAAAGCTGTCCAGGAATGGCGGATACCTAAAGATATCCACCAGTTAAGAAGTTTCCTGGGGTTATGCACGTACTATCGTCGGTACGTAGCCGGATTTGCCAACATCGCCAAGCCACTTACTAGACTCACAGAAGGGAAGGTGCAGTACCAGTGGGACGAGGAGTGCCAACAATCATTCGAGACACTGAAAAGAGCATTGACGAGTGCCCCCGTCTTAAGTTCTCCTTTGCCAGATGGGAACTTCGTTTTGGATACCGACGCAAGCAATGTCGGAATTGGTGCTGTGCTTTCGCAGATCCAAGACGGTCAGGAGAAAGCCATCGGCTATTTCAGCAAGACCTTGAGCAAGCCTGAACGTAATTACTGCGTTACTCGCAGGGAACCCTTGGCTGTGGTAAAGGGGGTAGAACATTTCTACAAGTACCTTTATGGTAAAAGATTTCTCCTGAGGACTGATCATGCAGCACTGAAGTGGTTCTTGCAGTTTAAAAACCCTGAAGGACAAGTGGCCAGGTGGATTAAGCGATTGCAAGAATTCGACTTCGAGACTGAACATCGAGCTGGAACAAACCATAAGAATGCTGATGCCCTATCGAGAAGACCATGCCCTGATGATTGCAAACATTGTCAGCGAGCAGAAGAAAAAGGGGCTGTTCTCTGCAGAACTACCGCCATCGATGACCATTGGCAATCTACGGAGATCCAAAAAGACCAGAAATTAGATCCAGATTTGAAAGAGGTTATCCGGTGGAAGGAAGAAGACCGCAAACCTACGTGGCAAGAGATTTCCCGATATTCACCAACCATAAAGTCGTACTGGGCTCAGTGGAACTCTCTCATCCTGGAAAATGGACTTCTAAAGCGCATCCTTGAAACCCCAGAGAAAGGAAACGACAGAAAACAGATTGTAGTTCCTAGAAATAGGAGACCAGAGGTTCTACGAGAACTACATGATGGTACAACTCGGGGACATCTGGGAGTAACGAAAACCCTGGGGAAGTTGAGAGAACGCTTCTATTGGGTAAACTGCCAAGTAGATGTTAAGGAGTGGTGCCGGAAATGTACGGTTTGTGCAGCAAGTAATGGGCCTCAGAAGCGACCAAAAGCTCCTATGAAGCAATATAACGTGGGCAGTCCATTCGAAAGAGTAGCCATTGATGATGCCAGTCCATTTCCTGAATCCGACTCTGGAAATAAATACATTGTGGTGGTGATGGACTATTTTAGTAAATGGGCCGAAGCGTATGCCTTGCCGAATCAGGAAGCCTTGACCGTTGCTGATGTCCTTGTTAAGGAATGGATCAGTCGTTTTGGTGTTCCCTTGGAGTTGCACTCAGACCAATGTAGAAATTTCGAGTCTGCCCTTTTCCAAGACCTCTGCAAGCTCTTGAAGATCAATAAAACACGCACGACAGCATTACACTCGCAATCCGATGGAATGGTAGAACGGATGAATAGAACTATTAACCGCCATTTGTCAAAGGTAGTCTCTGACCACCAAAGAGACCAGTATCTGCACTTGTTCCTAATGGCATATCGTTCGTCTGTGCACGAGTCCACTGGTCAGACCCCGGCAGTATTATCATGGGACGAGAATTAAGACTACCATGCGATTTGAAGTTTGGATGTCCCCCAGGAGAAGAGACCGCAGGTGAAGACTATGTCAGCCAGCTACGTCAAAAGATGAACGACATCCATGAACGAGTCCGGTTAAACATCGAGAATGCCAGTGCCCGAATGAAGGAAGCCTACGACATCAAAGCCGAGGATGGAGAATTCCAAGTTGATGATCTTGTTTGGTTGTATAACCCGCAACGTCGTCGTGGATATTCGCCCAAGCTACAGAGATCTTGGGAGGGGCCGTACCAAATTGTGAAGAAAATCAACGATGTTGTCTACAGAATAAAGAAGCTGCCTCAGGGAAAACCAAAGGTCGTACATTTCAACAGGTTAGTCCCTTATGCCGGAAGTCATGACAGCGAAGATGACCAAGCCCAAGTCCGCAGCATCCAACCACCCGATGACGAGATGACCTTCGAGCAGTTTATGGCACTGAACTCTAATGGGCAGAAAGTGAAGCACGACGTGACCACAGAGGAACCCCAAGACCTGTTTGAGGTGCCCATAGAATATGCGCTGGCTCATTGTGTGGCTCGAGATCTCCGGATGTCCAGAGGAATAGCCAAGGTGTTTGCCAAACAGTACGGCCAGTTCCAGAAGCTGCGGGAGCAAGATCCAGCTGTAGGGAAGGTCCTTCATCTCGAAGATAAACAACCAGTGGGTACCAGAGACATCTTTTATTTGGTAACGAAAACATTCTCGCAGGACAAGCCAACATACAGCGATCTTTGGAAGACTCTGGTAGAATTGAGGAATGTGATGATGGAGAAGAATCTGATGAAATTGGCGGTAACAAAGATAGCCTGCGGGTTGGATGGACTGAATTGGAGGGTGGTGAGAAGTATGATGGAAACAATCTTTCGATTCAGTGGCATCAACATCCTGGTATGCTGTCTCAATATTCGCAGCCCAGGTTCGAAGACCGTTGACTGCTACTTCCACCAAACTTCCCGTTGTCAAAATGGAGAGTCCTGCAAATATCGTCACACCAGGAAGATTCCGACAGCTGGTGCAATCGGCCATCAACCAGTTCATGGAAGGGACATTATTCCGATAAATTCTGGGAACCCGAAATGTTTGTCTCTCAACCGGCGGACCGCTGCCGTTACTGGGAATTCCCTTAAAGCTTCCAGAACATGATGGAATTTCCGATGGTTCGTGGACGTACCAGACAATTCCAAGATAAATGTATAAATAAGAAACAGCTGGCGAGAAGAGGCATTCAGTTTTCGTCGGTCGTATTGTACAGTTAAGATAAAATGTAAGTAGTAGTTTCTGTGAACATGAATTATGTAAAAGTAGTGGAAATAAATTAGAGTGAGTGGGACTGTGTTTTTAAATAAATCCAAGAACTGAACTGAACCCGAGTGTGAAAATAATAACATTACAATATAATTTTCAATTTTGTGTGACAAAAGTATTTAAACGCGAATAGAATAGCAACATTTAGAAGTTCCAGAGAAACAAGCTACTGGAGCAGTAGTTTTCAACCTTTTATTTGTCGCGGCATAATTTTAACGATATCAAACTTTGCCAGAACACAAGGAAAACGATAAGTTTAACAGTTGTTACTTACATAAAATACACCCTGTAAAATAGTTTATGATAATAATTTTGAAGGCAAAATAAAATAATATGTACTACAAAAACGTTTATTAAGGGATTACTTACAAGTTAATAATAAAAATATTTTTAATTGCAAATTTGAACTTAATATTTTTTGATAATTTAATTTATTTATATTTAACCGTAAAAATAACAACGCTACTCTCATATCGTCCACTACATTTAAGAGCCTCGATCTTTTTTCGTTTTTATATTGGTTAATACTGACAATCCGAATTCACATAAATAAGATATAGTAAATTGAATAATATTTTAAAGCATCTAATATTAATCCAAAATGAATTAATTGATTTTTCCGAATATTTTGAAATTAAATCTCGATTATTAGAAAGTGAACTTACTTCTTCCTCTTCATTCAAAGTTTAAGCAAATACAGAAGTATTCGTGATTACAAATAGATTACGAACCTAATCAAATTTTAACATATTCATACATATAAGTACTGTTCTTTAATTTGAACCTTACTCGCAATAAAAAACATTATTTTTACCGTATACATTTCTAAAAGTGTGCCACGGCACAGTGGTTGAGAATCACTGCACTAGAGAGTCACAAATCGGGTGTCGTATCATATAATTTTAAAGAGTTCAAAAAATACTCACATTTAAGCATGTTACAAGCAAGTGGTTAATTAAACATTTGCGCTGAAACTTTTTCAGTTTCAGCAACTTTCGAACTCAAAACTCTTTTTGTCCTCTTAGGGTATCTGCATGATGCTTCCTTAACTCCTTTCTGATAAGCCTTATTATTGGTCTCCTGTAGTCCCCAGGATATTTTTTGATTGCGATGAAATTTACTATTGTAGTACTAGCATTTTTTTAAATACCCTAACTCCCAATTTTTGTTACATTTGAGCTTTAATTAGAGGCATAACCTTTGAAAATGACAAAGCAGAGGAAATTCTGGTAAAAATCAAAATAAAAATCCTAAACGCTGCAAAAGAAACCCTTGGTGAGAAAATGGTAAATGTCAACGGAAAACACCATGGTTCTCTAAAGAAGTAAATGAAAAATGCAAAGAAAAGAAAAAAGCTTATCTGGAATACAAAACAAACAAGGCATATTAAATTACAACAATATACAAGTTTGTCAGAATAACCAATAATAACCATTGGAATGCTTCTCAAAAGATTTGGAGCACCACTTCTACAGATTTCAAAAGGAAATGTGGAGATTCATAGAGACAACAAAAAATAAGAGAAATCATAGAAGTAAAACATGCCGAAGCAAACACTGGATAGATTACTTGAAGAGAATATATTCAAACGACTACCCTTCACCAAGAGAACCAGAAACACCGAAAATCACAACCGAAGAAGAGATCAGAATAAACATACGGAAAGTCGAGGAAGCACGGTGAATTAAAAAAGAATAGAAAAGCTACAGGCAATGATGAAATAGCAAACGGGCATCTAAAATCTGTGGTATATCGATTACAGAACAGTTCATTACCAAAATTCTCAGATACAACAAAGTACCCAAAGATTGGAGGACAAGCATACTACTTCTGCTATTCAAAAAGGTGACAGAAAATAACTGGGGAACTGTAGAGGAACCCGTCTTGAAAAGTACTATAAAAGTGACGACAATAATCCTAACCAAACTAATAAATTAAAAAACAACACGGAAAGACAAACATGTTTTCCAAAGCGGACAATTTTGCATAGATGCAGAATTCGTAAAAAACAGAAAGCATTAGAATATAATCGACGGGCTTTCATTGTGTAATTGACTCAAAAAAGCCTTCGACAGAGTCAGGCTAACATAGTTCATCTTCTATACAATAGACAAGTATCGTTTAGACAATTAAACATTATACAAGAACCGCACAATACAAGCCGGACTAGATGGACAACTAGCAGAAAAGATTAAAACAGGCACAGGTATTATGGGACAGGGAAACTCCTTAAGATTCCGACTTTTCCGAAGAAATGTAAATGTTTTGAGATGGAAACGAAAAAATAAAAATCTTCAGCCACCCGGATGACTCCATTCTCCTAATGTGAAGTGAAAAATTGGTCCATAAATTCAACACACTAATTCAGTATGGTAATCTCAATCCAAAAAACGAAAAATTGGCCATTAGAAAATAACCATTTGTATGTAAGATAGAGATTGATAGCATCAACATCAAAACAGATTATGGATGGCAACTATCTCTGAACCACATTATCATTGAAAAGCAAAAGAGTGGAACAATCACATAAGCATAATGCAATATGATAGGGTAGTAAGCATTGCAAGAGACAAATGGTCAGCAGATAGAAGAGGTGTGGGCAACCTGTATAATATAATAAGCCAATCTTATAAAGGCACACCTGCCTAAAAAAGATATGAGTAGTTACTCCTTGATGGTTTTTTGTGGTTCTCCTTCAAACAATCTATAATGCGAGTGAATATGTCGCCATCTCGTTTAAATTCCACTAACCCTCTTAATTTGATATATCATACTCTCAGAAGAAGGCGCAACTAATTGTGAATCAATATTCCGTAGCTGAATTTCCACCCCTGACTGTTGGTGTAAGATTTGTGCAGCTGTAGTTCAGCTTCCATCGCGTTTTTTATAATTTCATTGTGCTAGAACCATAAAAATGTGTATCTAGTACTATAATGCAGCTCTAGTGGGTACTTCTAGAATTAATTAGACATCTTTATAACTAATTTCTACAATAATTGTATTGGTTTTTGTATCTCTAGGGACATTTATTTTGCAAATAAAAGAATCAAAATTCAAGCTCTGAAATTTTTGGGCACACAAATGTTATAATTTTTTTATTATTTAATGTAAATTAACGAAGAAATTCTGCACCAAAATGTATAGCTGTTAAGTCTACCAGCTGCAACGATAAACCTGATTTGGGCGTCTCTAGTTGCTCGGTTCGGTCTTTTGAGTGTAGCGCAACTGATAACGGGTCCCACCTAGAACCGATAAATCATCTTGCGTCTGGCATTTTCCAAAGACTGAACAATGCTCAGAACCAACACAGTAAATTTTATTTCTAAACAATTTCTTTTATTTCAGCTTAGTTTAGCTAGTGCAAGTGTAACATCGTATGAATCGAGAGGTGGATTACAGGTATTCGCCGCAACTGCTCAGTACAAAGGTATGGTGATTCGAATCAAAGAGTTGAACTTTGCACGTAAAAAAGACATTTCGCGCGAAGTTATGAAAGAAATGCGTCTTTTACGCGAGTTGCGACACGATAACGTCAACTCTTTTATTGGAGCTTGTGTAACACCATCCGCACTATATCTAGCCACTGATTATTGTGCCAAAGGAAGCTTATATGTAAGTAAGACTAATAAATATAAATTCATATACATATACATAATAGCATTTGGTTAAATAGAAAATAAAAAAAATTGATGCTCAACTGAGAAGACTGTATATTTCAAAAGTCCAAAACGTTTCAAGGTCTAAATCAGACCCCGTTATCAATGGTATTACACAAAATGAACAAGAAATTAAAAAATTAAAAGGATTCGCAATGACAAATATCGTAATCACAATTTGACATTAATCACCTTTTTTGTGTGATATTTTCAAATTTTTAACCGACTTCCAAAAAGGAGGAGGTTATCAATTCGTCGCGTAAGCAACAATCAAGTTTGCTGAATTAGTAGATAAGTACACAATGAAGGATTTTAGATTTGCTTGTCATCGACTTCAAAAATATACTAGATTGGTAGGTAATTAATTTGTACAGAATGAGCACCTTTTAATGTTTACATTTTTTACTTCCTGGGTAGGTACCTTACAACATTGAATGTGTTATTTATTTGCCAAAGTTGTATTTTGTTATAATTATTTTCAACTTTTTAGTTTTTTTGAACTCAAGTAGTTTTTAAACTTTTTTTTAATGTTTTATATCTTATAGATTTGTATAATTCGGAGAAATGTTATTTTTTGTTCATCAATGAAAATTATTCTTTGTTTTTAGACACTATTTCTTAAATAAATCAACTAAAAAGACAACAAATAAAAATAGATATTTATACTATTGTGTTAATAATTGGACTATCTTCCTCAATCATAACTGCTGTTTAGATTTTTTAATTGTTGGCAGAAATACAACTGTTTTCCATTCTTTTGTGTGTATTTCGTTAGCAGTATTTGTACGCTGGAATATACTGAACAACTTGGGAGTTGTGTCTTTTAATTATAGTTGCTTATTACTTTTCCTATCTTAGGTTTACTTCTACTCTTATCAGATTGCTGAACAGTTAGAAAATCCTTCCTCACCAAAAATGTTGGCTTGAATCTAGTAAAGTAATTAAACAAAACACATTTTTACTAAGATAGTACTTTTATTTTCAACAGAATGTGCGTAGGCCTTTATGGGTGGTTTCAATGGATCAAATATGGGTTTCTTGGCTTTTTTGCCGTCGTCCATTGGATTTTTTTTCGAACGAATTAGATCTTTCTTGTCATATTTAAAAATACGACGGATCCCATTGAGAAGCTGCTCAGGTTAAAACGGTGATCAAACCCAATCAATAACTTTTCAACATCTCCAACCTCCTAAATATCGTACTTATAAATTGTCCACATCTAGAGTACATATACAGGATACCTTGTTCATGTGGTCCTTGAATTTGCAATAAACTCCCTGGGTTCAAGGTTAATAAATTTTAAAAAGTGACAGTCACTTCACTTTCTAGAACTCTTATTTATACGTAAACAACAAATATTTCCAACAGCTGATTCTAATATAATCTACATTGAAATCATAACAACAAATAAACTGAACGCACTAAACTAACTGACTAAAAATACTGAAATAAAAATCGGCTTATATAGCGTCGAGATTGATAGTTCTCGCTCATTTTGAAGATTCCAGAAAATGATGTTTTTATGTTCTTTGGAATTAATACTGTTTTACGTTGCTTTCGCCAGGGACGGCGTGGATAAATTTTATATCAATATATTGCATACGAATTTATAAACCTCAAAACGATTTTAATAGAAAAGTAGGTCTAGAACTGAATATAATATGGTATCCCGCTCTACCACGCGCGAAACCAATGCCATCTATCAGGCTTGCATGCCCCACCTCCTTAATTACCACTAGCCAACAGGATTTCATGGCCCGAAAGACAGAAATAAATACTAATTCCCCACCGTTCGAAGGTCGTTTTCCACTGGAGCCTAATCACAATGTAAGAAATAATTAATCACAGTAGACTGATAAACGAGAGAGTTAAGTGATCTTATCACTTTCTTGCATACTCTATTCAGAAAAGTAATAACTTAATAAAACAAAGGAGTTTAGTTCCTAGTAACAAATAAATATTCTTAGTAACCTGTTTTATTATCACCATTTTTATCGTGCCACCCCCTTTCAAGCAAATGATATATCCGCCCTTGGTTAACTGCTTGATTTGAAATATATTTTAATAATTATATATGTTTAATATTTTACACAATAATAGACAAATAAGAATACAATTATGGATATTGTAGCTCACATACAAGTTAATAATGGGAGAGCTAATTTAGTTTATATATGTCACTATAATACGTTTACACTGAAGCACATTTTTTGTTTTTTAGGATATTATAGAGAATGAAGATATTAAATTGGACAAAATGTTCATTGCTTCATTAGTTCATGATCTCATAAAGGTAAGTATATATAAATTAAGTTCTTAAATGTATAAATAAACCTAATTCTGATTCAACAGATATTTACACAATTTTTAAATCTTTAAAGTTTTTAAAACTCTTCAACAAAACTATAGTCGAACATAAAATTGGGGGTATTTGTATATTTAAATAAAACCGTAACTATTAGTCCTTAAATGATTTAAATGTTTTATCTGCAACTGAATAATATTTAGCTTGATTTTTATTACTCATTTAAAAATACAACGGGTGTAAATAGTTTGCACATTTTTAGGTGGAGATAGTATTCACTAAATCAAACACTAAACTCATATATCACTATGGTCTATAGGTATTAATAATAGAAAATCCAGAATACATGTTAAGTAAATTATTATCAATGCGGCAACGTCGGTCAATAAAACATATCTAACATATTTTTAAAATAGATTTCGTTCTTAAATATTAATTGTTGGAAGAAAAATTCGCGTAAATATGTTAAAGGTACAATGTAACTTAAATTGATTTATTTTAGCCGCTAAATTATTAGTAAATAGGTTAATTACTAAATTCAAATCTTTCGAATATTATACACATGAAGATACTCACATAATAAATAAACTCCAAAGTTGATTTAATCCAATTCTTGTAAAATTCTAGAATGCCCAATAGAAATAAACATTTCCCGAAAACTGCACACTTGCAGACTAGCTTTTAGAATGTAAACAAAGCAATGCAAAAACAACAAATTCAGATACTATATTCATTGGTGACAAGTCTGAGCAAGCGACGTCTTTTGAGTCAATTTGCCATGTAATTCCTATTTATTTTTAATTATCAAAAAAGTGGTTTTTGTTAATTGAAGTGGCTAGTAAAGCCATAGAATTTGTTTTGGAAGCTTCACATGCAATTTAAATGCAAAGTTATTGTTTGCTACTTTAAAAATGAGTGCGTATTTTTTACAAATTGTAATAGATTTTTTATTTATTTTCACCTGAACTGCTAGTTCTTGAACTATGTTCCACTTATATCATTTACACCCTTGTATATTTAATAAAGGAGAATTATTTATCTCTACCTGATTGTTTGACAAAGTAACAATTTTTTATGTTCTATTGGTTGGTTCTAAAACGTTCCACTTTTATTTTCTCTGTGCAGAAATTTACATTATATAAGATTTCCTACAATAATAATTCTTTTTTTTTAATTCAAAACAAGAACTATATTCACTACATGATTTAAACCGAAACCATTAAGTAACTTTTCTTATTTAAATATTAACAATGTACGTTAACGAAATAGTTTCACTGTAATTTCTCCTTTTGTAAGGATTACTATATTTAGAAATATGCTGAAATATTGATTTATTGTTTCCAAGATTTTGGTTAAACATTCTTCATATGAGGAATTAATTAAATTTAATTCCGGCGTTTTATACATTATTTGTAAATATTATTAAAGTATTTTAGATTACAATATTTCAATTATCAACGTTAATTTTTGGCAATAAACCGTAATTTTAAAGTCAATATTTCTATATCTTATTTAAAATAAACACATTTTAGGGCATGTTGTATATACATAATTCGATGCTTGGGTGCCATGGTAATTTAAAATCTTCAAATTGCGTAGTGACGAGTCGTTGGGTGTTACAAGTGACTGATTTTGGTTTAGCCGAGGTGAGACATTGCGCCGAAAATGACAGCATAGGTGAACATCAGTATTACAGAAGTGAGTTTAGAATATCGCTGCAAAGATTTTGGATATTGTTAAGTAATGTTTAGTACATTATTTTAGGCTTATTCTGGAAAGCTCCAGAACTCTTACGTGATCCCAGTCAAATTCATGGAACGCAAAAAGGGGACGTGTACAGTTTCGGTATCATTTTATATGAAATTATTGGAAGAAGGGGACCATTCGGTGTTAGTGGTTACGAACCGAAAGGTAAGGAATTTCTTATGCATTAATTCCGTTTGAGTTAAAATATTAATTTCTTTTGAAATACTAGCAGTTTGAATTGTATCTCATTTCATCAAGTTTGACAGTCTCTGGGTGACGACATTTTGGCGGTCACACCTGCCTTCTTCAGGGCAGGTGATCAGAAGAAGGCAGATTTGATTCTGCCAAAACCCTTTCGTTTTATAAACAAATCGAGGAGGGATCAGTTAGGTTAATTCTGAAACTCATATATGTCACTTTTGTGTTTAAATATCGGTAGTTACAAACGGGTTTGAATAATTCAACAATTATCCTACGAGTACTAAGAAATTAAACAAACAAACAACGACACTACTTTTCGACAAAATTTCTATTCATCTACGAATATAACCTGTGAATTCCTGCTTATATACTTACTAGTTAGGCTCATATAGGACAGTCTTAAATAATGTTGAAAGTTGTTCAACGGGCTTCCTCGATATGTGACGAAGTTCGCAGTTCCGTAACTGTGCTCTGTCTTTCTCCCAGGGACAGTAAAATGGCCGAGAAGAATTCGTAATACTCGTAATAATTGTCAATTTATTCATAGAAAATAAAAGTAAATATAATTTTTATTGCGTATTTATTGAAAAATCTTGTATTTCTCCCTAATTATTTGCAAATAGCGGCTTAAATTATGTGGAATAGTTAACATATTCTTTTATTTTATATTCGTTGTTAAAAGTAATGGCATTTTTAAATGATTGTCGTTAGATGTAGCCAAATGTAGGGTATTATCTTTATATGTCAGCTATTTTCATATGTACTGTACTATACTTGGTTCTACTTATATTTAAAATACACTTTTGAACGACTAAATCACAACATATTTCAACTTTATTTATACTTCAAAACAACTTATTAAACTACTCTATCTACAATACCGCTTTTATTTATAAGGAACATAAAAATGTCACTGAATCTTCTAGAATCAATCAATCAAATCTAGTTCATATATGAGTTTCAATTTCACAATGGAAAATTCTGTTCATTCATTTGACCAAATCTGAATATGTCCTATGTTCAAAACTCGCGACAGAAAAAGAAATAAGTCGAATTCCGTCAAGATTTTATATGTGGAAGTATGTAAAAATGTCACTATTAAAATACATTTTGTATTAAAGAGATATAACAAAAAGACTGCGAGTTTTTTTAATTTTGAAAATCGATCATGACTGAATAATCAAATAAATTTTATGAGGAATACCATGCTGAAATCAACAAATAAATATAGTAACATATAATATAATTAAAATAATTAAATTCCCCAAATTAAAAACTGTCCACAACCCTAATTATTAACAGAATATCAAAAACAAAGTGTTGACTGCTTTTAGACATAATAGAATTAATAAAGAAAGAACCCTATGATGAAGAACCTTTTAGACCGGATATAGATCTTTTGATGGATTCTGAAATAGGCTGTGATGATTATGTGTTGCAATGCATGAAAGATTGCTGGGCGGAGAATCCAGATGTTCGACCGGACTTTGCGACTATCCGGAGGAGACTAAAGAAAATGAAAGATGGAAAGTAAGTTCGTAATTTTAATAATCCATATTTAGTACATAAGTTCAATAAACACATAAATAATTCATATGTACTGAAATGATTAGTAATTCATACTACCACAAATGGGTACATAAATTTGTAATATGTGAGGCTACTTTGTTTCACGTTTCATTGTAGCCTACCAGTATATGATATTTTGATACACATTTAAAGTTAAATAAGTACAGCTTATTCCAAATTCTCCAATTTGACGTCTATAATTGCATAATTGTCTTCAAGAGACTAGACAAGTGTTGATGATGCTACTCATATTGACAACTGAAACCAATATCTGCTCGAATCAATCATATTGTTATATGACGAAGTTGAAGTTGTTTAGGATGGTCAGCATGAGACAAGAGAATGGGTGAGCTTGATTTTAAGCAATAATAAGCAAAACCGGCTTACAACATTTCAATTTTATGCTGCCAAAATAAGAAACCTTCAAGAAATTAACCATACTAAATAAAAACTAAACTTGTGAACAACGCTAAAAACAAGACCAATAAATAATGCTGAAAAGAGGGATTCTCGAAGCATTCGACCGACGACAAAACACACTTTCGAGTCGATTTCGTAATTGGAGACCATACACGCTGGCAACCCAGAAGTAACAAGCGAATTATCTCGAATCGGCGACATTATATAAACGCGATTGCCTAATGGGAGAGCAGTTTAGTGGATCACCGCACAGTGAAGATCTGTTCGATATTAGTCATCGTTGTTGGTTTAAATATATTTTGGTCAAATTTTTAAATTAAACCCCCGGGGCTATAATTCTATGATGTCTACTGGAAAATCAGGAAAAAGTCAGAAAAGCTTAAGGTGAAATCGAGGAAGTCATCGAGGAGGTCATCTGTGAAAAAATAGACGAAATGAATTTTTACACTTTGTCTTCGACGCATTTCCCCAGATCTTTTTCCGGAGACAAACTACACTACTTGCACCATTTTCGTATGCTGTTATAGTGGAATGAAAAATAATTTAGTGACAAAGATTGTATAAATATAATGTAACATTGTTAGCATAACGTGTTTTAAAAATGCAAAACGTACTATTTTAGTAAATAAATGTATCAATTTTTAGGAACAGAAATATTATGGATCAAATGATGGATATGATGGTTACTTATGCAAACAACTTAGAGGAACTTGTGTCTGAAAGAACAAGACTCCTGTATGAAGAAAAAATGAAAACTGAAGATTTACTACACAGAATGTTACCAAAGTAAATAAATTATGAAATTTCTGATTTCATAAAAATTATTGTAATTTCTTACAGGCCAGTCGCGGGTAAATTGACCAGAGGTCTTGGGGTCGAACCCGAATCGTTTGACTCTGTGACCATATATTTTAGTGACATTGTGGGTTTTACGGCAATGTCTGCTGAAAGTACTCCTCTACAAGTAGTTAACTTTCTCAACGATCTCTACACAGTTTTCGATGGGATTATCAAAGGTTATGATGTTTATAAAGTGGAAACTATTGGAGATGCCTACATGGTCGTACGTTTTCTCTTTTTATAGTAGCTCCTTAAAAATAGAGAATTGCTATAAAAAAATTGAATTCATTTCAATTCATTATTTAAGTCGTTTTAAAAATGTTGAACCTACTATACAGGGCGTACTTAATGGAGTGCAAATAATTTCGAAGGTGATAGTACTGGTTAGTATGAACTGAAAACTCTTAACAAATACATATCTATCTTGTACAGTTAAGGACTTAATCCATTTTAGAAATTTCTATACAACTGATAACCTTACCGTGCCTGAATAAGACGTCTGGAACGGTAATAATATACTAAAATGTGAAATGTGTTTAAGTTTTAAATTGCTATGATGGTTTTTATAAACATGTAGTTTTTGTATTCATTTATGAGACTATATGTCTGTTACTTTTCAATAGATTCTTGATAAACCGTTTCAAGGGTAAGCATTTAGTAATAATAACTTACTCTTCAACATTGAAAATCAATGTCTATGTACCTAAAAGTATCATATCCGAGTTTACCAACATAGAATTAAGAAATTTTACAAGTAACATGAATTTGCAAACTCAGTTGTTCTTTCCATGCTTTTTTCACATATTTCGTAAAAATAAACAAAGATTTCACAGTTGTTTGCAGAATGATAGTTGTGACATCTTTACTGAATGTTTATGCACTTATTGGGAATAAGACCACAATCGAAATAAAAAAAACTAACTCTCTTAGCTACCACGTCAAAATATTACATTCAAAACAAATAAATATCACCTTACCTGTTTGCAATATGGTATCATAACCTTCCGCAATAATGTCTTTATTGCGGTCTGCACTTAATAAACAAAATAAATTTTATCCGATGTTACCATGTTTTCTGTTTCATTAACTCTGTTGAAAATTTAATTTATTTTTTAGTTATGGCTTCATTTGATAAGAAAGGCAGATTATTTTGTTTATTGTAGTTGTTCAGTTGATAAATTTACAAATAAATGGCTAAATACACACATAAGTGCTTACTTTGGTTGAAAAAAAAGTTTTTTGTAAACCATAGCATATGTTATAAAATAATTTTTTATTTGTACTGATCAGTTCTATCGTCTGGCAAAATATCTGTACTGCATTATATTACACCCTGTATGCAGTGTGTTAGTTCTGTGTTTATTAATGTTTAAATATTAATGGTGCATTTAGGTATCTGGTCTGCCAATAAGGAATGGTGACAGACATACAGGGGAGATAGCTTCCATGGCGTTAGACTTATTAGCTGCTGTTAAGAATCATTCCATTGCGCACAGACCTACAGAGAGCGTGGAGCTACGTATAGGAATACATACAGGTAAATTTTAGTTGTGGATCCAGTGTTAAAAAATCTAAGTTTTGAAAAACTATTTATTTACTATTTTTCCAACACGATTTATGTATATATTCTAAAACTCCGATCTCTCCAGGCTTGGGTGATGCATAAATACATAAAAGTTATTAATTAAATTATTCTGCTTATTTGAAAGTAATTTATATTAGTAATCTTTATATTCAACTCTTGAATGATGGAGTTATTTTTGTTTTAATTTTAATTAAGTAGGCTACTGCCAAACAGAATCCAAGAATTTCTTGACCGTCAATAAATCTTCCTCTATTATTATGATGCCAAGGATTATGAAGCTCAACAAGTTTTACGTGCCTCTCAATATTGTACAGGTTCTATCTAGCAAAACGTCATTATTACAATTATACATTCGCTCTTCACAATCAAAATCAAGAAGGAAGGACGAGTTTCACGTTCCGCTCGAAACTCAAAATCTCCCCTCCTAATCTTATAATTGTAGATGCCAATACCATGAGTTGCTTCTAAGAAACTAAAACGGTGGATAGCACCGGTATAGTATGTAATGTTATTGTTTCATATAGCAGCATGGTTCAGAATATAATTCACCCTAGACAGTTAGCCCCTTCAAAATGTATGTTCTGCTTGTAGTTTTTCACTACATCCATTCATGGAGAGTTCATATATTACATGTGATTCACTAAGTTTTAAACTTATACGTACTTAAATTATTTTTTTTAATATTTATATTATTTTTCTTCTAGTTAATCTTTGCTTTCAGGTCCTGTAGTAGCTGGTGTGGTGGGACTAACTATGCCGAGGTACTGTCTTTTTGGAGACACTGTGAACACAGCCTCTAGAATGGAAAGTAATGGTGAACCTCTCAAAATACATATCAGCCAACAGTGTAAAGATTCTCTTGACAAGCTTGGTGGCTATATTATAGAAGATCGTGGACTAGTCAATATGAAGGGTAAAGGAGAAGTGCGGACCTACTGGTTAGTTGGTGCTACAGAACAGGCGATACAGAAAAGAGCCGTTGATTTAGGTGATATACCACCGTTATTCTGTAGACCACGAAGGAGCCCAAAGTTGACATCTGATTCGAGACAACCTTCGATATGTGGTGGTTTCAGTGGAATATACAGTAGGCGTCATTCTAGTGTACCTAGAGGTAACATTTACTTATTATTAACATAGTTTTTCTTATTAATGTCATTTTAACTTGAATACCGCTCTTTTTAGAAAATTTTGCCACTAGGTATTGGCACTTTGCTCTTGGCCCAACAAAGCTGCTTAATAGAGCAGTATTTTTTGTCCTAATTTGTTTCGATTTTGTTTGTTCACCTAAATTCACCCCTCAATATTTTTCTGTAATTTATAAGTAAAAATTGGATTATTAAGGATTTCCGGGGACATAACACTTAAATTGATTCCTGTCTATTTCGATAGGATAATACTCATTTATATGTATTTTGGGCACAAGACATGTAATTATAACACAAGATTGCAAAAAAGCAAACTTGCGAGTAATATTTCTCCGGGGATAGCATTAGATGGATTTCGGATGACGAAACGAATAGCAGTCGTGACAGTGACTTTGTCAGTTTAAGTGTCGCCGACTTAAAATTTAGGACCTTCTTCTAATAGTGTCTAGTGTCAACACACATTTATTTGAAAACCTAAGGCTGGAAACGCACCGGCCACAACATTTTGTTGCGCAACGTTTCGCACCTAAATTATAGAATTATATAGGTCAACCTGAGATGGAAATATGCAAAATGGTTAAGACTCACATCTGGGGTAATTTTTATTACCTTTATTTGCTCGTTGCCTTCATTTTGAAAACAAACGAACACAAGCGACGTGGCGCAACCTCGCTCATTATGAAGACACCGGGCGAGCGGTCGGCTTGGCCTAGAGTCTTCTATAGGGCATCCGGCTATAGATTATAGTCCTTCTAAATAGAGTGTTCCTTTATATTTTAATGACACTCGTATTTTACTTTTACATACGAACTATATATTCTGAGAAATAGATCCACTAAGAAATTTTGTTTACTCATGGTGTTAAGCACATACTGTTAAATGAAACCAGATATTATACTTAATTGTTTTCCTGTTCGTGAGGTACTCTCAATTGTTCACAATTCTCAATGAATATAGAATAAGTGGAAACGTTAAAATATAGACATCCTGTTTTTTATGGCACGACTGATTAAGTCTGAAATATTGGTTTACTATACCTTACATTATATACCACATTTATGTTCTAGTATAACTAACTCAATGTTGAGTGTATCTCATACTGATGATTTTTATATTTTCCACTTTATCTATTTTAACCTTTATTTTATTTTTATTTGAAATTATTGTAAAATATATCTTTTCAATTATTTCAATTATTTTGAGTTGTTTTCCACTTTTTTTTTTTGTTTGGTGGTGGTTTGGTTTTCCTCGTTCCATCCACACATTTCTCTAAATTCATTTGCATGCTCAATCATCTTATTTAATCCTCCTCTCTAATAATTAATTTAATAATCATGGAAATCATTACAGATTGTATAAAAATAATATTCAATAGATTGGCTATATATGCATGATGCAAATTTAATTTTACTAAAGTTGAAAATCAAGCAGAAAAATACGACTTTTTACATCAGAGTGATGATGAAATGCAATTTTACCTATACTGACGCCAATCCACTCTGCTTTCGTGATTTTGTTCACATAATTCTTGGTATTCTCAGAATATGACCTGATTTACTCTATTACATAATAGGCAATAGTCTTGTTACTTTTTTTTAATTTCTGATCTATTCTGAAATAACCTAAATTTCGACATTTCATTTGTCTTGTCACCTCTCAATATCATTATTATTGCGTTTTTTAATTAATTTCATTTATCTTTGTTACTAATTTTTCACATATTTTACTAAATTTTATACAAAACCATTACCAATCAAACTTTAATTCTAATCAGGTACTAGTATTGAAGTGGAAAGCATATCAACTCTCCAAAATATGAGTCCGATTCCGTCTAGACATTTGAAAGTAAACCGAAACAACTTACATGTTCCAGACGCAACAGGTGGGTCAAAACTCACTATAAACACTGCTTTCGGTAGCCAAACAATCGATCAAAGTGATGAAAAGAGAACTTCTAGGCCAAGAAGAATATTGTACAGTATAGGTACGTTTGGAATTTTAAAGCAAATTTGAAATAAAGAGAAATATTTTGAATTAGCTAAATTCTTTTATAAAATTTGGGTCACTTCCAATTTACTAAACTTATTGTTTATGTAACTGTAACTTCTAATGACAGTAGAATCACTTTCAGGAATTTAGCTAAGTCCTGAAATTAAAGATTAACATTATTTTATTAAAAAAGTTATAAATGAGTATTTGACTGTTTTAAAAAATAATTTCGTCAAGTGCGAGTTGGATTCGCATACTTAGGGTTCCGTACCACCTTCAAGATTGTAATATTCCAGTTTCAGACAAGCAGGGATTGAGTGCATTTTCTTATATTTACCCTTATATATTTTAAAGGAAGCGTTTTAAATTTATAAAAAATATACACTTTGATTTTCCACACATAGACTTTTCATTTTATCTGCTTCAGGAGTCGCTTGATTTTTATCAGAATACATATGTATTTAATTTTCTAATTTGGCCCCCAAAAATTAACATCTACTGTCTGTAGATTGGAAGATAAAGGGCAAAATAGGTCAAGTTTTAAATTATAAATTATTAAATCTGTTATTCAAATTATTAAAAAATACAAATAAAATATATATTTCAAAATTTAAATAATGTAGTTTCTAAAGTGGGAATTAAGTCGATGTTTAATATTTTTGCTAATATATTTTAAACAAATGATTTAAAAATATGATATATTTGTAATTCACATAATGAGCCTTTTATCTAATATATTACATGATGCGTTTGAAATTTGAATCTTTATTTTCCATTTAATTGTATAATTTGTCCCTAAAATTACTATGGGGGTTTTCTAATAATTTATTTTCCTTTTAATCCTATTATTTGGGGGCCAAATAATAGAATTAGGGATTTTTCCTATTTTTCCTATAAACGAAACAATTTAGGTCTTATAGTTTGGGGAATAACGTGGGGAATGGGTAATTTTTTTAAATATTTTTTTAATATATTTTAAAATAATCATTTAAAAAATATATATTTGCATTCGTCATAACGAGCCCTGTGATTTGATATATTACATGAACCCGTTAGAAACAATTATAATTTTTTATTTTCCATTTAATTCTATAATTTGCCTCCCAAAATGAATATTAGGGGTTTCTCCTTATTTTTCCAGTAAAGTTCAGGTAAGGGGCTATACTTCCATTTATTCAAATTTTTTCAGCTTATGGTTTCGAACATAAGGGGGGGGATGGGTAAAATTTTTTATATTTTTGTTAATATCTTTTAATTAATTTATTTTAAAAATATGAAAAAAATATATTGTTTTCTATATCATGAGCCCTTTCATTTGATATATAACATGATGGGTTAGAAACAATTTTAATTTTATATTTTCCATTTAATTCAATAACTTGCCCCTCAGAATGAATATTAGGGGTTTTTCCTTATTTATTTTCCAGCTTATGGTTTCGGAGATAGGGGAGGGGAATGGGTAATTTTTTTTATATTTTTGTTAATATCTTTTAATTAATTTATTTTAAAAATATGAAAAAAATCGTCATAATGAGCCCTTTCATTTGATATATAACATGATGGGTTAGAAACAATTTTAATTTTATATTTTCCATTTAATTCTATAATTTGCCCCCCAAAATAAATATTAAGGGTTTCTCCTTATTTTTCCAGTAAAGTTCAGGTTCAACGTTCTATATTTCCTATTTTTTCAAAATTTTAAGCCCAGTAGTTTCGGAGATCAGGGGGGGGAACGGTCAATTTTTTTAGTTTTTCCCCCAAAGTACCCCTAAAATCAATTTTTTTTCTTTTACGATATTTACTCCTGATCGGGTCACCAAACTATACATTGATACCAAATTTCAACCTCTTCTGTCCAGTAGTTTAGGAGAATATTGGGTATCCGTATTTGTATACACGGAACCCTAAAAAGTTATAGGCTTGTGAAATCCTAAAAGATAATAATTTTTTATGTTTATTTTGTGTAAATTTTCTTAATACCACTTAATTTTGTAATAAACTCAAAAGAACATTAACATTTTAAATAACATACTGAGCTATGAAATTTCTCGTGACAGACAAATCGTAATTTGCATAATCCATTCTGCAAAATTTGTTGAATTTATAGAAACATGACTTAAAGGAAGTTCTATGTGTGATTCTGTGGACATATCGTCGAGAATCAATTTAAGGGGATTAAATTTAAATAAGTGAATGGATATAACTCAAGCTTTTAGAGTAAACAGAAAACATGTTATGTTTACTTTTTGCAAAATTAGTTATCCACAGAGGCACAGTAACACTAAACACCATATATAAACTATTATTCTGATAAATACATTGTTATATTAAGGTTATAAGTCCAGTAAGTGTTATTGGCAGATATATGATTTTATGACAGGACAGACATAGTCGTCACACAACAATACAATGAAAATCACAAAAATGACATGACTTAATAAAGTGTTTAAAGACGTCTTTATATTTATTTGAATTTAATTCCCATTTTTTTTTAGAAAATATTGAAAAAAAAACAGTTAAATACTCAGTTGTTTGAAAGTTATATGCTTTTTCGTGAAATGTATGAAATTACCAACTTTTTAGCTTCAAGTTCCGATGAGCACAACAAAAGTCAAGGAATGTTGAACAGAATCCGAGAATCGAAATCGCTGGACCCGATTCCGATAGGATTAGGAAAACCAAATAAAACTATCGATTTAATAGATAAGTTCTTGAAGAGTACGAGACGCTCGACTAAATCTTTAGAAAATTGTGATAGATGTGGAGAAATTCAAATTATTGCAATACCAGATGATAAATTAACAAACAACAATTTTCCTAATGGTAACGTAATAAACGCTCCTCAAAATCTAGATGAAACAAGTTCATGCTTAGAAGATGTGCAAGCTCCATTGTTGGACGCCACTCAAAATCCTTCTATTGTTAGAAGAAGAGGAGGGAGTGCTGTTGATGATGTACCAGATAATGATTTTTTAAAAAGGTAAACTTTTTATGTTAATATATCCATAAGGAATATAATTTTATTTGTAATAGAGTTTATAAGTGGTTTTTTTAATGATTGAGGAGATAGATATGCTGGTGTCTTAAATATCTTGTGACTCTATTGCTATCATCTAATGGGTAAGTACTACGAGGTCTGTTATATTAGAGGAAAGTTGCCGTTTTGAAAACTCATTCAAGACCTTATCACCGTGTTAGAAAATTCCTGTTAATTTCTAAGTTACGGATTTGTGAAAATGTCAAAATTAATTTTGTTGAATTTTTCGAAAACTATTGAGTTTCCAGACACAGATTAAATTTGAAAGACAAGTAATTTGTCCGCTCTACAAAATGATGTCTTCAATATTTATGTCTGATGTTTCATGTTCTAGCCATCACTACCGACTTATTTTTTTGAAATACGGATCTATATTTTTTATCCAATATTTTTGAAGGGAAATTTAATTTACTGCACCACCATATATGACACTGATATATTTAAGTACGTTTCTAACCGAAAAATCCACCATTGGGTATAACATTTATAAATCAAAATAGTTAACCGTTTAATTAACCCAAAAAATCGATATGTTACAAAGAAAATAATGTAAAGACGGAGATGTAAATTTATTACTATGCACCAAAATTTACACCGTAGCTTGTCACACTGTTTGATAATATTTCCGCTTCATTAATACTTCTGTAATGAAAGTATCTTAGCAGAGTAACTAATAAAAATACAATCTTTCCAAAACTAGGCTTTGAAAATAGAAAAACCAACAGATAATTATCATGTTCCAAATTTATTTAATGTTGGTTAAACTACAAACTGGGTCATTTTATAACGTCTACTTGTAAAATAATGAAGACATGACATGATAACTACCTATGGGAAGGAAGGTATTTCATATGTTTCAAATTGTTTTTCCTAACCCAATCCCAAAATTTGTGCAAGATTCTACAACAGAATACAAGAGCATGGATCTTTTAACAACCCTCAAAAAGAACGTGTTACGTTTTCTTTAATTATAATATATACATGGTTTTAACAAGTATATTATAAAAATGTTAACAGCGGGGATATTTCCTTAGGAAAAATAGAGAGAAACTTGTGCCAAAAGGTTCGGCAAAAGTCGTATTGCATCATAATAGATTTGGCAATAATGGATTGTTCAATGGCAATATTATGAATATACTTACATTACCAGTGGACCCTTCTTGTAAATTGTGTTGTTCACTTTTCATGGTGGTGGCCAGAATTTGTAGTTTTTGATCTATTAAGGTTACAAGATTTTCTAATTATCCCATTTTCCAATAACTTATTTAGCTTTTCGTGCAGCTTATCGGTAACCCGTTTGAAAATGTCCTTACTGGTCTCGTTCATCATAATTAATTTAACAAATTCACTTCTGATTCACCAAATACTAAGAATTTTCTGTGGATTCAGTTCACTAAATTTACTTCCACACCAAAAATTCACGATAAATCTTACACTAATATTCTTAGACTAACACTTTGATGTGTCTATAGCATATTAGTTGCTCCTGTCCTGCTGAATGGCCACAGTTACTCTTGCATGTTCTCGCAGTAACCTTGTTTTTCTAACGTGTATGATGTCTAGCTCTAATATTTATAGTTTTAAAAAACTAAAAAATACTCTTTAAGCAAACCTAACTAAAAAGTAGAAAATAATTTTTAAGTATGAACAGTTTATATTACAGCAGTAGAAAGTAAAAAAAAGCGTGGGGTGCTTGAAATATTAAATTTTACAATTATTCTATTGGCAACTATTTATAAGAGGAGAGTTATGCAAATATAGTGAAAGCAACCTCACGCTTTTTACTTTCTACTGCTTCTATATAAACAGTTCATAATTAAAAATTATTTTCTACTTTTTAATTCGGTTTGCTTAAAGCGTATTTTTTAATTTTTTTTAAGTATAATTATTTTCTAATTATAGTCTCATAAGATGTATTTATAATTAAAAAGTTTACTTCATGTTTGCGTAATCTTTCCATTTTATTGCAGCAAGTTCTACTACTGCCATCTAGATGGCAGTAGTTAATAGACAAATTTGTATTTAGTCAAGAACAATGACAAAAAAAAACAACAAACGGGAAAATTCAGCTTAAAGAATTGTATTGTCATCGGCCCTTGACACGTGTGCCAATTTTCACATTAATTGGACTACTAAGTTGGTGAAAATTACGTTGAAAATTTCCGTTACATAGATATATACTAGGGATGTAACGAATATTCGCATTCGCATTAGCGAATATTCGCGTGTTTTTAATATTCGCATTCGTATCGCGGTTATTCATGCGAATTTTTTGCGAATATGTTTGACAATGAAAAGCGTAAATATTATGATGTTACTCATTAGGAACATTGCACACTGTATAACTTACTTGTGATTTCAAAAGTTAAGTGGTACAGGTACTTGTACTTGCAATGAGAAATAACAACTGTATGATGACATAAATGTCAACTACATATATACATTTCTTCTGGAATCCTGACATGTATATGTAATCAGGCAACAATATAATTGCTAAATAAAATTAAGCAAGTTATGACTAGCTGCAGGCCTTTTGTCAGAGCTATAAACGAGCTCTGTGCGATTCGGGCCGTGAGTTGCGTCAAAGTGACAGGCACACGCTGAAACTGGGGGCGAAAACAAACCACTGAGCGATCGGACAATATAAAATCGCTACAAAAGCCCTAATTTAATTTCCACTAAGGACACAATGAATGCTTTGTATGTGTTTACATGGGACACAGCCTATAAAATCCCATTAGTTAGATAAATTGAAATAAAAGAACCATAACTGTCGTACTTGCGTTCTTACACTCCTTGGGCACCTGGCTACTTTGCGCCCGCCTGGGAATTGTGTTAGGTGAAATTTCTTAACAAAATTGTAAGTTATGCTTTTTTATTATGTCGCCTCGCAACAAATTATGGCAGAACTCGCCATGTATCATTCTCTAATTTAAAGTATTGAAGCAAAATTTATCCTAATTAGCTAGTCCCATTTTCGCAGCTGTCAATTCAAATTAGTAGCGATAGCCAACGAAGCGAAATTTGTGTTGAAGCCTAGTTAATTTTGCAAAATAATAGTAATTAGCTGTCAGGATGTTAAGACATACCTCGTCATAAGTCCTTATTTTTTGACCAATTCTCATGCATTCAATCTCATTTTACTCAGAAATATACAAGCTTGCAGAATCTTACCTATATGAATGTTAGACACGTTCGTCACTTTGTTTTTGAAACTGATTTTAAAAATATGTAAATGAGTCCATAAATAAGATAAGTTATAACATGATAATAAAATTCCCTTCCATATAATTTTAGTTTTTATTTGACTCCATAAATTTAATTATATATATTTTCTGTTTAATTATGATAACTTCTTATAACTTCTCTCATAAATCAAAAAAACTTTTTTGGGTTCACTCCAATGTGATGACAGCTTAACTGTTGAAAGAGCGTTGAGTGTAAGGGTTTGGTGTTAGTATACAAAATTTTGTGCTTATACATCTGTGAGACAACAAAGATTCCACAGCTATTTCAATTTATATATTAAAAATAGAAGAGTGGCTTTCTATAATGATTACGAAGTACAATTTAGGTTATAATTTTTCATTAAACCAAAATAAGTAAATTTTGATCTGATATTCCCATTCGCATTCGTTTTCGCGAATATTGGAAGAGAAAATTCGCATTGATATTCGCGAATATGAAAATCCGACATTCGTTACATCCCTAATATATACATACAGACACATCGACCTAATAAAATCAAATTAAAATGGAATTGTATTTTCAGTACTTCTTTATCCTCAATCGAGCGTTCAAAGAATTAGTTTTTGCTATCCTTTTGTTTTGTTCGGGTAAATGGGTTTTGTTATAAATGATTAATTTCTAGAGGACTCCTTTGTTAGTAGTGGTAAATTAAACGTTGTAAATGTATAAATGAATCGACACGTATACCAATATAGTATCAATATAGTTCAGATATACAGAGAACGGAGCCCTGTAGTATTCCTATATTATCAGAATTATCTTTATAATGCCGACAACTTGGTTATCAAGCCAGAATGACCGAGATAGTCGAAGGCTAAAATGACAAAAATCAGAATGGGGCACTCGCCCGCCTCGAAAAAACTGTTGTATACACAAAATGAATAGTAAAACCTGAACTTTCAACATATTCGACACCCTCCATTTTCTCAAAGGCTTCCACTTTTCGATTTTTGATTAGTCCTCTACTCGAGAAACACCTCCACCGATGAGATCAGTCCTGAAGTCGCGAACAATTCAAAATTTTAATGTAAATAACTCCTTACAAATGGCTTCAGATTATAATATATATTATAAAATTTCTGTAATATATTTCATAATCAATATATTTGTATATTAGGTATTTTCACCTAGTATTTGTATTTAAAACACTTCTTTAAAATGATCTCATTAATTAAGAGAAAAGTGAATAATTGCAACAAAGAGGGCCATGACCTACTTTTATTTTTCTTCAACTGTTAACAATATAAGTGTATATATGTAACGTATTTTTTCATATAATAATTTTCAATATGCATATACACAATACTAAACTATATGGTTACGTCGATCGTCTTGGATGGCCCCACTCTCGCACACAGTCTAGCATGTTGTAATCGCTTCTTTTGCGTAACTCTAATAGAAGTGGACTCCATCCATACGTAGTATTATTAGGTGTATAATTTAGCCTATCGTTTGAAAGAAAATAGGGTATACATGGCTCCACTCATAATTTATACACAAATCTAAATGAAAATCGTAAACTTGATTTTAGGGACAAAGAATATATAAAAAAATTAATTGCATCAAAGGAGAAATACAAATTATAAAACTTTAAATAGGTTAAAATATGTTAAAGAAAATTTCATCACCCTGTAGGTATATGCTGCCTGAGAACTATGCCAATTGATCGACAATGATAAATGCAAGATAAGGCATTATATTATATTGTACCTCAATTGTAAACAACCGCAGAAAGGTGGAATGGAACAATTGCTAAATAGGTCAAGTCAATTTATTGACAAATTCTATATTTATAAACTGGAATGGTTAATATTTATTATTTCTTTAAAATAATTATGCTAATTTTATATCTCCCTGTTGGACCAGCTGCCCGCTTGCTTGCATAAGATACAGTCTCGGTTTAACATTGCAATGAATGTTTTAAATGAATAATTCATTTGGTTAACTAAAATAATAGTTTTCTTTATAATTTAGTCAAATAAAAGTCTACTCATTCAGGCACAAAAGTTTACCTAGAAAATTTATATATTATATATAATTTTTTATAGGTGGCGTTCCTTAGAAGCGATACCAGCCTCATGTGATCAGTTAGACGCACAGAATAAGAAATCAATATTGAAAAGTTGGTTTGTGGGTCTCTTCAATGGAAACGGATTAAAATCCAGTAACACATCTCTGAAAAAAGGCGTTCTGAACGACTATAACAACTTACAGCAGGAAAAAGAAAGTATTGTCTGAGGTATCTTTATAAGCAAAGTTCCTGTACTTTCTATTAGCTTCAGGTACATTGGTGGCTATATTGAAAAAAATTGTATATCTTCGGATATTTTACGGTTTTGAAGTGAGTTAGAACAGCTGGTGGTAATAACATGCATTATGTTAACCAGTCGTGTTTAAATCTTTGATGGCATCCTATTCATCGAATTTAGAAAAAGAGTATTGAAACACGAAAATTTCATTCCAGTTACTGAGGTAGTAAAAATATTGATTTTTCTGTAACTGTAGATAAGGGCGGCAATTTTTAACTATTATCGAATTGTAAATTCATTCTAGTGGCCCCATTAATTTTTTAGCCTGAGTTGTTAAATCTTAAAAGGTTATATAAATATATTTCAAGAAGTATTTTAATTATTATTCATTTACAAGATATTTTTTGTATTTGTCTATACAAATTGTCATTAATTAATTGTACGTGAATATATTTTAGTTCTTTTCAAATCACTAAAAAATATCTTAACTTTTTGAGTGGTTCAAAATTCTCCAGTAAAAAATTGCAACAATTGTACAGAAACGTAAAAATGCGTTTAAACTGAATTGTAGTATTAGAAGAATTACGTTTCTGTCAAAGTGAATATCTAAATTAAATAAATATTTTAAATAAGTTTATTTGTTCTGTTGTTACTTTGGTCCGACGGTGGGAACATCGTGTATTCACCGGGAATACAACGTATATTTCTTGTGTTTGTAGACAGTGGATACACTGTATGCACAATGTTTTCAGGGTTGAATACACGAAATATTTAAAATTGAGGTTACAAATTATTATTATTTAAAAAAATGAAGGCTAAGTTATGTTTAAAAATTAATTATACATAAAAAGTTTTTTGCCAATTTAACTTTTTGCACCTCTCTAAATGAAAGGACGGAAATATAGTAAATTCTAAACATATTATTTTCAAAAACTTAAACTTAAACTTCACTGTCAGTATAACTTTTTACACCTCTCGCAATAAAGACCTATAACGATGTTACATTTTTGGCATGCTTTTACACACTTGTATCTTCATTCCTCCATTATGTGTGCTAAATGGTATATGGAAATGGATGGTAGATGGTATTAGTTACTTGGTATATACGGTATATACCATACAATCAAAGTTGCAAAGGTTAGAATTAGGTTGGTTGAAATAGTGAATTAAAAATACTTGCGGACATATTCTCGTAGGAAACCCGACAGAAACGTATACTTCTATTAATAATCCTCTACTACAGTTGCATTTCAACTAAAAAAATGGATGGATATCGTAATTCACACGGTGAAGAACAACCTTATTTCTAAATTATGCAGTCAAGATTGTTTGCAAAAAAAAGCAAAAGGGCGGCTTTTCGGTCGCATCTCTGGAACAATCCACCCAGAGCAATCGCCCCTTGTACCACAGAGTTTATTTTACAAATTACAAGAATAATTTAAAACTAAATTTTCAAACGTTTATAGAAAGTTCAACAAAATAGAGTGAAATTACTGAATACTGAATGTTAAATGAACATTTACAGCTGAATGAAAATTAATTAACTGATAACTAAAACATGGGACATATGTATGAAAAGTTGTATGAATTAGAATTGTAGAATATTGAAGATGTGGATATAAAGTCATTTTTCATATGTAATAATTCAAACACACTCTTCAGTAAATGAATTTGCAATTTAATTGTATTATTTAGGATTTATTGAAATATTTGAAAATTTTGGATATTTTGTTAAAAACATTTGAAACTAAAGTTATAGGCTTCTTTACCTCGCAACTACTAGTTGATTTGAATTTCAATGTTTTTGACGTCGAAAATAAAAAAAGCTAAAAATATGTTACCTTTAAATATTTCCTTGTAAATCCGCATTGATTGAGAGCTGCATCCATCATTGCTTTAACGTCAGTCCATTTAAAGAAAAAACGACCAAACATTGAAAAGTTACCCTGTTTGAGTTATTACTTTGGAATGTCTTTGCCTGTATTAAAGTTTTCATTTATGTTTCCATTTTGTTTATTTACATTTTCATGAACTTATTAATATTGTATTCAGTAAATATTAGGGTTTTACACATGCACTAATATGTTTTGATTTTTAAATATTAATTTTCATTAATTTATGAATGTTCAACTAGAATTTAGTATTCATTAGCTTCACTACTTTATTCAAATATTTTTATGTTAAACTATCACTACCAAATTGTTATATTTCTACCTTTGTAGTAGCTTCAGTTGTAGATGAGGACTCTATTATTTATCAAAGATGTTTCTAACTAAATTTATTTGTACATTGAGGAAATCGCTTTTAAGATAGAAGCTATAGATTTGGCATGTTCGCCCATGATCAATCAAATTATAATTCTAACTTAAGTACAAGCACATAAATAATTTGTATAATTCTTGTAATGGTAAGAAATCCACTACCAAAGTCAATGGGAAAAATGAATTATCATTTAATTCCCAAGTATGTACAATTAATATTGCACATAGGTTGTTAGACATACATTTTCAGTAGTCCTATTAAACAAATTTTAAAAATATAGTAGTGAATAATGAATCTGAAGTTAATGGAAATTATAGCCGGACCTAGAACTGAGTTTTACATATATTTGTCTAAAATATTACAAAATGCATTTATATTTAAACTATTGTGATAATTCTTGCACATAAAAATGTTTATATTGCTTTTACAAATTATTGTCATATTTTTCAAATCTTTTATATATATATTTCTTTTCTGTATTTACAGTAATTTAAATTAGTCATATAATTCAGATTTCCTAATATTTTGCTAATAGGGTATTAGATACATCTCACTATTGGCTTTGAAAACTTTTTTAAATGTATTAAGACTTCTTAAATTCGTCTATTTTTTGCGGCTTGTTCAAGACTTCCAATTAATATATTTAACAACACAAACTAGCTAAACTTCAACTATAACAAAGTTGAAACACTAATATGCTTATTTTGACTGCCCATTGACGTTTTCTTACCTCACTTATTTCTTGTAACAGATAAGTACTAAAATATCAAAGTGTAGTAGGGGCAATTTCGAAAAATTGCCCGGATTACTTGTATCTTACAGAAAGCCTTCCTCATAGATGTTCTGAGGAAAATAAATCTCTACAATATGATCAACCAGTCTCCCTGTGTATATCTTTATCTATTGTGGAGACATTTTAACAACTGTGGAGTCGTTGTCAATCACTGCAAAGCGTTATATATTAGGTGTTCGCTGCGAACTACCAATTTTTGCGTTTGTCAAATCAATAGTTTTAAAGTGACAATTTGTCAGGCTTCTTGATTACTTGATACTGAGAGTACAACTGTTTTTCTCGGTTGGCAGTAGCTGTTTCCAAGCTTGCTGCCTTAAACTTCCACTTTTTGATTTTTTTGACTTTCATGAAAATTTTCAACTTTATGGCTACCAGCGGTGCTTAATACATGATTCGCTAAATTTGATTTATTCACGTGTATTGGCGTTCCTTTTTCTTGTTTCTAGATCTCTGGTAGTCTCACCCGTATATATATGACGACACACACATAAGGTACTCTGTAAACAAAATTTTTGGAATTTTAGGCTGCATTGAATTGTTTTGTATGCGTAAGAACAGATCGCAATATATACAATGGTATTACACTCATAATTTTGTTTGATTTTTTTGTTTGGTTGTTAGTGACGATTTTATTTATAAATCTATTTGGATATTGATTTTGTATTAGATATTCTATATTAGTGTTTACTTCGTTTATAAATATTTCACTGGATGAAGATATGTTTTGTCAGATAAGCACTTTACAACACTTTTCTTTGCATTCGAAGTTTTGTTGGAACTGAAATTTAAATATCTGTTAGCGCTCGTAGGTTAGTTATGTTTGGTTATACATCAAGTTAATCAAGTTTGTTTAAATTTTCCATCTCCATTGTGTTTATATTATTATTTCTTGATTATTGATGTAATCCAAAAATTAATAAAGTCGTCAACAGATCACAAATAATACACTGTGATCTGTTCTTACGTATACAAAACTGTTCAATGCACTCAAAATTCCAGGAATTGCTTCTACAGTGTACCTTACGCGTGTGGTAATACATATAGAGGTGAGACTTCCAGGCCTCTAAAAGTAACGAAAAAGGAATACCCATAGAACATTTCACGGAGACACTTGAATATATTGGATCCTTGTTGGAAACATCTATTGCTAACTCAGAAAAATAGCGGACCTATAAGTATCAAGTGTTTGAAAAGCCAGAGAGAGAGAAACTGTCACTGTCAAATTATGTTTCTCAGCGAACATCCAAAAAATAACGCTTTACAAAAAAAGATTGAAAACAGATCCAGAGTTGGTGTTGAAACGTCCCTACAACATATAAGTATACACAATAAACAATACACATATTTGTGCCCAGAAAGTGGTTGATCATATTGTAAAGACTTTTTCTTTATCAGAACATTTGTGAACACATTCCATAAGAAACAACCAGTAATCCGGGCATTTTTTTGAAATTGCCCCTACCACGTTTTTACCATTACAACTTTTTAATAATTATCTGTTACAGAAAAAAATGTGTGGAGAGAAAATCCCAAAAAGCAGTCAAAATAATCAAAGGGCTCTTCAACAAACATTTCTAAATAACTAACATGCTTTTTCAGGACACAAAATTGATTTTTTTTTAAACATAAATTGAAGTCACATCACTGGTAAGAGATAGTGTCTCTGAAATCTTTTGAAATATTACAGAAATATTTCGTTAAATATTCAACAGGTTTGTCGCGCACACACGAAATTTTCAGAAGGGTTTCATAAAAATTATCTTTTCAAATATACTATGTGGGTAATTCATTATTTCTTAATGTATATTTGTGACAACAATCACATACTTTAAACTTTAAATATTTATTTAAGTTTTGTTGCTTTATTTATTCCATATTCAAGTTGAAAAGATAAATTAAGAAATAATAGACTTCCCACATAAAAAGAAATATCTCACTGAAATATTCGTATGTCCATCACAAAAAAATCTTTGAAATATATCATGAAAAGTTTGAGGATGTTTGTTTCGGACATAGGAATATTTAAGAAGTATTTCAAAATATTTCTCAAAAATAGTGAAAGGCCCCCATCAAAAATCAAAAATTCCGTTGAAAATGTGAAACATTTCGGAATTATTTAAGAACCAATACAGAAATTATTTGAGGAAATATTTTAAAACATTTGATTTTTTTTGTGTTATATATTCTCCCTAAAAGTTTGGGAAATGTCCTTCATAAATCCTATCAGTGGGTAAACTCAAAATTTCAAAATTGTTGATCAATTATATCAAGAGTCTCAAAAAAAGTTTAATATTTTTAATGTTTTATTGAATGTTTACAATGAATTTTATTTTAAGGAATTCTTGATAAAGCTTGGTAGGGGGTTAAACCCTCCCCCCGAAATTAATTAAAACGTTATTTACTACTTCTAGGTTTACACTTATTTTAAGTAAAGAGAAGTAATTCAAATCCTTATGCATTTAGAAGTACTGTAGAAGAGATTATTAATAAAATGTAATTACTAAGTATACTCTTTTTTTTAAACATATTCAACAAATATTTGACAAATGTGATTTGATAAGTTATATTAGTTACATCAGTTCACCGATTTAGATACATTATGTAATATTGAAAACAGTCAATGGATATAGTTTGACAGAACATAACAAGTAAATTATTTGTATTAAATATTTGTTCTATGCAAACAAACAGGGGTATAATATTATAGCAAGCCCCACCAATGTAGCATACATTTCAATCTTTGAAAAACATATCATGTTAGGTTGCCACAGTTCGATGTTTTACCACCCAAAAATATTCCGATATATCATGTTTTGAGTATTGCTTTAGTTGGCTGTATGTGAATATTCTCTTAAAAGGCGAAAATAAGCTAATTAGTGTGATTAGTACAAGCATATTATCTTAAGGTTCATTAAGTACCTACATTTCATTATCCTCATCAACAGGCAAAAATTATGAAAATAAAATTGTATAATACTGTTTTAAAATTTGACTTGCAAAATTGATTTGAAACCTGTATTTTTTGAACAAATATATAAATGGATGATTGAACAATTCGTTTAGATTTTATCATGCAATTCAAATAAAATTTACATGCATACATAGACTTTTTAAATGAAATTTAGCTATTTACTAGAACTATTCATTTTAATAAATTCTTTTTATCATTGTTAGCCAAAATTTATAGTTTTATTCTAATTTACACTATATTTATTACAAATTATATTTTTAAAAAACATTGTTTTACCATTTCGGATTCAGTATGTGGAAGTGGAATATTTGTTAAATACAAGGGCGTACCCAGCTTTTGGTATAGGGAGGGGCAAATCAGAAAAAAAATTGTCCTAGAAAGAGATGCAAATCAGAAAAATTTGGCCTAGTGGGGGCAAGTCAACAAATTTATGGGAAGTTTTGTGCTTACAGCAGATTTTTCAGGTGGGGGACAGCTGCTTCTCCCCCCCCCCCGGACGCCCATGGTTAAATATAAAGTACATATTTCTACATTATACAATTTTGGTTTCCTAGCTTATGATCAGTAGTTATTCATTATCATTCTTATGGTTTAACAAATGTATAATGAATAACATAATATATTTGTTGCTAAAAAAATCAAGGTGTCAGATAAATGTTTAAAAGGCGTTACAATTAAGAATGAATGAATTATCAAGAATGGATTTTGTTTCTCAAGAATAAATGCTGTCATGAAATATTGTTTTGTGTTAATATGTTAACTAAACTACTTATTTTTACTTTTAAAGTTGCTTTAAAATGATTACTGAGCTGTAAATACATAAATATTTTTGTGTGCAAGAATAGGTTATAATTACTATACCATCGGATCATATCAAATTCTCACAATAGTGAGATCAAAATTTTTGAAAAAGTAATTAATGTTATGTATATGTGCTTTATGCGCTATATTTCATTTGGAAGGCAACATTATATCAAATTACTTATTTCTATATTATTGCATGGAAAATTTACAGGGTAAAACTATCTGGTATTTTAAGTGCAACAACTTTTTTTGTTAAAATATTTCTTGAATGCAATAAAGTGAAAAGTATACATACCTTTTTATTACTATGTGATTTTGTTTACTTTTTTTCTGTTGTAGAATATTAAGAGTTAATGTACAAAAGATAAATAGTTTTAATTCAATTATAAACATATCTGTGGATATCATGTAGGTACCTTAAGTGTTACCGTGAAATATTAATATACACATTCTCTTAACATTCATTATTGTGATTGTAATAAACTCTCATGATCTGCTATCACTTCCAATATCAGCATCTTACAAAAAAAGAAATGTTTTATTATTAACTTTGTAAGATAAAGAACAAACTCAAAAACAGTTCTGTTTTTATTTTATTTTGGAGAGATTTAATTCTTGCTGATGCGTTGTTAAATTAAATTTGTAATGGATCTGACATTTATTTACAATGATGCTGCTTGGAGGAGTGATTGTTGATTTTGAAATTAGTAACTGCTGCCCTAAATGTTGTTTTATAAAAATAAGCGTGTAAATGTATATTGAAAACAAACTACTTTGAGGATAATAAATGCAGCATAAGAATTATATAATTTAAGAATGACTTGTTTCAAAGTTTGGTGAGTCAGAATTTTTGTTTGAGGCTGTGAATATTATCTCCATTTGTACATAAGATTTATTTTTGAAGAATTATCATCTTCTCCTATAAAAATAGATGTGCCATTAACTTATAAATGTATGTATATTACAAAATATCATCAACATGTAGATATGTAATAGGTAGTGTTTGATAAATATAAATATTTATTTATTATGTTTACTTTTTAATACTAACGCCTGAAATTTCTTATTCTAATGTTTCACCCTTATGAAAATTTCCTTGAACTGACTGATAAATATATCTATACTAATACATAAAGAGGTAAAATATGTTGATTTGTTTATTTGTAGGGGGAATCTCTGGAAGTTCCTAACCGATTTTAATAATTATTTCACTAATAGTGAAATTTCAACTACATACTTCTCTCCCTAACTAAAGTTTTATCATTTTGCAAAAAAAAAACAATTATTTCAAGGGGGACGTGGGGAAATATTTATTGACAAAATAGTATGTTTCTAGAACCTAAAGTAATAAAGTCATAAGAATGAAGAGGTTGATTTCTGTCGTTAAGTGATTATGTGATTCATTTTGTGAAAATTTAAATATTCAATGGGGGATCGGGGTTCACTGTTGTTTTACAGAGAATTGAGGATCTCCGAAATAGAAAGTAACACGGGTTTTTTTTCTTACAAACAGGCTCAAAAGTTTGAATTTGACGTAAAAAGAACCAGTTAAAATTTAAGCCCTTAATATTAATATTAAAAGTGTTCACATTCGTTTTTCTATTTTCCATAACAATAACATGTAAAAACAATTTACTGCACCTTATGAATTTTATGGCTAACCGGTCGTGCATCATAAATAATTATAGTTTAAAAAAATAAATAAAAAAATACCCTTTAATAGAAAACCAAACTAAAAAGCAGAAAATAATTTGTAATTATGAACAGTTTATATTACAGCAGTAGAAAGTCTAACAATCAATCATGATTAATTACCTAAAAATAAAAGTATAATAAAATTTAGTTATTAACAAAATAATTGGATTCAGAGTAAAAAGCGTGGGGTGCATTTCACTATATTTGCATAACTCTCCTGTTATAAATAGTTGCCAATAGAATAATTGTTAAAACTTAATATTTCAAGCACCCCACGCTTTTTACTTTGAATCGAATTATTCTGTTAATTACTAAATTTTATTATACTTTTATTTTGGGGTAATTAATCATGATTGATTGTTCGACTTTCTACTGCTGTAACATAAACTGTTCATAATTACAAATTATTTTCTGCTTTTTAATTTGGTTTGCTATTAAAGCGTATTTTTTAGTTTTTTTAACTATAACTATTTTTTAAGTTTTTAGTCTCATAACTATAGTATTTATAATTAAAAAGTTTATTTCATGTTTGCGTAACCATTTCATTATAACAAGTTCCCCTACTGCCAACTAGATGGCAGTAGTTAATAGACAAATTTGTCATTTAGGCAAGAACAGTGACAAAAAGAGACGGGAAAATTCAATTTAAAGAATTGTATTGTCATCGCCCTTGACACGTGTGCAAATTTTTAACTTAATCAGACTTCTTTAAGTTGGTGAAAATTACGTTGAAAGTTTCCGTTATATAGATACATACAAGTCAACCTAATAAAAGCGTATTAAATAGATCCTTTTGCTTATTTTTGGAGAATTTAACGCTCTACAAAAAAGGTCTCTTATGATTTTTGGAGAAACCTAATAATTTAAAATTTTTTTATGCATTAAGAAACATCCATAAATTACATAAGATGAATTTTAACGGTTTTCTGACCCCCACCCACCCCATGTAAGAAACTGTAAGATATAATTTCATCACCACCCACCCCCCTCCTTACGTAAGATTTTTTTTCTTCAAAATTCCTCATTTCAAGGATAAAATGAGGTAAATATAGTGTATTATGTAATATGTCTATTATAATAATAAAGTCTATATCTAATAATATTAATGAAATAACATAGTTTCATTATCAAAAAAGTTTAAACTAACTCGGGCAAATACCTCGAAAAAAGCCTAAAGGTGACCTACTTCCTTGTGTAATACCATCTCATACCATAACGTCTACTGTTCAGTGTACATGTCGCTCAACATCATATTGGGGTTGACGTCTTTCTCCTCGACCTTGTCTTATCCTTTTTCGGGCTTCTTATACGGCGGTAAACCGTTCGGACGTCTTAGACGTAGATCTTGAACTTCATTTGTACCCCTTCGACGTCCAGAGCCTACTCTTCTCCAATTTTGGATATTATCAAACCACTCTTGGTAACATCTCATAGCAGTAGTTGGATTTCTCTTCGTGCGTTTAGCGATTTCTTGAAATGAAAAACCCTACTCCCGTAAACCAATAATTCGACCTCTTTCAAATTTACTTAACTGGCGTACACGTACTCTAGGCATTTTAGCATTACTAAACATCGATTTTGGATTCCACTAAACCGTTGCTGTCATCATCAAGAAGTAAGTGTTTTGGTTTACTCCTTGATGATGACAGCTTCGATGTTGAAACGTGCGTTGAGTGAAAAAAGAAAGGTTTGGTGTTAGGGTATAAAACGTTATGTTTATACGTCAATAACAAAGTTTTGAACTTGTGTGTGTGTCTTTATACCTCTGTGATACACCAAAGGTTTCACAGTTTTCCCATTACAATATTAATTGCCAAAAAAAGGTTACATGAAAAAAACATGCTCCAAACTTTACTAAATTTTCATCATTTACTTCTTACTACAGCATAGCATATATGTTTTACCAAAAAAATATATTAAATTTAAATTTCTGGGTTTTGCGATTTCTTTGTCAGTGAGTACTGACTTGGCGAATTTTCATAGAATTAGACCGTTAAATGTTTACGACTAAAACATTTTTATATAATTATATTTAAAAAAAATAAAGATATTAATTCTTATGTCATGTAAGTAAATGCATATAATAAATAAGCGTTTTGGTATTTATTACTTAATTAATAGTTAACTATATTTATATTTTCTATAGATATTGATAATAGTTAATTCAGGCAAATAAAAGTTAGAAACAATTTAAAGATATTATTTAAAAGATCTTACATAAACACCCACCTACCACCATATAAGATTTCGTAAGAAATTAGGAGACACCCACCCACCCTAAAATATATTACATAATATATGAATGGTTCCTTACCCCCTGGATCCGCCAGTGACACAAAGCATCCCTAAAATAGAACAAATTATTCTGTTAAAAACCTAAAATGAGAAAACTCAAAAATCTAAGATGTACAAAATGTCACAAATGGCAAAACTGAAAAAAAATTACGTCACCGCAAATGTGAAACAAATAAAAAATGTCAAACTTACCAAAAATGGCAATGACACATGTTAAAAAATCTAAAATAAACAACGGCATAACCAAAATATCAAATGGCAAAATCTCAAACACGACAAATATGAGCTCTTCATATTAAATCCCAAAATATTGTATTTTTAGGAGAGGTACTTATATAATTTTCGCTTGTGAAAGACGATGTTAAAATTGCTTTTACAAGAAAGTCTAAAAATGTAGGGGATGTGTGAAAATTACCAAATAAAACAATTCTTCAAGAAAAATACAACAAATACGCCGATTTGTTAATACTAAACGATACAATTGGAAAAAAAAATTTCACTCAATATTGAAAAAGTTCTGTCTTCGTCATTACCTAAGTATAATTGAAAGTATGAATGAAAAATTTCATTGAGTCGTATTAAAAAGGGTACCTGATAAATATAAATAAACAGTTAAATAAAAACAAAAATTGTTTTGGTGCAATTAAAAATTATGTTTTGGGGATAAGAAACTGGAGAACTTTATCTACAGTAAAAGCTCCTTATTCGCGCTTCTCTTTATTCGCGTTTTCAGTATTCGCGGACCCAATTCCAATATTCGCGGCTAAAGATTTTTTTATTCGCGGATCTGATCGGAATATCGGTATGTACATACATACGACCACATATAAATAAAAAGCATTCAGTATCCTTTGTCAACTCGTTGGCAAATGGACTAATAAAGAATATAAAATAGACCTTATTGCACTACGCCTAGAGTATGTTGTCAAATGATATCGCTGGTATTTGATTGGTTCGGCAGTTCCTTTAATATGCGCTGCCTTCGCCACGGTCAGTGTTTTTGAGAATTTAAACAAACAGAATGTCTAAGTAAAGCAACCTTATTACCCAATACATAAAGTATATTATGCCACATATTAGACGTCCGTCCTTTTATAACCGCCGCTTTGCGTGGTTTATTATTTCAACTTTCCATTCCTTGTAAAAATTATGATCGAGTAACACGTCTCTTCCGCTGTCTTTCTAATTTACAATGTCGACTAAAAAAACTGAAAAACCAGTTTCGAAGCGAAAAAAATCAGTGTTACCGCTTAAAGTGAAAATAGAAGTGCTTGATCGTTTACGCCTTGGAGAGTCGTTTGCATCCATATCACGCTCATTCAATGTCAACCAATCAACTGTACGATCGATAAAAAAATCCGAAGATAAAATAAGGTCGTCTGTAGCTTCAAGTTCACTGTCAGCGAAAATTGTTCGTGATCCAGCAAAAGAAAAAGATTGAAGTAGCGTTGTCATTATGGATCGAAGACCGCAACCAAAAAAGGGTGCCCCTGAGTGGTCCAATGACCCGAGGGAAGGCAAAGCGTCTTTACGCACATTTTAAAGAACCTGGCGGTAGTGGTGATGATCAATGTACAGATGGAGGATTTCAAGCATCGGAAGGCTGGTTCAATAAATGTAAGGTGCGACAATCATTGCACAGCATTAAGATCGTTGGAGAAGCTGCAGCAAAATGATATCCAAGAATTTGCGAAACTGATAACTGATTGAGGATACAAACCTGTGCAAGTATTTAATGCAGGCGAAACTGCACTGTTTTGGAAGAGGATGCCAAACAAAACATTTATTTCCATAAGCGAAAAGTCTGCCCCTGGATTTAAAGTAGCAAATGATAGAATTACATTGCTGCTATGTTCTAATGCATCTGGAGATTGTATTATTAAACCAATGATGCTTTGCAGATCTTTATATCCACGTGCTTTAAAAAATCAAAACAAGGACGACCTGCCAGTGTTTGGGCGTGGTAATAAGAAAGTGTGGGTTACAAGCGCTATTTTTTGTGACTGGTTCCGGAATTGTTTTGTTCCAGAAGTTGAAACTTATTTTAACAAAAAGAACTTGGACTTTAAAGCAGTTCTAGTTTTGGAGAATGCACCAGGTCATCCTAGCGAACTTGAAACTATGCATCCAAATATAAAAGTGACATTTTTACCTCCTAACACGAAGGTTTTGCTTCAACCTATGGATCAAGGAATAATCCAGGCCTTTAAGCTCTATTACATAAGACGGACCTTCAAAATTATACTGGATAACATGGAATGTGATCCTGATATGACATAGCAGAATGCATCGTAAACATAAAAGAATCATTGCAAGAACTGAAGCCATACACATTAAAATCATGCTGGAAAAAACTGTGGCCTATTCAGACTCCGGAAAATGGGTTTGAGAAGATAGAATCAAGTGACGTTCAGGAGTTGCTTAATTCGCAAGATGAAGATTTGACTGAAACCGACTTGGAGGAAATGTTAAATTCAGAACCCTTTGACGAAGAGGATTCAACAAGCACTTGAAACGTGATATTTAATTTTAAAAAACTTAGTGAAGGTTTACGAATGGCAAATGAGCTTTGTGATTTCTTTATGAAAGTTGATCCATCCATGGTTCGAAGTCTTATTTTTAAGAGGCAAATTGCTACTGCTACTGCTGAATATCAGTCTGAATTGAAGGAGCTTTTCAAAACTGCCAAGCAAGAAAAAATTACAAAATTCTTTAAACCATTGCTTAAACCTGAAGATAACATGTAATTAATCAATAATAATATGGCCAAAACCTTCAATCAAACTGATTTATTCATATTATTTTTTTTATTTTGTCACATAGGAACGTAACCCCTATAATCCCATATAAATTACCATTCCATATTCACGGTTTTTGTATTCTCGGTATATTTACGGAACAAATACCCCGCGAATAAGGAGCTTTTACTGTAATGTTATATACCGATAACAACTAATAAATCCACAAAGTATCAATATACTTTAACGACTAAACACAAAAACAAAACCATATTGCATAATAAGTATAATGTAACGGGAATTCATCTGATATTTCCTGGAATCGATATTCATCCGATATTTCACGCAATCCAAGAGGTAGTTTGTCTGGCGAGTCAAAATTCCTGGAATTCTAGACCTTCTAGAGTCTTCTGAGAGGAAATATATAAATACGGCGAGTCGACGAAAGGATTCATTCAGTAGTCAATGGCCGTATAGTAAACATTAGGTGTTCAAGATAAATTGTAAATAGTTGTGTGAATATAAAAGTAGTGGAAATAAATCATAGTGAGTTCGACTGTGTTTTCAATTAAATCCAAGAACCCGAGGAGTAAATAAAAACCTTACAATAAAATAAATGGAAATTTGTACAGTTGTTACTGCAAATAGATGATGATCTTTTTTTGGCGATAGGCTGATTAGGACTGCAAAATGTATATTATTTATGTATTTCAGGATTTTTTATGTACTTATTCTTAAGAAAAAGATGATTACTTGGTTGAAATTGAATCTTGAAATCGAAAATTCTAAAACCCCAGACCCCCTCCGCTGGCTAAAGACTTGCCCAAACTCTTAACAATATCTAATTCTATAAGCTACATAGATAATGCAATTAGTATTAATCTGAAAGTTTTTAATTGTTCAGACATAGATTTGTTTGGTCTAAAAACGAAATTAAATAAATAAGGATGCCAAATAAGACAGAGACTTAGTTCTTTATTAAAAATTAATTGCTGAAACTAATATTATTCAATTTATCTGTATATTCCGACTAAAGCACGATTTTGGTACTACACACTAAACCTGTTCAATCTAAAGTCGATTCTTTCGTTCCACGTCACACCAGTTTATGGGGCACTTAGTATTTTGAGCTGGATCTGCGGGATTACAAGGAGGTGGATCCAAAACTCCGGCAGATTGTTCGCCTCTTTTTATGTCGTGGGTCAACACTGGTACAGCGTTATCCAACAAACATAATTCAAATTCAGTTAATTTCGGTATACCAAGGTTTCTCATCACTCCGTTTAGGCCGAGTAAGAGTGGCGTTGCCAAGTATTTTAACTGAGGATGGGCCTTAGATGGGACATAAGCACATTCTACAATATCTGGATAACCACGTATAGCCTTTACCAGTGATATCACGAATCTTGCACAAGCGAAAGCTCCGGTTAAGGACCCATTTTCTGGTGTTTTCAGTTTCATCATATTGTCTTGAGCTTTTCTAATATTCATGGTAATTGTTTCCAGTTCATCCTGAAAAATTAATTTCGTTAGTAAATATAATGATATATTTCTTGTCATTATTGGTTAATAAGCTATTTCTTTGCGTACTACAGGCTGAGTCTTCCATTAAAATTTTTTTTACACACTTTATAATAATATAATAAAGGTTAAAATGATTTACACTAAAATATATGATCACATGGAATACGGAGTGTAATATATTGGTGATCGTCATCATTAAATATTTCTTACCCATTAAACATCCATCATCATCGGTACTACTATCACTATTAGATGAAAACATTTCCTTTATTATTCCAAAAATTTCCACAAGAGAAATTAGAATAAATACAAGTTTGAAGATATAACTCGAGATTAACGATGTATAGACGGAAATAACTGACTTATGTGTGGATTAACAGTTGTTTTGAGTGCTATAACCACCCAAGGAACGACCGCCAGTTAAGAAAGTAGAACTGCCAACCCTATTATCTACCAAAATTGACTCAAATTACGGAGCACTGTGTAGATGTTTTGTAATAACGTAAAAGTTATAATCATCAATAAATTTAATTAAATAATTGGTATTTTGGATAATCGGATTATTTCTTATGAATTTATGGCAAAATTGTCTACATTCATCAAGATTTTCTCTCTTCGCAATTAGAGAGAAATAATTACGTTTGAAGATTTGTTTTTATCGCAAGGCAATTTTCAAAGCTGATCCGTGTCAGAACAATAATATAGGATAACATGTTTTAATACATCATTAAAATCTGCCTTATAAGCTTGTTTAGAATCTAGAGAATGCAAACCATTATTGGGTTTCTGTGGAAAAATCCCATAGATTCCAATAAAAAAGGTGTATGAGAACCTAATGTGTTTTTGTCGCTGTCCCCATCTAGAAACGATGTCGTGCATTTAAACTCCTGTATAGTATAGGTTAATTAATATAGTCATTTTCAACAACAAACATTTGTTTTTAACCGTCTTCCGGAAAGGAGGAGGTTATCATTCGGCGCGTATTTTTTAACCGACTTCCAAAAAGGAGGAGGTTATCGATTCGGCGCGTATTTTTTTTGTATGTTGTTACCTGATTTCTTCTCCTATTGTGCACGGATTTGAACAATTACGCTCTTGTTTAATAGAATATATACCCGGATTGGTGAAATTTGAAATTTGGGAAAAGAATGTTATTGGTAAAAAAAATGAATAAAATCGCCAATATACCTAACATATTGATCGATTTTTCCATAACCTCTTATCAATGTGTATAGCTTTTTAAAGTGTAATCTGTTTTGGAAGATCTCTATGTGATCTCATATACTTTTCTGCGACTTTCAACATGCAGTTTTGAAAAAAATCGCCGAAAAAATCAATATTCTTATCAGAAATTCTATCGAAGTGACGCAACTGATATTTCCTCAAAAATATTGTCAAGATAATCTCGCACTGTTCGCGAATAGTGCGGGGGCGCTCCATCCTGTTGGAACCATACCAAATCTGCCAGTATATTGGGGTTTTCACCATTCGGGTAAAGTTCTGGTTAAACAGGGTATTATGTCATTTTGTGATAGGTCTAAATTCTTTTCCGAGTTAAGTGTTCCCTCAATAAAAAAAGGACCCACAATTGAAGTACCCACAATTCCGGCCCATACGTTAACTTTCTTGGAAAACTGTGTATGACTTTCCATAATCCAATGTGGGTTTTCTGATGCCCAATAAGGAAAATTTTGCCTGTTTACTGAACCATTTAAACAAAATGTTGCCTCGTCGAAAAAACTATCTTACTTGAAAAGTATCCATCATTATTTCGCAAAATTCTACTCTAAGGTCCAAATCACCATCAGTAAGTTCCTGAACTAAATGAACTTTGTATGAGTGCCATTTATTTCTGTGCAAGCATTTTAGAACAGAAGATTTACTTATTGATTGTTCTGCGGCTATTTGTCTAGTGGATTTATGAGAATTTTCTTATAAAGTGGCCAAAACATTTATTTGTGTATCTTCTGGAAGATGTTTGGTTTTGTAATTGTCTCTTACGTGGCCAAATTCTAAAACCTTTTTTACTATTTTACTAACTACCAATCGTGTAATAGGCCGCTCCGGGAACTTCATATTAAATAATTCGCAAACTTCAGCTTGTGTTCTCTAATTCTGTCGCCATATCCTACCATCGACAAAATTTCTATTCCCTGCTTTTCAGTTAAACGCACCATACTTTGAAACTTTGCACATTCCCACCGAATACCTTATAGTTTCACAGGAGGCAAATACTTTCCTTCTTAAGGTGTTAACGGGTGTTTTAGACACTACAGTTTTAAGATACTCCTATAGAGAGTAATCTAAACTCTCTGTGTTGTAGCTAGCCATTACAGTGGTCCTCAAGTAAATTGCGCGTCCACTCTCACAGTTTCGCATTGGCATGTTGTCACTTTTTCTGGTATACGTGCCTAATCGGAGCGGACTCCATTCATAGATTAGGTCAATGGTTTTATACAGTGAGCTTCGCAACTGTATTTAAATATATATATAACCGACTTCCACATATAACTAAAAAGCTAAAAATAATTATAACAAAACATAACTCTAGCAAATAAATAACACATTCAATGTTGTTAGGTACCTATCCAGGAAGTAAAAAATGTAAACATTAAAAGGTGCTCATTCTGTACAAATTAATTACCTAGCAATCTAGTATATTTTTGTAGTCGGTGACAAGCAAATCTAAAATCTTTCATTGCATACTTTTAATGTTTACATTTTTTACTTCCTGGGTAGGTTCCTAACAACATTGAATGTGTATTTATTTGCTAGAGTTGTATTGTGTTATAATTATTTTTAGCTTTTTACTTATATGTGGAAGTCGGTTATATTTTTTTACATGTTTTATTTTCAACTTATTAGTTTTTTTGAACTCAGGTAGTTTTCATTCTTTATTTTTTATTTTGTATGTATAGCCTTAATAGACAGGACCAGGTAACATCAAAAACTTCAACATTACACAATGATACATTTTCATTTAAATTAACAGGTAAATGTTTACGAACACAATGTACTAGTGCGCGTTGACTTAATAAGCTTAAAATATATTCATGCCTTATGGACCACGCCATGTAACCTTTTTTCAACTTTTTTTGACAACTCTGTATAACTATAGATAATTCCACTCCACCCTATGTACCAACCATCCTGTACATACGACTGCCCACGGACAAGCATAAATTTGTTATCTGCCTTCTGTAAATTATAGGACGGAGTAGAATCCAGTCCATATTTTCGGAGTCAAATCCGTCCTATATTTCAACCATAGTATAAACTCCTTGTGGGCTACCCCATAAATTATTTCATTTTTAACATTTTATATTATCGCCCTGTGTAACATTAATTCCTCTCCACACTTGCAATTTCTTATGAGCTATAAAATAAATATTTTTTTAAATATTTATATTTATACAGTGGTATAAATATAAATCAACTCCAGCATATATTTCAACCATCCTGTATATAATTTGTGTACGTCCACATCATATAACAGCTTTGAATCACCCTATAACTAATTTTAATTTCACATTTTTTCCAACATTTTTATACCACCAAACGTCCACTCCCCCCTATATTCGAACCATCCTGTATGTACGGCTGCCTATGGACCACTATGATTCTACTCCGTCATATATTTTAATCACCATATAAATGCTCCTCCTTCTATCACTTTACTTTGTGATTTTGTTTGCTATAACTAAACACCCTGTGTATAAACGCACCAAATAGCAGTTTAGAGTTTGACATGTGTTGTCACTGAATTTTCTATTAGGCCGGGAGAATGTGACAACCAAAATTCTCATTTTCTCAAAATTTAAAAATTTTCATTTAAATAGGTATTTGCCTGGTATACTAACAAAACGAGCTTGGTACTCATTGATTTAAGGAGCCGAAAATACTATGTTTTACTACCTATATGCTTGAGATGTACATTGTGCCCACAATTCCCGCATTATTACGTTGGAATTAAAATATTTATGAGGAAATGTCCGTTATGTCATTTCGATGAAATTTTTGATAAGAATTTTGTAATTTTCGGCGATTCTCTGCAAAACTGATTAAACGTTAAAAAACTATACACATCCAAAATTTGAAGTTTCACCAATTCGGATATATACTCTATTAAACAAGACCATATTCATTCAAAACGGTTCCCACAGGAGAAGAAATCAGGTAACATACATACAAAAAAAAAAAAAAAAAAACGCGACGAATTGATAACCTCCTCCTTTTTGAAAGTCGGTTAAAAAGGGGCCGACATATACATGTTGGTACCGCGATGATTTTGCGTTCCATAGACTCCGTTAGCAGTATATTAGTAATAAGTGTATGGTTGAACAATAAAAATATGGTGACCGACGAATATAATACATATACCTAAATAGACGAATATGTATAATGTTTCAAGTATTTCAAATATACAAAGGCGCCTTTTTACTGTCTCAGACCGTGATACTAGTAGTATTAAGTATAAACTTAATACTACTAGTATAGACGTATAGTAGTATTTAGTTTATGAATTATATATATTGATTATAACAATGCACCTAATGGGCAGTGTCACAAATTGCCAATTGTCAAAAATTTTAATCTTTCATTGTCTGACAGTCTACTGCGAATAGGACCGATACCCTATTCATTATCATATTTTGTAGAAATTCAAGACTATTTTTTCACCCTTATAATTTCCATATTCAGATATTATGAAAAATTAAATCTTTGTCTTGCTCTTCTGTAGTTTTCATCACTATTCGCTTTAAAGATCTTTTGTTAGGTAATCTATTTTCTATAAGGCATATCAGGCATGAAGGTATCTAATATCGTTAAGCTTTCAGGTTTCAGCTAGCTAAGTTATCGAATAAGGCTTAAATATGAAACCTATGGCTTTTAATAGTCTTACTTATAATAATGTTAATGTAAGTTTTATACATGATATGCACAGTTGAAGTGCTCTCTAAACTTTCTTCGTCATTAGAATTCCTGTAAAGTTTTTGCCTTTAGACGAAAGCTCTAGTAAAGTACAGGTAACCGAAACCTAATGAACTGATAGTGTACTATTAAGGAAATGACATTTTAAAAATTGTAAGTCAAATCAAACTTTTTCTGTTAAAATATTTACCAAATTTAATAGTATCCATGTACTAACTAAATTCCCCAACAAACAACAAAAGTAGCGTTGGTGCCAAATATAGGTAATATACTAGTAAGAATTATTCAATAAAAATCGTAATTGTTTCCTTACATTATTAAATTCTGCACACGGTTTGGCCTGCGAAAGAACAGGTATTATAGTTTCTTCAGTATGCCCTCCAATCACGGGTACTACAACACATTCTGGTTCTAATCCTTGAGTTTTTGCAACAAATGTGTTTGCTCTTACAGTATTTAAAGTAGTTATACCAAAAACTGTATTTGGGTTGAATGAGCCAGCTTTCTTTAATATTTCACATGCCAACGGTACAGTACTGTTTAAAGGATTAGTACCAATTGCTAAAGTAGCCTGAAATGAATAACATAAGTATGTATAGTTAAATATTAAATTAATGAAGTTAATGTCTAGGAATTTTATTAATTACTGTTAACTAACAACTTCATGATTTTTAGTGATCAATTTAACAATTTAATCAAACTATACTTCGCAAGAATACAAAGAATTCACGAGACTTGATATTTGACATCCAAATGTTTAGCAAACGGAATACAAAACTAAATTGATGAATGGGTTATAAGAGCCATAATAAAATATTGGACTCTGGTAATGAATTAAATTGTCACAAACAACAATATCAATAATGTCTTACTTTAGGACAGTTCTGACCAATCTCAGAAATAACATCTTTTACGACCTGAGCATTTAAAGTCCATGCTTTCTCCAAAGGCATAAGATCGGCGTCAGGGGCAGACGCAAGAACAACAACAACTTTGGAGTTCTGAAAGATTTAAAAAAACTATATTAGATTAGAAATCTAAACATTAAATGACCCTTTTAACACTTTAGGTATCGACAAATGCGGAAAAATTACAGAAATATCAGTTATGTTCTTTTACCTCTACAATTATTTTGTATTACGAATATAGCGGACTTTACGGAAATCTGATTTTATGAAGCATATTATCTTCAAACTTTGAAATAATAATATATAATTAAACAAATAAAAATTGAAAGGGTTAATCTCTGGAATAATCTAGAGTAATATTTTGTTCGTTCATGATTTCTGAAAAACTGCTTTGCTTCGAAGATAAAGGGTGACAATATCAACATTCTACTAGCAAAGCGTCTTAATCTATAAGAACTGTTGAAAAGGACAACCTCCCGCTAGGATCCTTTCTTCAGCGATTACCAAATTCACAAAACCACTAGATCCACACATTTATTATCTAACTTCTCAAATCTTCTACATTTTCTAATGGAGTAGTGTAAACTGATTTCTGTTGACCCATCGCGACAATCTAGGGATGTTCGTATGATGCTGTTAAAAACGCACCATTAACTGAAGTAGCAGTTTTTCCAAATAGTTGCGATTGACCGGTAAATCTTCCTAGTAAAAACCCCGGGCTAATTAAACATTTAATTCGGTAAAAAAAATTAGCGTCAGTAGTAATAGTTGGGCCAATGGTGGAAGACCCAATAATAAAATGCAGTATATGTAGCAAAATCAGCAGGGCAAGTGCTTGAACGCTTTGTGTGTAGTATGAGTACAATAAATAGTCCATAAGAATTTTCTTGAGGCGAAGTTGTTTCAAGACCTCATTTTCTTCTATAGATCAGTTTCTGTTGGGTGGCAACAAGGACATTGTCATTCTACCTGCTGATAAAGGAAATGCGACTGTAATTTTGCTAAAAGATCCAGCATATAAACAAATTACTACTGACCCAACAACTTTTCTGAAGAAAACGGCTGCCAAAATCCAACCAAGTAGGATCGACAAAAATCTCCAACTGCAACTCATTCCGCGTGAAAAGTCATCGAGATGTCCGAAATTCTATGGGTTGCCAAAAGTACATAAAGATGGTGCACCTTTGAGGCCAATAGTAAGCTCAATTGGATCTCCAACACAACAGCTAACCAAATACCTAGCCCAACAACTTCAACCGTTTACAAAGGGGGCAGACTCATATGTGAAAAATTCGACACATTTCATCGAAATACTTATAAAAACGTGTCCCTTTTCACCAACATCCCTATCGACGGACCCTTGGTTATTATAATAGAAAAATATAAACCTCCTCAACACCTTGTAGACTTAACAAGGCACTGTCTGAAGAACACCTATTTTGTTTACAAGAACCAAAGATACAAACAAGTGGAAGGAACTCCATTGGGATCACCACTCTCACCAGTAATAGCGAACCTTTGAGAAGTTGGCACTAAGAACAGCAACTCTTAAACCCAGTTTATGGTTGCCATATGTGGATGATACATTTGTGATTTGGCCTCATGGGAGGGAACACCTCAACACATTTTTAGACCACCTTAATGACATCCATCACAAAATAAAATTTACCATGGAGGTGGAAGCCAACAATCAACTGCCATTCCTTGATGTTCTGATAAATAGGAAGATGGAACCCTTGGCCAAACAGTATATAGGAAAGCAAATCACATCAACAGATACCTTCATGCTAATTCTGATCACGACCCAGCCCAACTACAAGCCGTCCTCAAGACTTTAGTAACCAGATCACAAAGACTAGCTGACCAGGATAACATCAAACAGTAAATGGACAGTTTAAAAACAGACAAAACTAATTTACAGACCGAAATATACAAAGAGCCCTAAAATCAAAACCGCGTCAAACAGACGAGATGAGATACCAATAACCAAGGCTTATTTACCGTATGCCAAGGGTACCACGGACAGTATTGCAAGAACCCTTCCCTCCCCCAATCATTTGAGTGGTATGCTTTTTTAGTGTTTATTGTGCTAAAATCAACCTTCAATGACGTCAGCCCCCCCCCCAGCGAGATCAAGCCCCCCAAATGAAAATCCTGGATCTGCCCCTGCTCGAGGATGTAATATTTAAAGTGTACACTGTGAATGAATTCAAAGAAATGGGACAAGAAATGTGAATATAATTGTATGTCAAAAACCAGTACTAATTACCAACAGAAAAGATAAGGCAAGTATAATAAAGAAATTCCACACAGATCCAACGTATGGTGGCCATTGCGGACAAAGCGTTTACTTAAAAAATTAAAATCAACATATTTTTGGAAAAATATGTCAAGAGACGTAGCAAAATTCGTCAAAAATTGTCACAAATGCCAAATCAATTAAGGCAAAATTAAGCACACAGAACCTATGCAAATAACTCCAACCCCGCAAAAAGCTTTCGAAATAGTGTCTATAGATACTATAGGTCCATTTCCCGCACAGCGCTAGGAAACGCATATGCAGTCACTTTGCAATGCGACTTAACGAAATACATCGTGATGACTCCAATCCCCGACAAATCAGCAGCTACAGTAGCCAAAGAGATTGTCGAAAATTTTATCCTGATTTATATGGATCAATGCAAGAAATTAGAACAGATATTGGTACGGAATACGTTAACGAATTACTACGCAATATATTACAACTGTTAAACATTAAACATAACACTTCTACCCCATATCATCATCAATCCATAACTTGTGAACTGAATCACAGAGTTTTTAGCGAATTTATCCGTATGTATATTAATAACGAGCAAAACGATTGGGACACATGGATTAAATACTATACTTGTTATAATACCACCCCAAAGTATATCACGATTATACACCCTATGAATTAGTTTTCGCCAAAAAGGCTATCCTTCCCGACAAATTAAGTCAATCATCCCTACAACCACTATATAATATCGATAGTTACGACCAAGAAATAAGATTTAGACTTAGCACTGAAAAGAACTCGAGAAGCTCTCGAAACAGCAAAACAACGACATCGTAAATTAGCATACGACGCTAAAGCAAAAGACTTACAATTCCAAAAAGGTGAACACGTTCTCATAACGTATATTATAACGGAACCGGACATCGGAAACTCCAATTGCTTAATTTCAAATAATACAAAGGAAATTAAGATACATAAAAACAGAGTTTTTAAATACTAATTAGAAACCATGTGTGAAGATTGGTCATTATTTATGGTTCAGGGTCGCCATGTGATATTATAATGTTGCAGCGGCCTTCGATCAATAATACTAGTTGTAAAGACTCTCTGTTTATATCTACTGATTACTTGGTTACACTATACTAACTACATCTAATCATTACTATGCTACATTTTGAACTGTCGATTGATGGTTCGCGATTGACATCAATTATCGAAGTGTCATCAGTCGATTGTTTTGCTATTTCAACTATTTGGTGTACGTGATAATTTTTGTAGACATGCTGAATCTAATGAGGTTACCTAGAATGGTTTATGATGATGTTATGCTAATAATTGTTTAATTAATTTCCTAAAAAGTGTCATGAGGAATTTCCGTTACACCACCCTTCCTTGAGGAAGTGGGATCCGCGGTAGCGTATTCCACGCAACTTCAAAGTTTAACTAATAATTTCGGAAGTTCCCCTGACTCACAACAGTTTGCCTGCTAAATTCTTACATATGTCTTATTCTAAGGAAATTCACTATATGTCCATAAAGTCAAGTCCACTATAGTTTCTAACACTTGTCACGCAGTTTTTAATGTCACTGTTCACTGCAATCTTAAGCCTATATTTATGAGTTCGGTTATTTTATTGTGAAATGTCCCAAACTTAACCTGTATAATGGTACATAGTTTCTAATTAGTATTTGAAAACTCTGTTTTTATGAATCTTAATTTCCTTTGTATTATTTGAAATTAAGCAATTGGAGTTTCCGATGTCTGGTTCCGTTATAATGTACGGACCTTTATACCATGGGTCGAATTTTGTCCTACTCTCATTTGTTATGAGAACTTGTTCACCTTTTTGGAATCGTAAGTCCTTCGCTTTAGCGTCGTATGCTAATTTACGATGCCGTTTTGCTGCTTCGAGAGCTTCTCGAGTTCTTTTCAGTTCTATCTGAAGTCTAAATCTTATTTCTTGGTCGTAACTATCGATATTATATAGTGGTTGTAGAGATGATTGACTTAATTTGTCGGGAAGGGATAGCCATTTTGGCGAAAACTAATTCAAAGGGTGTAAATCGTGATATACGCTGGGGGTGGTATTATAACAAAAAGTATAGTATTTAATCCATGTGTCCCAATCGTTTTGCTCGTTATTAATATACATACGGATAAATTCGTTAAAACTCTGTGATTCCGTCCACAAGTTATTGATTGATGATGATATGGGGTAGAAGTGTTATGTTTAATGTTTAACAATTGTAAAATATTGCGTAGTAGCTTATTAACATAACATATTCCGTACCAAGAACCAAGATCTGTTCTAATTTCTTGCATTGATCCATCAATCAGGATAAAATTTTCGACAATAGCTTTGGCTACTGTAGCTGCTGTTTTGTCGGCGATTGGAGTCATCACGATGTATTTCGTTAAGTCGCATTGCAAAGTGACTGCATAAGCGTTTCCTAGCTCTGTGCGGAGGACTGGACCTATAGTATCTACAGACACTATGTCGAAAGCTTTTTGCGGGGTTGGAGTTATTTGCATAGGTTTTGTGTGCTTAATTTTGGCTTTGTTGATCTGGCATTTGTGACAATTTTTGACGAATTTTGCTACGTCTCTTGACATATTTTTCCAAGAACATGTTGATTTTAATTTTTTAAGTAAACGCTTTTGTCCGCAATGGCCACCATACGTTGGATCTGTGTGGAATTTTTCTATTATACTTCCCTTATCATTTCTGTTGGTAATAAGTACTGGTTTATGACATAAAATTATATTCACATTCTTCAAGATTCCTTGTCCCATTTCTTTGAATTCATTCACAGTGTACACTTTAAATATTACATCCTCGAGGTACAATTTTAATTGCAATTTTTCAACACTACCAGCCATTTTATTTAGCTTAGATAGGATTTCTTCTAGGGGAAATCTACCATTGGTTACGTGCAGAGAAAAATTTTAGCTCATTTTACCTTTATGTTTTATAAACATTTGCAATGAATTTGGGAAAAGTTTAAATGATAATATTGGCAATTTCATCAAGTGAACGTTACCTAAGGCTTCGTATACTTTGCGGGGTATGGTGTCTTTTTCGCTTAAATATTCGGCTAAGGTTGCGGTGTGATATTTGTTAATTTATCGATGATTTCCTTCGTACTTTTGAATGATCCAGCCTCTATGACCAGTTTAGTCCTGTCAGAGTTCGCGTTTTGGATTACACTTCTGGTTAGTGTATCTGTGGAATAGTTTTCCGCTACTTCCGATGGTACTCCTTCCATTATGTAAGCTCTTTTTAGTTTGTTGCAAATTACCTCTAATTCGTTTGCGTAGTTGGCATTGGTTCTGGCATTTTGTTTGAAATTTGAGAGTTTATTACCTAATGTTCTAGAGTTCTCAAATTTCGAGTTATTTTTCAGGGTATTATATATGGAGTTTATCGTGTTTTCGGTGGAGATTAAATCTCGTGCTTTACCGGTTAATCTAGTTTTGATATAAGCAACTGCTGTCTGTTCGTGTTCCGCTACATGTAATTGTAGTAGTTCGAGAGCATCTAAAAATGACTGTAGTTTTTCCGTATCGCCGTTGAATTCTGTGGGTAATATTTTACCGATAAGATTGAAAAATTCCGTAGAAGACATTGTGAATACAGGCTCCGTGAGCAAAATTTCGTCTTCAACGATACTAATGTCGATTTTCTCGGTACAAGAGATCGGTATTTTATAGTTTACTTCTAAATTCTGGAAGGCTCTAAGGACTTTATCCCTAACGAAAAGAAAATTACGTCTAACTTCTAATCTATCTGGATCTTGTAACGAACTCCAGTGTTTATCGATTAAACTTGTATAATTATTAAATAATAGAACTAACTTGTCCGTGATATCTTTTCGAGTGCTAGCACCTGTTGGAATCCTACTTTTTAGGGCACGTTTGGCCTGCGCGGTTATTTCTAGTTTAATTACACCTAATTGCTCATATAATTGTCGAGGGTCAATTGGCATTCCTACACTCTACGTATTGTACGAGTAACTTTGTTAAAGATTTCGTAAAAAATATAATTTGTAGCACCTCGATATTTTAATTTGCAAACAATACAAGGAAGTTTTCAAATACCTTACAAGGCCAATGATGACTATGGGTCAGCAAAAATATGGTAAATAGAACATTTAATGACCTAGTTATATCACAGGTTATTAACACCTTTAGAGATTAAGTTCGTTTATGATATAATGTACTTACTCAGCACGTTCATAATTTCCTTTACAATGTATTATAAGCGTTCGATATTTCTTATATATATATATATATATATATATATATATATATATATATATATGTTATATCACACTTTCAAAATTTCTCATTTTAAAAAAAGATTTTATTTATAGTTGCACAATTATTAACTTTTAATATAAAACTTGAAAATAACAATATAATACTTTATAACAATAAAAAGACAAAATGAGTGTTAAACTAAACTAGACAAATCTGTAAGTAATAATGAATGCTGACTAAGCTGTCGCAGCGGTTGCTGTTCTCACAGATGTACGTCGTCGAAGGTAACCTGAGACGACACGTGGATGCTGACTCAGCTTGGGAACTGTTGCTAAATGGTTTCACATAAGTCGATGGAATAACTTATATAACAACTCCCATCCATATAAAAAAGTTGATGCTACAGCATCGACTTTTAAGGGAGGTTCTGCAATTCCATATCCTCGACAGGACTAAGGAGGCTATGGAGTTTTACCCTGGGCTTGATGGTTGATGGACCTGGTGGTGGTGCTGGATCGGCAGAAGGGCTGATCGTTGGGGGCTTCTGGAATTTATTTCTGATAATGCTGATGGAAAGGAGGGCAACCACAATTACGGTTGTTGCTATTGCGATGATCGTAAACCAGGAGGTGTGTTTCTCCAAGAATGGTTGGTCTAGGAGCTTTTCTAATTCCCTGGAGTATTGGCTAAGCTTATGGTTGGCGATATTCAGGTCTCTGGCATCCAGTTCCTGTAGTTTCATGGGTTTCAACTTTGGAAGTTGACCGATGGTTGGCAGGTTGTCGCAACTGTTGTACGGGATGTTGACTGGGTGACTTTTTAGTGTGATGTTGTCAACGCTGTTGGTGGTCCCTCTGGCATGGACCCTGGTGTTACCAATGAAGGCATTGCAACTGGGTTGGATGGTCAATAGAGAATTTGTCGAAATGGATTGGGTAACGACATCTTCTCCCTTGCACTTGATGTTGATGGGCAACTGTCCGGAAGTATTATACTCTTCGGCATATAATATTAAAGGCTTGCAAGTTGAAGGAAAGGCTGCTGGCTGTCTAAGAAGCTGTGCTTCGCAGAGGGCTTCTTTGTCTATGGTGTGTGGAATAACTTTGGAACAGATCTTATGTTCTTTAGATAATGGCTTACAGTCACTCAGGTCTTCGAAAGATGCGTACAATAGCGAATCGTCATCTCTCGCGATATATTTTAATTTTGTTGGAAGAATATGGTGAGATCCTGTTCGATAATCCAAAACTGGGATAGGATACTAGCGGTGCAGTGTATAAGTTTCGGGATTGACTAAGGGAATTTTTAGTACAAAAACAATTTTGGTATTGATCTGAAAAGCTTCCAATTCTATTAGATCGATGTATCTAGCAACATTTGAACTATAGGTTGGAAGTGGTAAGTTATTTTCATGAAGTGACTGTGATATTTTCTGAAGGGAGTCGACCAAATCTACTGGGTTTATAATTGAGCTATGTACAATTTTTAGACGGGCGAAAGAGACTGCAGTTAATACATCGTTGAGGGTATCTTCAATGTATACGTAACTTTCCATTAAGCTTTCACACAAATCCAAGACATTGGCTTGAAGTTCATAAAAAGCAAGATCGTCTGTAATGAACTCAATTGATTGTCTTCTAAATTGACTTCCTAATTGTCCTAAGTGTGGTGTTAAGATTCTTAATGACCGAAGTTGTTACTGATAATTGTCGTTTCATTAAGTTCTCGGTTTGATGTTGGTCTTTAGTAATTTTGTTTATAGAGTCACTAAAGTATTCTCCGTCTGTTGCATCTAAGTTACCGGAAATAGATTTCCAAATTGATCCCAGTCCGTTAATGAGTCCGCGTTTCTTTCTGATGGTACTGTAAGTCTCAGTGTCAGCGAAAATTTCTGTATATTTGATGTTAACAGATTTTGATATTTGTTTCAGGAGGCTTACGTGAGTCTGTACTTTTGATTTGAAGATTTTAACGTTAGTTTTGTTGTGGTTAATAGTATCTAAAAGTCTGTTCAGTATATTGTCGTTGTTTAAAGTAGCGTCTCGAAATGGGCTTAGATCTTTGTAAACAAGGAGTGCCCATTTGTCATTAGAAATTTTAAGGGTTCCTTCTTCATGAAAGAAAACTCCTATAGTATTGTTAACAGGCGTAATGGAGTACTGTTGAAGGTTCACGACTGAAAACAGTCCACAGAATCTGAAAAAAGGGATTTATTCAAAATAGGGTTTTAGTCTGTCAAAGTTAACTTTAGTTATTTGGTTTGTTTGTAAATTTATGACGGTGGCAGAGTTTTTTCGTATTGCGGTAATTTCGAAGGGGCCGTTGAATTTGTTTTCGGCTTTATTTTTAATTTGGGACTCTTTTACGTAGACTTTGTCGCCTACTTTGTAATCGGGTTGTTTAGTAGAAACGTGTTGGTCAAATCGCACTTTAGATTTTTCTTTCTGTCTTTCGGTTTTAGCACGGGCGAGTCTGTAGTAATAGTCCATTCTGTTATTTAGGTCTCTTACGTATTTCGAAATCAGTTTTTCCTGGTTGTAAAGTGTTTCTGGAGGCCTACTTGAAGTGTGCCCAAATATAAGTTCGTAGGGTGTGAAACCGGTGGTTTTATTTTTCGTGTTATTATAACAGATGATGACATAAGGGAGGACATTAAATGGATGTTCGTCTGGATGTTCCGCTGTATTTGCCCTTATCATTTCTGCTAAGGTCGCGTGAAATCTTTCAATAGAACCGTTTGACTCGGGATGTTGAACGCTGGAGAATGTCAGTTTTATGTCGTATAGTTGGCATAGATCCCGCATTAAAGTGTTGTCAAATTCACGTCCATAGTCACAATGGATGCGAAGTGGAGTTCCGTAATGTTGAAAGAAAATCAGAAGGGTGTTTACGACAGTTGAAGCTGTTTTGTCGTTAATGGGGTAGGCTTGCGTGAATTTCGTGAGTTCGTCCCTAATAGTGAGTGCATGATTTCTAGATGGATATTCAAAGATGTCAATGTTAATACGTTCGAAAGGAGTCTTGGGTGTTTCCGTAATAACAAAAGGTGCACTTAAGTTTTTCCTACAGAACTTTACCTTTTGGCAAGTTTCACAGGATTTGATAAATTGTTCTACAGTTTTAATTAAGCCGGTCCAATTGTATTTTTCCCTAATACGTCTGATGGTTTCGTTAATGCCACGATGGAGATTGTTTTTACCAGAATGGTATTGTTGTATTATTATAGGAATTTCGTCTTCGGTAGGAGTTGTAACAATGTTTTGGCAGATTTTGAGTTTGATTTCTTTGTCGGAGAGAATGAAAGATAAAATTTCAAGAATGGGAAGTTCTATGTTATTTTCTATGCAGTATGTTTCGGAGTCGTTGAATTGGTCTTGGTTGGTATAAATAATTTTGAAAAGATGTGAGACGACAGTTTCAGGGTCATAGGGCAAAGGTACAACTAAGTATTTTCTATGCCTGACAGATTTACTGGCCATGATGTTAAGAGTGTCATTACTGAAATTAGGTTCTTCTTCGAAAAAGTCATCAATAATTTTGTCGTGTAAGTCGTTAGTTTTGTTTTGCCAAAAGAATGTAACTATGCGTTTGTGGGACTTGTCTAAAAGTTGAGAATTGGATATTTCAATTTTAGAGTAATCGATTATTGACTCAGTTTTGTAGAGTTGAACAAATCGATTAAACTCAGCGATAATTCTTTCGTCATGTTCGTCGTCATTGTCAGAGTTTTCAGGTTGTTCGGAGTCAGTTTCGTTGTTAGCGAAAATTTTGATTTTGGAAAGGAAATCAGCACATTGCTTGAAATGGTTGATTTTGATGCGAGAAAGAGCATCTGCGTTTTGGTTTACCTTGCCGGGCTTGTACTCAATCTTATAATTGTATTCCTCTAGCTTAAGGCGCCATCTGGCTAGACGACTGCCAGGATCTTTGATGGAAAAGAGCCAAGTAAGCGGACGGTGGTCACACAGGAGTGTAAACCTTCTCTCAAAAAGATACGGTCTGTAGTGCTTAACAGCCCAAACTATGGCCAACAATTCTCGTTCGATGGTGGAATATGTGTCCTGCAGCACAGAGGGTGCGAGAAGCGTATGCAACAGGGAGATCTTTTCCCACGGGGCCTTGAGAAAGAACCGCTCCAATAGCAAAAGCACTAGCATCAGTAGTGAGCAGGAAGGGTTCTTCAAAGTTTGGATATATCAGGATTGGGTCAGATACAAGGGCTTGCTTCAGTTCATTGAAGGAAGCCTTGCAATCTGCGTCAAAGATGAACTTGACGTCTTTTTGGAGTAGTTTTGTCAGAGGTTTAGAGATCTTCGCAAAATTTGGTATGAAGCGCCTGTAATACCCAGCGAGACCAAGAAAGATTTGATGTCTTTCGGGGTTTGGGGTTGAGGAAAGTTCTGAATACATTCAACCTTTGAAGGGTTTGGTTTTACACCTTCTTGTGTGATAAGATGGCCAAGATAAGCCACTTCTTTACGAAGGAATTCGCACTTATCAGGTTGAATTTTTAGGTTAGACTTCCGAAGTCGTTTAAAAACTTCTGTCAAGCGGGAAATATGTTCATGGATGGTCGGAGAGTAGACGATGATATCATCCATGTAGACGAGACAACGTTCATTCTGTATACCGAGAAGAATATTGTCCATGACCCTCTGAAAAGTAGAAGGTGCATTTTTTAAACCAAATGGCATACGAACAAATTCGTAATGACCATTTTCGACAGAAAAGCCAGTCTTAGGAATATCTTCCTCTTGGATTTCCAACTGGTGGAACCCGGAAGCGAGATCCAGTGTCGAAAAATATTGACACTTTCCAAGTTGGTCGAGAAGATCAGAGATATTTGGCAGAGGATATTTATCATCTACAGTCAATTCATTTAATTTCCTGTAATCGATAACTACTCGCCACTTTTGTTTACCAGAAGCATCGAGCTTCTTGGGGACGACCCATACAGGGGAGGACCAAGGAGATGAGGAGTGCCTAATGATACCTTGTTCAAGCATTTTTCCAATTTGGGTTTTCACTTCCTCTTTATGAACTTGAGGGTATCTGTATGATTTAGTGAAAACGGGCTTTGCGTTATTAGTATCAATCGAATGTTTAACCTCGTTAGTGAATGTCAAGACGTCACCTTCAAGATAGAAAATGTCTTGAAATTCCAAACAAAGATTAGTGATTTGTTCGCGTTCTTCGTCATTTAGATGTTCAGTTCTAATTTGTTGTCTAATAGTCGAGTTTCTGTCTATGTATTGGGATTCATGATTATCGTCTGTATTGAAATTCAGAAGAGGGTGAGTTTTGTCAAGTGGTTCCAGTTTTAAGTCAGAAAATGTTACTGTTTTGGGCATCGCGTTAGCGTTTATTATAGACGTTAGAAATTCACCATTTGCGTTAAAATGTACGAGTGCGTTTGGAAGTCGTACGCTGTCAATTTCTTGAGTTGGTAAGATGGCGTCGATGTTAGAAAGATCACATTTAAGTTTAAAGATCTTTTCTGTGCGTCCCTCAATAGTTATTTTGTTTCGTGTGGGTTTTTCTGAAGTAATATGTGGCTTAACATTGGGTGTGTCGGGTACATCAGTCAAGGGTTGATCGTTATCGGGAACTTTGTGTAAAGGGATGGTTTTTAAAATTTGTTATTAGCTGTTTAGATTTTAAGTCAACTATGCATTCATAGTGTTCGAGAAAGTCTAATCCTAGTATGCCGTCAAACTCAATGTCCAAATCGTATATGAAAACTTTATGTGGGTTACGTGGAGCGAATGGGATTAAAGTAGATTGTGAGATGGGGATTTTTTCGTGGGTAATTCCTTGAATAGTTACCCTTTCAGTAGATCTTTGGGTGAAATTCTTTACGGTATTTTCTTTGAAGATAGAGATACCAGCTCCGGTATCAATAAGTAGTTTGAATTTAGAAGAAGCGTCAAGAATGTAGTAAAGGTTTTTAGAGATAACTGTAAGAAGTGGGCTTAAAGAAATAGTTGCTCCGGGGGGTTCAAATCGTCCAGAATGAGGTTTTGAATCTGGGTTTCGACTTCACACAAAGTTGTTGTCGAATCGGGAGGTTGATATAGGCTCGGAAGCGCCAGAAAATCCTGGTATTGATCGCTATTAAAAGGCTCGATAGGGGTATCTTCGAAAGTTTGTTCAACGATAGGATAATTTTCATCATCCTCATAGTCGTAAGTGTTGCTATCCTCGGTATAGTAATTGTAGTCTGGATAGTGGGAATAACCATCATTTTGATGTTGGTTAAAGTGGTGGGTCCTTTCAGGACGGTTGTTTGGATTGTTCTGTATGACAGAAGGTCGAGAATAATTCGAGTTCATTTGAGACCTAAAAGGGGGTCTCTGGAAGTTTTGTGGGCGAAACTGTTGTCCTTGTTGAACAGGGGGTGTATTTGAGGGGAATTTGGCCGCGTTGGCTGGTTAGTCCCAACAGGATTCGGCCTGTGGTTTTGATTGAATGTTTGAGAATTGTTTTGATTTTTCAATCGGCAATTTACGGCTATGTGGCCTAATCGACCACAATGTAGACACTTAAGAGGTTGTGTCGGCTTTCGTGCTTGGAAGTTGGGTTTGAGAGGAACAGATTTGTTCGTTTTCTGATCCTCGAAATAAGAAAGTTGAAGTTCTCTCCTAATCCGGGAGTGTGCCTCTAGAAGGTCTTTTGGGTTACTGGCACGAATTACCTGACCTAAACGGGGTTCTAATCCCGTAAGAAGGGTATTCATCACCATTGTATCCACTAGGGTGGTCTGGGCATCTTTTTGTTCTGGACTAAGCCCAGCCGTTTTGTGGATGCAGGAGTGCATTTTCGCACTCAATACCTGGAGTCTATTGTAAAACGTTAGTGGAGACTCGTTCGAAAGTTGCTTTAGACGTTGTAAGTCGTGAATAAGGGAAGAGAGATCACGAGAATCTCCAAAGTGTAGGGTCAATAGTTGTTTTATTTCAAGGTACGATCCGGGGTTCCTTGAATTTATCAACTGCGCCGCTTTCCCTTTGAGTTTATTTTTGATATGGATCACTAACAAATATTTTTGATCCGCCGTGGACATATTATATGCGCAATTACACGCATCTATAAAGGTTCCCAAGGAAATTTGGTCGCCTTCAAATTCGGGTATAACGGAAAATATTTCCGTTAACCGATATCTTTCGGTTTCATTGGTAACCGGTGTTGGAGAAACTTGTGCCATTTTTATATTAGTCGATATAAAAGAATTGGAACAAGGGTGTAAAAATGAAATGTTAAAAGGTATAGAAATTAATAAATTGTAGAATACGTTAATGGGAATAACGATTGTTTGAATGATAGAACAGTATGGTAACCAATTAAAATAGTAAATTCAAATAAATCAGTTATTCAAAATAAAAAAAATCAATGAAATAAGTAAATCAGATATACCAATATCAATAAAAATAAATCAAATAAATATATCAATAGAATAAAATAATTCAGTTAATGAAATAAATCGATGTTTCATTTGAATCAAATATATCAAAATAAAAATCAAATTGATAAATATGTAAAATCAAATAATAAAATAAATCAATATTAATCAAATCAAATAGATTATATCAAATATTAAAAATCAATATATAAAATAAATCAAATAATATTTACTTAAAACGAATGTCGATTCACCATTACTTACATCAACAGGAACATTGAAAGCGCCGTGTTCTACGTTTGATTGCAGTGAGGACTTCTTCCAGGTTCGTTGTTCCGTTGAGGGATAGGAATCCGCCGCTACCAGTTAGAGTACTCGTGTTCTAGTAACGTTAGACGGATCCTACTGACTGCGCCAATTTGTTATATCACACTTTCAAAATTTCTCTTTTTAAAAAAAGATTTTATTTATAGTTGCACAATTATTAACTTTTAATATAAAACTTGAAAATAACAATATAATACTTTATAACAATAAAAAGACAAAATGAGTGTTAAACTAAACTAGACAAATCTGTAAGTAATAATGAATGCAGACATAATGCAATTGAACAATTTATAACATAAGAATGCTGACTAAGCTGTCGCAGCGTTTGCTGTTCTCACGGATGTACGTCGTCGAAGGTAACCTGAGACGACACGTGGATGCTGACTCAGCTTGGGAACTGTTGCTAGATGGTTTCACATAAGTCGATGGAATAACTTATATAACATATATATATATATATATATATATATATGTATATATATGCTAAAATAAATCTCCTAAATTTCTTAAATTAAGACATAATAATCATAGATACACAAATAATATAAAATATAAAATAGTTCATTATTATGGTCACAAGCAATTAAACATTTTTATATGAGTTGCATTTATAATAAGTTATAATGTTCTGTACCTTACAACTTTTAGGGCTGTTGGGCTTGCCTATCTAGAATACCCATACTTCTTGATATGTCCCTTTTTATATCTCTCCTGTGCATATTTTTAAGTTTTATTAGCAGCATTACCAGGGCTACTGCAGCTATTACGTATAACAATACTCTTACGTCTAGCGGGAAATTATCTTCATTTATATAGACATTGGAATTGACAGTTCAAAATGTAGCATAGTAATGATTAGAAGTAGTTAGCATAGTGTAACCAAATAATCAGTAGAAATAAACAGATAGTCTTTACAACTAGTATTATTGGTCGAGGTCGCTGCCTGCAATATTTTCAACCAATCTTCACACTGTCATAAAACCTATGTGGGGCAAACTCACAGAAGAATTCAAGCTAGACGTGATGAACACCAGAACGCAATAAGAAAGCAGGAAAAAACAACATCCATTGCGGAACACGCCACTACGACGTCACACCGAATAGACTTTGAGAACACCAGAGTACTGGCAAACATAGAACACCCGAAATCAGGACTCGTAAGATAGGCAATTGAAATAGCGAAGAGGCCTCACATTCTAAACGCACGCAATGAAATCCAGAACTTATAGAATTGAAAAATTCTATTAAACACCGTACCGGCCCGGACCCGTCCTATAACAACTCAACCCGAAATAACCAATCAGCAAGCGGTCGTTCACGGTGCCAACCGATAGGCGCCGAGCCGCGTATATATAACAGCGCGCGCGCTCCTGAAAATTTTAGTAATCGAGTAACTAGAAGCGAAAGCAGAAGGCTACGAGAATTATGCGAACCGACCTGAAGAGGGCAGATATGACTGCCGAAACGTCGTCATTTTAGCAGCGATCCCGGCAGGGATCAGTTATCAACTACGCGGATGAATTCCCGGAAACCACACATTTAGTGCTTGCGAAAATTTAAAAACAAATATATATATATATATATATATATATATATATATATATATTACAAGAAAATATCGGGACGCAGCCAAACTTCTTGGGTTACAAGGAAATACTCTTTTAACTTATTTTGAGAGCTTTCGAAATTATTTTATTTGTCAGTCAGTATACTACAAACAACACAAATATTAACAATTTAGAAGTAAAAAACTAATCACTTAGTCGAGGTTGTATAAGCAGAAAAACATTTATAAAACTTATTCTTAACATTTTTTTGGCAATTCAACTAACAAAATTGTCACGTTGGCATATTTGATTTGAAGACATGTGATATATATATATATATATATATATATATATATATGTTGACTTTTTATTTAATCAATCTGAGAAATCTGTATTATGTTCAGATTCATTATGAGTGGTTGAAAACTTATTCTTCATTTCCAGTAAGTTACAATAAATCACATTTAAATTTTGTAAATCTGTCTTTTTATTGATGATATTAGACTGACCGTTAATAAAGATTATCTCCAAGAAGCTACGTTTAAAATTGTTACTCTCAATGGCCAGAACTTGCGGGTTTTTAAAGGAAGGAGAATGGTTATGTTCTAAACAGTGGGTGGCTAAAGCCCAAGTTTCCTTTTTCAGTTTTATATCACTCTTGTGTAAGGTCATTCGGTGTTTAAAATTTCTTGACCTCTGACCAATATAGGAAGCAGGGCATCTGTTACAGTCAATTTTATATATAACGTTAGATTTAAGATCATTAGAAATTTTATCTTTTGATCTGCTAAATAGATGACTAACTATTTTTATAGATTTATGAGCAAATTTTATACTAGGCACGTTTTTGAAGATCTTCAATACTTTTGGAGTTAGTTATTTAATATATGGTATAGAGGCATAGCAGTAATTTGCGTTAGAAGTTTCTTGGTTAATATTATTTACACGAAAATTATTCTGACTTGTTGACATGGAAGTATTCATATTGTTACGATGTTCACAACTATCTCTCAACAAACTTGGGGTATTAAATAATATTTTGTTAAGTAATTTGTAAGGATAAGAATTATTTAGGAATAATGTTTAACAAAACTTGTAAGCTTTTATATTTAACCCACTTAAAATAAAAATAAACTTGGTAAGAGTTCTTAAAATTTGCCATCCATCTTTCAAAGATAAGAGCCTACAAGTTTTGTTAACATTATTCCTAAATAATTCTTATCCTTATAAATTACTTAACAAAATATTATTTAATACCCCAAGTTTGTTGAGAGATAGTTGTGAACATCGTAGCAATATGAACACTTTCATGTCAACAAGTGAGAATAATTTTCATGTAAATAATATTAACCAAGAAACTTCTAACGCAAATTACTGCTATGTCTCTATACCATATAAAACTCCAAAAGTATTGAAGATCTTCAAAAACGAATCTAGTATAAAATTTGCTCATAAATTCATAAAAACAGTTAATCATCTATTTAGCAGAACAAAAGATAAAATTCCTAATGATCTTAAATCTAAAATTATATATAAAATCGACTGTAGCAACTGCCCTGCTTCTTATATTGGTCAGACGTCAAGAAATTTGAAACACCGAATGACCTTACACAAGAGTGATATAAAACTGAAAAAAGAAAGTTGTTGAACGAAATCCTCATGTTAGCTGAAGGACCATAGGTAAGTTCTAATAGCGATCAAAATATAGGGATTAATTTAAATAATATATTTTTTAAATTACTTTTAGAATACACCCATATCATGTCGTTTTTCATCAGTCCTTGAAGGAGGAAAGCTTTGATCGGAGGTTGGACTATTGCCACTGAGAACAGCCACCTTTAATAGTAACGGGAGACTCAATCTGCACAATATGCATTATTGGTCTGCAGGAAATCCGCATTGGTTGCACCAAGGACGTTGGAGTTTAAATGTGTGGTGTGGCATACTGAGAGGTGGAATTATTGGGCTATATTTTTTCGAGCAATCCCTAAATGGCAATGTCTTTCTTGACTTTTTGGCCCATTAATAACCGTTGTTATTGGGATATGGGGGACTGGAAACAAGGCAAAACTTGTTTTTGCAGTTGGACGATTATCCAGCACATTTTGTTATTATTGTACGAGATCTAATTAATGCAGTATTTCAACAGGGGTGGATTGGAAGAGGAAGTCTATTTCCATGGCCTCCGCGATCACCAGACCTAACTTGTCTGGATTATTATTTATGGGGTAGTTAAAGCATATCGTGTATCAAACTAAACCTACAACCAGCAACGGATTCATAATGCAATACGTAACATATCGAGAACCGAAATTGAATCCGTTTTATTTTAAATCGGTACATTTGAGGGCCACAACTTATAAAAAGAATTTCAGAAAAATCAGTTTTAAAAAAATAAAAACACTGCTCAACAAAAAAAATATTTTCAAATTCTTCCTCTGATGATAAGGTAGTTTTTAACTAATGTATATGCGCTGTTTTATTCGTAACAGCTCTTCTTGTTAGATATTTTCAAATTACCCGCAATTAAAGGTTATGTGCGGTTTTTATTTAAAATTTAACTCGTTCCGAAATTAATTCTTGAATTTTCCATATGTCTACGACTCAGAAACGTTGTTTTCTTGATCTACATTTTTTTTGTTATATTTGTGGTGAATATGTCTTTCGAAAATATCAAATTTTGTTAAGACAACATATTTCAAATGTTTCAAACAAAACTTGTGCAATCAAGACAAGAAATGGTTGCCTCAAATTGTGTGCCAGGTATGTGTTGTATTTTTGCGTCAGTGGTTCAAAGGAAAAAAATCAATCAAATTCAAAACACCGATGATTTAGCGGGAGCCTGAAAATCATGATGAGGACTGTTATTTTTGTGTCGTTAATATAAATGGTATTATTTCTAGTAATCGAAATCAGTGGTCATATCCCAACTTCTACATGCTAGTGATATACCAGCTGCAGTAACATCATCTACAGTCACCGAAAAACCTGAACTTATGGAAGTTGAAGGTGAAACTGAAAGTGAAACGGATCCAGATTTTGTGTGTAGTCAATCATGCGAACCTAGCTCAACCGTTTAATCAAAATGAATGAAATGATTTGGTGAGAGATTTAAATTTATCAAAAGCAGCTTCAGAAGTTCTTGCATCTCGTTTAAAGGAAAAAAATACGCAATGTACCAAAATTACTTTTTATCAGAATCGTGAAAAGAATTTGTCCCTATTTTTCAAGTTATGTTAATTTGTGTTTTGCATTATGGTGAAAGTCTTTTGCAGAAATTAGGTTTACAACGATATCAATCACATGATTGGCGTTTCCAAGAGAATAGCGGCAAGTATGGTGCTATACCCATTGCACACTCGACTTCCATGAAAGAAGAATACAAATTATTTCAATAGTATAAGAAAAAATCAAGTATTGGAATCATAACTGGATACTTTGTGTAGACTTAAAGATGGTCAATTTTCTTCTCGAACAACAGAACGGATACACTGACTGGCCGGTAAAGGAAGAAATAACGATCCGTACTAAAAATGTTAATAATTCGCCTTTGGTAAATCGAGATCATATTACACAACCATTACGCATTAAATTTGAGATTATGACACAATTTGTTAAAGCCCTTGACAAAAATGGTAGATGTTTTGTATTTCTGTCACGCAAATCTCCAGGATTAAGTACAGAAAAATTGAAAGCTGGAATTTTTAATGGGCCACAAATCAGCGAGCTCACAACGGATCCAGACTTCGTCAATTCCATGAATAAACTGGAGTCTGGAACTTGGATGTCCTTTGTTTTAGTGATTACGAATTTCCTGAGAAACAATAAGTTAGATAACTATTCTGAATTGTTAAACGTATGCTGTCTAATTTAAAAGACCTTGGCTGCAATATGAGTGTCAAACTTCAGTATTTACACTCTATCTATTCAGATAATAGAAGAAAGCTATCAAGGTCGGTGGGACTGTCATATGCTGGCGGTTTACTGTTGGGGTTTACAAAGGGCGTTAATAACATATATATAGTATTTAAAAAATGTTGATTTCAATTTAAAAAAAAGTAGAGCTGACAAAGTTAAACTCGTATTTGATCGTTAAATTTCTCTAGCACGAAATAAACAAAACTTCAAATATTTGTAGCCCAAGAATAGCTCTTTTCAACTAGTCCAAGTACACTTAAATTAAAACAACTTTTTCCTGATACTGTTAACCCCGCAGGCATGAATAGAAACAATTGGTTTCAACAAGATGGAGCTACAGTGCATTATGCAGCATAAGTACGAGCTTCTCTCAATCAAGTTATTCCGCATGGATAGATCGGTAGACGTAGAGATCTGACTCCTCTGGGGTTTTTTGTGGGCTCTTTAACATAAAAAATCGGTAAGAGTAATCTAACGAATATTGATGATTTAAAACAGCGAATAAGGCAAGAAATTAATGAAATCACCGCAGAGATGTGGCAAAACGTCAACACCGTCAATTTTTTTGTCAAAAAATGAACCGTGCCCAGTTTGACCATAAGACTTGGACAATTATTATTGTAAATATTCTTAATTACCTCAAAATTTCTTTCTTTCTATGGCATCATTAATTATTTTAAAACTTCCCTATTAACTGTTGTTTAAAAGTTTGAAAGCTCCACTACACCGCAAGCAGAATATTGCATTTTGCACACAGTGAAAATGGAATAATTTGTAGAACTTTCGGAGAGAGCTGGATTGCAAAATTATTATTGTGCAAAAACAAAATGGGTCTGAATTTCTATCGTAGATATGATGTTTACACAGATATTTGAGAGAAAATGTCAACAAACAGGGTCCAGGGCTGCCATTTTATTCAATATAAGATTGTTTCTAAGGTTAGTTCAGATTTTTTGACTGGAGCATATCGAATTTTTTATTCTTAACTTATATTCCCATAGAAAAATAGACTTAGAACCGTAATCCAGGCGACATCAAAACTGGATTACAAATGAAAAGCGAAGACATATGTTATATTGTTACGAGAATTCATCCGATTCTGGGAACCCGAAATGTTTGTCTCTCAACTGGCGGACCGCTGCCATTACTGGGAATTTCCTTAAAGCTTCCAGAACATGATGGAATTTCCCGATGGTTCGTGGACGTACCAGACAATTCCAAGATAAATGTATAAATAAGAAACAGCTGGCGATAGGAGGCATTCAGTTTTCGTCGGTCGTTTGTACAGTTAAGATAAAATGTAAATAGTTGTTTCTGTGAATATAAATTTGTGTAAAAGTAGTGGAAATAAATTAGAGTGAGTTAGACTGTGTTGTTAAATAAATCCAAGAACTGAACAGAACCCGGGTGAGAAAATAAAAACATTACAGTGGTGTCAGGTGTGAAGTGAATTTGTGGAACTTTTAGAAGTGGAAAATAAATAGACTAACAATGTTTAAAAACGTGAGTTTGGACCAATTGAAAGTGACGGACTTAAAAAAATAACTTGAGGAAAGGGATTTAGAAATTAGTGGAAAGAAAAGTGAATTAGTACAACGGATACGAGATGCTCTAATAAATGAAGGTAACGATTCCGATACTTATTTGTTTGAGATTTTTGGTACCGGGGACATGAGCATGCTATTAAAACAAATGAAAGAAGCATTGCAAGAAAATACTAAATCCTTAGAAGATAAGCTACAAATGTTACAAGAAAACTCTAAAACCATAGAAGATAAATTGCTGGTAAATTCTAAAACTCTGGAAGAGAAATTGCTAGAAAATTCTAAAACAATAGAAGATAAATTGCTGGAAAATTCTGTAAACTTGAAAAAGGCGTTAGAAGATAAATTAGCAGAAAATTCTAAAACCCTGGAAGACAAATTACTGGAAAATTCTAAATCCCTAGAAGAAAATTTGAAAAGCATGGTACAGAAAAATTCAGCAATGCTGGAAGAGAAAATATCCGAGAATGAGGCTAAAATGGAGGAGCTAAAGCAGTCAATTGTCGAAAATGAAACGCGGATAGAAGACCTAACACAGATAATGGAGGGTGAGATCAGCAAAATAAGAGAACAGGTAGTCACAATACAGGGAGAGGCTCCACCAAAGACCGAAAGCAGAAACAGTCCAGAAGTAGTGGATTCGAAAATTGGCCTCGAAGGAGCAAGACACAAAATGAAACCTCCACAATTTGATGGGAAATCATCATGGACTAACTATAGGCGCCAATTCGAGGCTGCAGCAAAGTTAAATGGATGGTCAGCAGAGGAAAAAGCAATAGCATTAACCCTAGCCTTAAGAGGGGATGCAACAGATATCTTACAAACGTTGAATACCTCGAAGTAAGAAGACTACGCTCAACTGGTCAAACATTTAGAACTGAGGTATGGCCAGACACATTTGGAGCACGTCTACCACTCCCAACTGAAAAATCGCCACCAGAAATCAAATGAATCCCTACAAGAGTTTGAAGCTGATATTGCCCGTCTGGTTCGCCTTGCATATCCAGCCACGCCGGAAAATGTGATAGAAAGGTTAGCAGTGCAAGCGTTTTTGGATGGACTGCGGGACAACGAAGCCAGGCAAGCATTGACCCTAGCTCGACCGACTCAATTAGTGGATGCACTGGCTCGAGCTCTGGAATTCGAGGCTGCGAAGAATACCTGTAGAGGTCAGGGCAGAGTCCGACTCATTGAAGGAGAGTCAGAAGATGTCGTAAATGATAAGGCCTCTGTAACGAAAATAGTAGAGGAAGTCCTTACCGAGAAAATACAACTGAGATGTTGGAAGTGTGGTAAGGAAGGTCACATAAGGAGTCGTTGCAAGGAGAGCAATATAGGCCCGACTTCCTCGTCGGAAAACTAAAGAGGGTCGATGTGAAGGGGCCATCGTCGACCTGTAGCCAACAAGCCCCAACTATCAACGCATATGTCGCTTCGCTACGCAACCACGTTAACAGTGTCTTTGTAGATGGCTTTATTAATAAGAAGCAATGCGCAATGCTGCTGGATACAGGTGCGACAAAACCTATTATAAGGCCCAGTATCGTTTTAGAGACGGTGATAAAACCAACAAAATGGCAACTGCGAACAGCGACAGGAGAAGCAGCTAAAGTCCATGGTGAAATAGAGGTTGAAATGGTCTTGGGAAATACAGCATTCCAACATCGGGCATTAGTGGCAGACATCGAAGACGAAGTGATCATTGGAATGGATGGAATGGAGCTCCAAGGGATTCCAGTTAAACTTCAAAGATGGAATTCTGCGAGTGAATGACGAAGAAGTGGTGCTTCATGAAAAAGATGACATAATGCATCGAGCCAGTCGGCGAGAAGACTACCCCTAGCTAAAAGAGAAGAAGCCGACAAGATAGTCCGCGAGATGGAGGAAGAAGGTGTTATTGAACCATCCAATAGCCCTTGGGCTTCTCCAGTTGTTGTTGGTTAAAAAGAAAGATGGTTCGACCCGATTTTGCGTGGACTATCGGCAATTAAACCACGCTACAAAGAAAGACAGCTATCCCCTTCCAAGAATAGACGATACCCTAGACAATTTGGCTGGATCGAAGATGTTTTCCACCCTGGACTTGAAGAGCGGTTATTGGCAGGTGGAACTTGCTAAAGAAGACCGAGAAAAGACTGCTTTTACCATCAGCTTAGGACTTTATCAATTCACGGTGATGCCGTTTGGACTGTGTAATGCTCCAGCAATGTTTGAAAGATTGGTGGAAACAGTGTTAAAAGGGCTTTCATGGAAAACGTGCCTGGTGTATCTTGACGACATTATCGTGGTTGGAAAATCTTTTGAAGACCACGTGAGGAACCTGGAGGAGGTATTTCGGCGACTCCGAAGTTCCGGACTAAAGTTAAGCCCGAAGAAGTGTCAGCTGTTCCAAGAAGAGGTGCAATATCTTGGACATGTGGTTTCCACAGAAGGAGTAGCTGTTGATAAACAGAAAGTCAAAGCTGTCCAGGAATGGCCGATACCTAAAGATATCCACCAGTTAAGAAGTTTCCTGGGGTTATGCACGTACTATCGTCGGTACGTAGCCGGATTTGCCAACATCGCCAAGCCACTTACTAGACTCACAGAAGGGAAGGTGCAGTACCAGTGGGACGAGGAGTGCCAACAATCATTCGAGACACTGAAAAGAGCATTGACGAGTGCCCCCGTCTTAAGTTATCGTTTGCCAGATGGGAACTTCGTTTTGGATACCGACGCAAGCAATGTCGGAATTGGTGCGGTGCTTTCGCAGATCCAAGACGGTCAGGAGAAAGTCATCGGCTATTTCAGCAAGACCTTGAGCAAGCCTGAACGTAATTACTGCGTTACTCGCAGGGAACTCTTGGCTGTGGTAAAGGGGGTAGAACATATCTACAAGTACCTTTATGGTAAAAGATTTCTCCTGAGGACTGATCATGCAGCACTGAAGTAGCTCTTGCAGTTTAAAAACCCTGAAGGACAAGTGGCCAGGTGGATGAGCGACTGCAAGAATTCGACTTCGAGACTGAACATCGAGCTGGAACAAGCCATAATAATGCTGATGCCCTATCGAGGAGACCATGCCCTGATGATTGCAAACATTGTCAGCGAGCAGAAGAAAAAGGGGCTGTTCTCTGCAGAACTACCTCCATCGATGACCATTGGCAATCTGCGGAGATCCAAAAAGACCAGAAATTAGATCCAGATTTGAAAGAGGTTATCCGGTGGAAGGAAGAAGACCGCAAACCTACGTGGCAAGAGATTTCCCGATATTCACCAACAATAAAGTCGTACTGGGCTCAGTGGAACTCTCTCATCCTGGAGAATGGACTTCTAAAGCGCATCCTTGAAACCCCAGAGGAAGGAAACGACAGAAAACAGATTGTAGTTCCCAGAAATAGGAGACCGGAGGTTCTACGAGAACTACATGATGGTACAACTGGGGGACATCTGGGAGTAACGAAAACCCTGGGGAAGTTGAGAGAACGCTTCTATTGGGTAAACTGCCAAGTAGATGTTAAGGAGTGGTGCCGGAAATGTACGGTTTCTGCAGTAAGTAATGGGCCTCAGAAGCGACCAAAAGCTCCTATGAAGCAATATAACGTGGGCAGTCCATTCGAAAGAGTAGCCATTGATGTTGCCGGTCCATTTCCTGAATCCGACTCTGGAAATAAATACATTGTGGTGGTGATGGACTATTTTAGTAAATGGGCCGAAGCGTATGCCTTGCCGAATCAGGAAGCCTTGACCGTTGCTGATGTCCTTGTTAAGGAATGGATCAGTCGTTTTGGTGTTCCCTTGGAGTTGCACTCAGACCAAGGTAGAAATTTCGAGTCTGCCCTTTTCCAAGACGTCTGCAAGCTCTTGAAGATCAATAAAACACGGACGACAGCATTATGCCCTGACTCATTGTGTGGCTCGAGATTTCCGGACGTCCAGAGGAATAGCCAAGGTGTTTGCCACAAAGTACGGGCAGTTCCAGCAGCTGCGGGAGCAAGATCCAGCGGTAGGGAAGGTCCTCCATCTCGAAGATAGACAACCAGTGGATACCAGAGACATCTTTTATTTGGTGACGAAAACATTCTCGCAGGACAAGTCAACATACAGCGATCTTTGGAAGACTGGTAGAATTGAGGAATGTAATGATGATCTGATGAAATTGGCGGTCCCAAAGATAGCCTGAGGGTTGGATGGACTGAATTGGAGGGTGGTGAGAAGTATGATGGAAACAATCTTTCGATTCAGTGGCGTCGACATCCTGGTATGCTGTCTCAATACTCGCAGCCCAGATTCGAGACCGTTGATTGTTACTTCCACCAAACTTCCCGTTGTCGAAATGGAGAGTCCTGCAAATATCGTCATACCAGGAAGGATTCTGGGACATTCCGGGACGAAATGGTCTTAAGGAGGGGGCAATGTTACGAGAATTCATCCGACAGCTGGTGCAATCGGCCATCAACCAGTTCATGGAAGGGACATTATTCCGATAAATTCTGGGAACCCGAAATGTTTGTCTCTTATGCTGGAGTCACATGGCGCGAAGCTCGGCTCGTGACCCTTTGAAGTTTTCATTTCATTCTTTCAAATTCGATATTTGGGTATCCAAACATCTGGGTCGTCTCTTTGTCGCAAATATGCCTTGCGACAAAAGGATTGTTGCCGCTGCCGCATTTGTAGTGTTAAGTTGTTATTATTTATATCGCAAGTTTGTAAAAATATTTTTAGAATTATCATTAAAATAAATTTAAATTAATCTATCATTATTATTTAAGTTATAGAGATCTTTTTAAAATTAGACGCGTTCTAGTATGGCTATGAGTAAGTTAATAATTACAGTTATGTTATAATCTGTACGTCCTTATAAAGTGAACCTATAAAATCATGAAATAGAGTAGGTTTCTAAAACACAATTCTTAGGGTTTGACACATATTAAATAATTGTATCAAGCAAAATCGAAATTAGACAGATGTTTTGTAAAATGTGATTCTGCTGTTTCTCGGCAAAGTAAAAAACAAAAAAACTGTACCCTTTAATAGTTTTGAATCAGATTACATGGCTTTATCAGAAGCTGTTTATTTAAGAAAGTGAATTAAATTTTCACCAAACTTTTAGATGTTCAGAACATATTTGCGATATAATTTCATTCAGAAGGTTATTAATGATAACATTGTAGAAACTAGTGACATGCCAGCTGACTTAGTGACTCAAGGGAAAAAATTACTGTCAAGAATTATTATAATTTTTTAATATACAAGATTAACATTTTGATATAGTGTTTCTAAGCCATAAAATAAATATTAGTGAATAAAGAACCAAATGAAACAAAGCCATAAAATATTTTGTTTAATAAAAGTTTATAAAAAATTACATTTTTGTTTTATTGTAGTGGAGCATGATGCCCTCATTAAGATAAGTAGCCCAGGTCATTTACGAAAATATGTGACAAAACTAATAGTAAACCAAAACCGACATCAACCTGTTCTAATGATAAAACTTGTTTAATTGACATAAAATTGAAATTTTTTTATCGATGCGTTTTTTTAACAAATAAACCGCGAAAAATCGGTAACAATTTAGTTTTTTACCTTTTACACAAAATCCATCCATAAAACCGTGTTTGCTACTATGGGCAATGTTGAAGAGAAATGAAAAACCTACAAAATGAGCTACTGTACGCTCAATTTTGTTAACTGGTTTTTTGATAATGGAACATTTACCCAAAATTCCAAAAAAAGCCGTTTATATATTTTTTAATTTTATAGCTAAAATATTCTTATTAACTCAAGCGATAGATCGTCTCATACCCAGTTTGATGTTGGTTTTGTTCTACTATTAATTTTGTCACCTAAAGGTGGTTTTCTCCGTAAATGACTTGAGCTAAAGGTGTACTCAACAGAAATACATAAACAAGGTAACCCTTTATGTGCTTTACTAAATGAACAATTTTTATAAATTAGAGACGTACACAGTATAAATTTGAAGCTTGCAAAATCATTGAACCGTTTACGTAATAAAAACATGTATGTAATTAGCTGTCAATGTATCTTATTATATTAAAATTGAAAATATTTAAATTGATTAAGTTTCAGAGACGTCAGTAGATATCTCTTTATAAGAGGTTTTTCCTACTTTCTGGAATCCGACGAAATGATGGAAATTGGTTAATTGAACAAATTGGTACTTGGATATGGGAATTAGTATTAAAATAAATATCACTAAAATACTGTGTAAAAAATATTTGAAAGTAAAACTAAATTACAAATGTATTAATTAGTCAAACTCCACCATTTATTTTAACATCAGTTGTCAGGTTATCAGTAGATGTATTAATGCAAAATATGTATACTTAAATCAGAATCCATGGTAGTTCTTAGTTTATATACATCATCTAAAAATATTGACATGGTGTCATAAGATTCCCAATCGGGTTTATAACGTCGTCATTGATTGTTTTACTCTATTTCTTAATTTTCTGTAGGTAGCCATTAATGAATACCTTTTCTTTTTTAATTCATTTGCGGAAGTTTTCCTCCCAGTACTCTGCATTAAAGCAGCTTCTATCCTACCCCATGCGTCTTGCTGCTCATTTCGGTTTTTGTAATTAACATTTTTGGGGTTCCACAGCGTAGGTTCGTTTTCGTAAAAACTTAAGAATGCAAAAATTAAATCATTGGACCACTCCATCTTTCACTATCGACTAACGCGCACTAGATATTGACAATAACTTTGAACAAATAAATGATAAACGTACAGAGCAACCCTTTTTGTTCTGGGTTGGCATAGATTTGCAAAATTTATTTATTATGGGTATTAAAATCATTTTATGAGGATTAGTTCAGTATAATTACCATGTCATTAAAATATTCTAAGTAAATAATTTGATGTTGCTGACCCTTATGTGATTAGTCTCCATTCGGGATACAATCTTTGCATAAATACCTTTATTTTAAGTGTATAACTTAAAGTATATTATTGGGGTCTTCTTAAATAACTGTATAGTAATTCAGTAGAAGTATTAGTCCAATTTAATATCGTGAATCAAAAACAGATCCCGGTATGGTTTATTTCTGTAATAAATTGTTAAATTCATATTTAAATATCATAATTTTGTTTTAACACGTGCCCAATGCCGTTTTTCTAATTTAGTCTTGTCGTATATATTGTAAGTAAGCCGAAGTTATATCTTCTTAGTTTTATTTGTGAATTAAAATAAGATAAGGTATGGTTTATCGATGCAATAAATTCATATTTAAATATCATAATTTTGTTTTAGCACGTGCCCAACGATTTATTTGCTACCATTTGACCATTTTTTATTGATACCATCACGGGACAAAGCAGGCCGACGAGCCTTTCATGTGGACCGACATTTGGTGGTTTCCACGCGCCGAGCCAATCTACTTGTCGAAATGCAATGAAAATAAACTCACCCTTGCTATCTGCATAAATTATGAATTTTTTGTCCTATAAATCGGTAAGCGGTATTGCTCTTCAAATGAAATTTTTGTTGGTACCGGAGAATATACAAAGGATATACCCCAGATTTTTTTGCATTTCTAGAAAGGGTCCACAAGCCGAGCTTCGAGCCGTCTGACACCACCTTTAACCGGCGGACCGCTGCCGTTACTGGGAATTCCCTTAAAGATTCCAGAACATGATGAAATTTACCGATGGTTCGTGGACAATTCCAAGATAAATGTATAAATAAGAAACAGCTGGCGATAGGAGGCATTCAGTTTTCGTCGGTCGTTTGTACAGTTAAGATAAAATGTAAATAGTAGTTTCTGTGAATATAAATTTGTGTAAAAGTAGTGGAAATAAATTAGAGTGAGTTAGACTGTGTTTTTAAATAAATCCAAGAACTGAACAGAACCCGAGTGTGAAAATAAAAACAATATGTTTCATAAATATTTATTATAGAAAGCCTACTATAACTAAAATATTTTGCCGAATATCATGAGCCCTATCATCTTTATTTTGCGAATATTTTCTGGGTGCGTTTCAACGGCCTTCCAACGGATTCCTTGTTAAGCTTATCCTTTTTTTTACATAAGCTAGCTAGCAGCTACGTTTTTTCTTACTTCTTATATAATAAATAAGGATTAAATATGACAAAATAAAGATAGACAAATTGAAGTACTCTATGAAGTTCTAAAGATATTTGGTATATGGCTATCTAATAATCTCTCTAAATTATTTAAATTTCTATTCTAAAAACTACTTAATCGATAGTAATTAGTCTGAAGGACTAATTTACCAGTTTTTATTAAAACTAAATTATGTACTATATATAATAATTATAGTTAAAAAAAAATAAAAAATACGCTTTAATAGCAAACCGAACTAAAAAGCAGAAAATAATTTTTAAATATGAACAGTTTATTAATATAAACTGTTCGTAAACAGTAGAAAGTCGAACAATCAATCATGATTAATTACCTCAAAATAAAAATATAATAAAATTTAAGTTATTAACAGAATCATTCGATTCAGAGTAAAAAGGGTGATTGAAATATTAAATTTTACAATTATTCTATTGACAAGTATTTATAAGAGGAGAGTTGTGCAAATATAGTGAAATGCACCCCACGCTTTTTACTCTGAATCGAATTATTCTGTTAATATGTTAAATTTTATTATATTTTTATTTTGAGGTAATTAATCAGGATTGATTGTTCGATTTCTACTGTAATATAAACTGTTCATAATTAAAAATTATTTTCTGCTATTTAGTTCGATTTGCTATTAAAGCGTATTTTTTTAGTTTTTTAAACTATTATTATTACAATTACATTCGTTTATGACTACTTTCTATGGAGATCAAAAATCAACTCTCAGGTGAACAAAATATTTCTCAATAAAGTATTTTTTCTTATATATAAGTTTTTAGTGTCATAATGATGTATTTATAATTAAAAAGTTTACTTCATGTTTGCGTAACCTTTCCATTTCATTGCAGGAAGTTCTAGTACTGCCAAGTAGATGGCAGTAGTTAATAGACGAATTTGTATTTAGGCAAGAACCGTGACAAAAAGACAACAAACGGGAAAATTCAACTTAAAGAAAGAAGTTGGTGAAAATTACGTTGCAAGTTTCCGTTACATAGATAGATATATACGTACACATCAACCTAATAAATGCGTATTAAAAAAATCGATTTTTTACCGGTTTTCAGAATTTTGTAAACGTTCTTTACAGTATTTCAAAATTTAATTTAGAAAATCTGAAAAGACAACAATGGAGGCCATTCACCTGAGGGGTTGAAATTAGAGGGATGGGCAATAACCAAACATCCTTCACTGAAAAAAAATATAGAGGTACTAATTTTTTTTAATCTGCTTTCAAGCCGTAAAGTTTACTGGGCTGTTTTCCTTGCATACGCTTTGAAATGACACATGATTCAATGTCAATAAATTTCCGAAGATAAATAATTTAAGGCTTTGCCAAGGAACAGTTATTTATACAAATTCACTGGCCTTAGGGGTGTACTTAAAAGTTTAATTAAACCTAGGATCAATAGCCACTGCAAAATTAATTTATGAAATGGGAGAAATTTGTTTCTTAAATATACTGTTTTCGATTAATCACCCTGCTCAATTAATACTTGAGATATGAACGATACTTTAATAATATTTTTAAACATCACCTTTAAAGCACTCCCCAAATTTTCTTTCCCAGTAAACGAAGTTACTTTACAATTGGTATCAACATAATTAAGTTCAGATGCATATCCACTCGTTGTGATTATATCGTGGACACATAATTCATCTATCAGTGGAGACTGCTTTAGCATTAAACACAATGGTTGCCCAATTTTTCCTAAAATTATTCCAATAAATCACCATGCAAATACTGATTGTTTATTATACCTGCAGCCCCAACAACGGTCACTTTCATAACATTCGTATACGAACTAAAATTTCTTGCAAGTGGAAATAATGACGAAATACTCGAATTTAATTCGGTAGCGATTTTTCTATGATGGGCATAGGTAGATGGAATAAATTTTAGAAGTTTTCTTAACATCTTTACAAAAATTTTGTGTGGATTTGGTTATACAGAAAGATGACATTGCTTTGGCATTTAAATGACAATAAATGTAAAAAATAGGCAGAATAGTTGACATTCATCTATTTAAAATGAAGAAATTATAGTCAGAGAAAATTGAATTTCTCTTTGACCACCAAGTATATGCTGAATTGTGAATTCATTAGTAACAATTTTTAATTTAATGGAAATTTACTCCCAGAAAAGATCATTTTGAACATTTCCGTAAGATTTTTGTAATAGTCTAGTTCAAAATGGTATTAAATCTTTCAAGGTATAAGATCCGAATTAAAAGGATGAGAAATATTTTACATCCAATATAATATGCAGAAACTATATAAAAAAAATAAATTAAATACATACCAACGGAAGAATTCTAGCCTAAGGTATATGCAAACGTTGGGTTGTTTATCTTTTCCTGTTCACTACTACTGGATGCCGGAGTCTATGGACTAGTCATTGGACCTTTTTTAAATTTTACCTCCCAAGGTAAAATTTAACAGCAAGCCTTTTTTCAAACAATAAAAACTAAAAGAGTAGGCCATATTTTGTTTTTTCGCTTATAACTTGAAAACTAGTGACTATATCACAATAGCTCCAAAACGACATGTAAAAGGAATTTGATAACCTTCAAAATGAATTTATGTGAAGATAGATCACAGTATCTTCCATCGAGGAATTTGGAAAACAGCTAAAATTCCCAATTATTAAAAAACATAGGCTGAAGTACAGATCTTGCACGAAATAATAGTTTATTAATAGTTTATCCCGTGTGGTGTCCGGGTTAGAATATGCTCCATGGTATCTACCGCCTGTCGTAAGAGGCGACTAAAGGGGCGGCTGTCCGCTGACCTACTACCTAGCCTTCCTCCCTTCCCCAAAACCCGCACGGGATGATCTGGTCAAATCATTTCATCTGGGAAGTGACAACCCCACGGTTCCGAGTTACCCGGGTCACCAGGATCAATTGGTGACACCACCCGTGAAAATGGAGCTACGAAGTAGATGCCTCGGATAGCCAGGGCATGTCTGGAGCTGGCGCTGAACATGACAGCATGCGGGACGTCGGTGGCAGGGTGCTGAGGAGGCGGGCCCCTGTCGTCCAAAGAGCTATAGCCCAAGAACCCCAAGAACCACAACAACATTCACCAATACGTTCACAGAATCAACGTGACCATCACCAACGGAGTCAAACGAGAACTCCACCCGCAGAAAGTGTTGCGCAGGATCAACAGCCAGCGTTCACTCAAGCGGGACTGAAAAGACAGCGCATGAAATGGACTAGCAGCATGAATGAATTTATAATGCGCACATTCTACAGAATTACGAACCTTGGCCAGGATAAGACTGGATATCGCCAAATACTCCATCAAGAATTCTGTCGTGAGTACCCAGAGCTTTAAGTTACCGAACAGAGAGTCGCAGATCAATATCGTGTCATCTTGAGAAATGACCTTATTTCGCCTGATCAACTGGATACAATAAAGAGCAAAGTTGAGCGCGAATTATTTGGTCGAAATACAACAGATCCAGAGCCTGAAACAGCTTTGGCGCAAAGAGCGGACGAGACTCAAGAACTTCATCAAGAACAGCCAGCCAACGATGACCTGCTTGAGAAAATCCAAGCAGAAATGGAAAGAGCTCTTATAGAGTATAGTGGAACAGATCCATTGAATAGACCAACTCTTCCCAAACTAAGATCTAAGAAACTGGGTATTATCTTGCAGGCCATGAACACATTTATCTTGCCAAACTATGTTTTAGGTGCTAATACGTTAGAGTCGCTACACATAATCATCTACTGTGCTGCAATTTTCATCTGCAGAACAATTGGGGTGGCAATAAGATCAAAACAAGATCCTCCTCAATTTAGACAAACACCTCGAATACCACCTTGGTAAAGAAGGCTAGAAGGGAAAATTAATTCTCTTCGGAAAGACATTGGAAGACTGACCGAGTACCAACGAGGGGTCAGGAACAACAGAATAGAAAGACTTGTCAAGACTATCATGGACAATAACCGAATACACTCCCAGTGGGATGGAGAAAACATCACATCTCAGCAGTGTCTGGACAGTCTACGACAAAAACTTTCAGTCTACACAAGTCGATTGAGAAGGTACAAAACCCGTAACTAACGGAAACTAGACAACACACTGTTCCGAAAACCAGAAAAAGGGTTTTATAGAAAACTCAACATCAATAATAATGAAACTCCTAGTTATCCCAGTAAAACAGACATCGAGGAATTCTGGAAAACACAGCTTTCCACAACAATCTCCTATAACTCCAAAGCCAGCTGGTTAATAAGGAGGAGGCTGCATTTCACAACTGTGATGGCATGCAACACCTACCATTTACAACGGAAGACACATCCAACATAATGAAGCACCTCCATAACTGGAAAGCACCAGGACCAGACGGTGTGCAAAATTACTGGATCAAGAAACTCTACGCAACCCACGAAACACTAACAGCCCTTATAAATAACGTAATTACTCACCCACACAAGATCCCTAGTTTGCTTACGCACGGTGCTACATACCTCCTACCAAAGGACAACCTTTGTACACAGGACCCAGCAAAGTACCGACCAATCACTTGCCTTCCAACCTTATACAAACTCATAACATCGTGCATTAATTATCGCATTTTCAAACATTGTGAGCTGAACAACATAATTACTCAACAACAAAAGGGATGCGCGAAAAATTCGATGGGCTGCAAAGAACAACAGATAATTGATTCCGTTGTCTGCAATCAGGCCCACGCCAAGCGACGAAATCTCTACATGGCATATGTGGACTACAAAAAGGCATTTGATTCAGTTCCACGTGATTGGCTCATTAAGGCACTGAAACTCTATAAAGTGAATAATTGTATTATTAACTTTTTAGAATATGCCATGTCCACCTGGCAGACCAAAATCTCACTGAATAAAGCCAACTGTTCGATACAAACTGACCCCATTCCAATCTGAAGAGGTATATTCCAGGAAGACTCTCTTAGCTCGCTGTGGTTCTGTCTGGCTATGAACCCTCTCTCAGACAAACTGAACACGACACATTTTGGGTTCAGTCTCAAACACAACAACGTACAAGAATTAAAGATAAACCATTTGTTATACATGGACGACTTAAAGTTGATAGCAGCTACGAAACAACAGCTGCATGATATGCTTAAAATAATAGAAGGGTTCTCTAGTGATATCCATATGAAATTTGGTCTAGACAAATGCCGAATTATTAATATATTTAAAGGCAAAATATAGCAGGGGACTTCGAAATGGGAGATGGCACCTCAATTGAATCTATGGGGGAAGGTCATACTTATAAATACCTTGGAATAAAGCAGGGTTAACGTATTAATCACTTCACTATGAAAAAGGACCTAACAGCAGAGTTTTATAGAAGGGTACGACGACTATTGAAAACCAAACTAAACAGTAAAAATCTGTTTCAGTTACTCTTTCGGTATAGTTTACTGGTGCAAGACTGACATTGAAAAATTACAACGAAAAGTTCGAGTTTTACTAACAAAAGCTCAAGATCACCATCCAAAGAACTCTGTTGAACGTACAACTTTGCCACGGCATGAAGGAGCAAGAGGATTGGCAGATCTAAGCAAACTATTAGATCAACAAATTTCTATTTTGCGTAGTCATTTCCAGAAACTCGCAGAATTTTCTGATCAACACAGAGTCATGTGCCAGGTTGATGACTCAATACCACTGCGACTGACACAACAACATGTCCAATTACACCAACAGACCACTGATCAGAAACTGCTGAAATGGAAGCTTCTCTTTCCATTTCAGCAGTTTCATGGAAGCCATATAAATGACGCCAACCAAGATTATGTCGACAGTGCAGCGTCGATCTACTGGTTGATCTCTGGTCATAGGTTTCCTGAAACGGAAAGCTTTATATTGGCAATCCAAGATCAAGTAATCCCAACTAAGAACTATCTAAAGTACATCGTTAAAGACCCTTCTGTTAACAACGACAGATGCAGGTACGGTTGCCAAACATCTGAGTCTATCCAGCATATCTCAGGAGGTTGTCAAGCGTTCACTGCAACTGAATACAAAGAACGACACGATGCTGTGGCTAAAATACTGTATCATGAACTAGCACTGAAACTTGAACTATCACAGTCTGTAAGATTACCATACTATAAATACAAACCAGAATCTGTTTAAGAAAATAACAACTACAAGCTGCACTGGGACCGCACGATACTGACTGATCGGATTGTTGCTCACAATAGACCAGATATAGTTTTAGTAGATAAAGTCGCTCGGAAAACAACTTTAATTGACATAGCAATTCCTATCAACAATAATATAAATGTCAAGCAGGCTGAGAAAATAACCAAATAAGAGATTTGGAATTTCAAATAAAGACTCAGTGGGACATGAACAACACACGAACTGTACCAATTGTTATGTCAACGATAGGAATAGTCCCAAAACATCTATTAAAGAATTTAAAATACCTAGGTCTGGACCAACATCTTTACAAACCAATGAAAAAAGCCGTCCTGTTAGGGACAGCCCGGACGGTCAGGAAATTCATGGGAAACTGCCGCCACAACCTGGCAAGGGCTCCCACAGAGCTAAACCCTTTTGATATCTAGGATATCTGGGGTTTAGTGAATTTTCCCCTAATGGCACTCTTAGCGTGCCTTGGAGGGAGTGTGATGCCATACATTGTATGGTCAAGTCGGGTTTATCATATTTTCTTTAAACCCGCTAAGGCTGTACGTTGTCAAATGAGTAGTTTTTACTTAATCGCCAAATAAATGATTTGGGTAAGTTTTTTCAATACTCAGCTAATTAATTATTAACTGAGATGGACTTTGAAAGTAGATTTAATAGACTACAACTTGCCGTATCTCCGATATTCATATAAAGCTCACGAAATCTGTTAAAAACACCTCTAAACATACCGGAAAATGACTGATCTTGTATTTCGGGAGGAATGGTGGGGAGACCAAAGAAGCGACGGCGAACTTTAATGTTAAATATCTCCCATAAGTATTCAAATTTAAAAGTGTACCTTCACAGATTTTTTTAAACATGTTTTAAGGATCTGGGTAGTTTAACCTGTAATATATTATGGTAAATCCTGAAATAGCCCCATATATTTTTTATTCATTTAAAACTTACCGCTTTCCAGAAAATTTGAACAAACAATAAACCGTACTTAAATGTCAGCGAACTGCCCTAAAACCTTCCTTCATAAATAATCATTACTGATCGGTGATATTTCTAAAACGATACGCATAGGGTGTTTATAAAATTTATCCACAAAATAGTTGAAAAAAAAAACATTTAAACTTTTGAAATAAAACGTTTTGTTCATTCTGTGGGATCATTAATGTAATTGATCGCCAATAGTCAATTGGCGACATCCATATGGCATTTCTAGTCTCGAAAAGTTGCGGGATCAGCCAGAATACAAAAAGACTTAACTTCGTAGTGTGATGTTAGTTGGCCTCCTAAAATTGGTATGTGAAGTTTTGCTAACGTTTGCGCCCTATATTCAATGTTCGCATTGAAAGAAAAAAAAATTCGCTCCATTCTCGAGATACTAAAACGCATTTTTGAAAAAAATAACCGTATTCAAAACTTATCTAAAAAGTTGAAAATATTTAACAAAACAGAACACTACACAGTAAGCACTTGTATAAGTATCATTAGATTTAGTAGAGGGATTTATTTAAAATAAAGAAGTAATGAAATGTAAAAATAAATTTTGGGGTAGCTGTTGATAGTTGAATGTACTGGGGAACTTTTGAATACGCCGTTTAATGAATAACTTGTTCTAATTAATAATTATTTTCTGAAATAATAAATCATAACTGTTCCTATGATAATTAAAAATTGGGATAATAGCTATAAAGTATCATCCAAGACTACTTTACTACGTAGAGGATGTAGATATTCAAAATATTATTTTACGCGGAATGATATTCCAAGAACTTCGTGTGTATATAGTTCCGCAGTTACCTTTTTAGTTTCAAAACAGGAGTTGAATCCATATTTTTCACCAAATGTACGAGTCAACTTAAGTTGGAACGAATTACATTTCCAGTTTACATTTCTCAAAATTGCGGTGACGGAATTTCAGGCGGTCATTAACTCTCGGAATATTAAATTTTAATATAAGTACCAGGTGGAAATGTCAGTTTGACAACAAACTTCCCGTTGGCTTCCCCACCATTCCTCTCGAAATACAAGATCGGTTATTTTCTATGAAAAACTAAAAAATCGACCGTTCCCCACCCCTGATCTCCGAAACTACTGAGCCTAAAATTTTGAAAAAATTAGGAAATATAGAGCGTTGCCCGAATTTTACAAGAAAAATTAGGAGAAACCAATAATATTAATTGTGGGGGGCAAATTATAGAATTAAATGAATTTTTTTTTCTTTCAAACGCATAATGTAATATATCAATTGAAAGGTCCCATTCTGAGGAACACAAATATATTTTTTTCATATTTAAAAAAATATATTTAAAAAGATATTAACTAAAATATACCAAAATTTTACCCATCCCCCCCTATCCCGGAAACCATAAGGAAAAATTAAAAAAAAAATTGAAAAAAAATAGAGGTATAGCGCCTCACCTGAACTTGACTTGAAAAATAAGGAGAGGATATTAGGGCAAATATAAGAAAATTACTCAGTCCCTGCTTGCTGGAAACTGGAATATTAGATTCTTGAAGGTGGTACGGAATCCTTAGAATGTGAGTCCAACTCACACTTGACCAAATTATTATCTATACTATTATAAAATTGTAGTTGTCTGTTTGTTTGTTACCGCATCATGTAATAACTACTCAACTGTTTTTGCTGAATCTTTTTTGTTGCAAAGCTTATAGTTTGACTAAAAATCTGGTATACATAGTATGTATACCAGATGAATGTATTACATTCATACATGTTAGGTAACACAGAATTAGTCAATTGGTTCCACCGCATGCACCAAATATTAGATACATCAGCTTAGCTTTTATTCAAAATTCGGAATATGCCAATGTAACATGTTTCGATTTTAAAAAAATTCAACTGATATGTCAAGTTTAATTTTACAGGGTGTTCTAGATATAGGATAGGTAAAACTTAGAGCGGAGTAGAATTACATGGATTTAAAAAATCTTGACAAAAAGTTATATTAGGTGGCCTGTAAGTAGCTGCAAATCTACAATGAAAAGATATTGAGTGGACCATAAACAGTTGTATACATATACCAGGTGGTAAAAAAACGGGTGGAGTTGAATTATATTTATACAGGGTGGGTAAAAAATATGTTATGTAAGCAGTTAGGATATTTGAATTTTCTTGAGCTATTATTATAGTTATGAAATGGGTTGAAAAAAATGTTAGAAGCAGTTGTTTATACAGGGTGGTTGAAATGTAAGACGAAGTGGAATTATAGATTATAAGGTGGTTAGAAAATTGTTTTATATCCACAAGTAGCATATTATGGGAAAGTTGAAATATGTAGCAGAGTAAAATTACAGCTACACAGGTGGGTTTAAAAAATATTATAAAGGAATGTTATGAACTTCAAGCGGTTTCATATACCGGATAGATGAAATATAGGGTGGACTAGAATTCTAAGTGGTGAAAAAATGTTATATTGGGTGGCCTATATACAAGGTTGTTGAAATATTGCTTGGAGTAGAATAATAATTCTACAGTGTGGTTAAAAAAAAAGTTAAATAGGGTAAACTGGGTAGAGCATGAGCAGTTGCATATATGGAGTAGCTGAAATATGGGGCGAAGTCAAGTTATCGTTCCACACTGTTAGAAAAAGTTGCAAAATGAAGGGTGGTTTAAATGAAGTGTGGGGGAAATTATATTTTATACTGTTCTTAAAAAATATGAGGAGAAATTGTGAAATAGCGTAGTTCATAATCAGTTGCCAGATAGTATATTTGAAATATAGGGAGGAGTAGAGTTAAGTAGTTTAATATTTAAAAATTGTTGCATAGGGTGCCCCATAAGTAGTTGCAGTTTTGTTGAAATTTATTGGGAATTGATGTATTTATATTTATACAGTGTGGTAGAAAAAAATTTCACACTGGCTGGCCAATAAGTAGTTGCACATACAAGGTGGTTGAAATAGAGGGTAGAGTATAATTAAACAGTGTGGATAAAAAATTTTCGCATTTTTTTAAAGATAGTACATGAGCTGTTGCATATATGCAATATTTGAAACATGGGGCAAAGTAAAATTATAATTATACAGTGTGATGGTTGATATATCAGGTGGAGACAAATTATATTTTCCACGATGGTTAAAATATCTTTCAAAAATGATTATTTAGCGCAGCCCATAAGCAGTTGCATAGATAAGATAGTTGAAATATAGAGTGGATCTGAGTTATAGTTAAGTGTTTAAAAAATGTTATTATTGGTGGGTACTAAGCAGATGCATATACAGCGTAATTGAAATATTTTGCAGAAAAAAATTATGGTTATACAGGATGGTTAAAAAACTGATAGAAAAATAAGTTATAATGGGTGACTAATTGGCTGCAGTATATACAAGATAGTTAATATATAGACGGAAGTAGAGTTGTAGCTCTAGAACGCAATACTTAAAAATATTGAATAAAATTGTCATATAGGGTGGCCACCAACAGTTGCGATTTGTGTGAAATATGTTGGGGATTGATGAATTTAGTTATACAGTAGTACCAAAAATGCTATATTGGGTGATCCATAAGTAGTTGTATATATAAGGTGGTTGAGATCGGGGGCTTAGTAGAATTATAGTTCTACAGGGTGAATTAAAAGTTAAAGTTACGAAGTGGCTCAAAAATTATCAGAAATAATTGTTGTATAGGGTGGAGTAGAACTATAGTTAGGTAATTAAGAAATGTTATATTGGTTGACAAGTAAACAGCAGCATAGACAGGATGGTTGCACTATAAGGTGAAGCAGAGTTACAGTTATACAAGGTGGTTCCAAAAAATAATGAATAAAATTGTTATATAATGTGGCCCATAAGCACTTGCAGTTTGGATGACATGTATTCGGGATTGGTAGATTTATAGTCATGTTAGGTGGTTCAACAAAGTTAAAACAAATTGTTATATTGGATAGCCCATATGAGTCATAAGCTATTTCTTTTTGCAAAGAATTCTACATTTCATAAGTGGGTGAAACCACGGATAACGGCTAGTTAATTATAAAAAGGCAAAACCGACTTTCGTGATGAATTTTGGTCACCTACGAACTAGTCTTCACAAAATGGCATTGGTGGCTTGCTTTTAAATTTTACTTCCCAAAACAGCTTATCGATTGCTCTGCCTGGCGTAGTGGTAAACCTTACAAGTTGCTAGCGAAAAATCGTTCATGAATCACGGTTTCTAAGCTCTAAAATTAAAAAATTCCAGCGAATGCAGTCCTTGAGTGAATTTAGGTACTATAGCTATTTTTTTGTCATTTGGTTAAGGACCACGCGCACTGAATCGCCTCGGACCGGTCGACTCGGTCGGCACGGCGGCATACACCACGCACTGAATCGGCAATCAGCACATTCGGTGTTTTCTTTTAGTACTTTTAACGGTGATACCATTTCTTGTTAGTTGTGATCTACCCCAAACAGATACTGTTTTACCGCCTGTAATTGTTGGGGATGAAGCATTCCCTTTGCTGCCTAATGTCATGAGACCATACCCAGGAAGTCAAGCAAGCAATAATGAGGCAAATATAACCTTAGCTTGTACTGCATTGTACAATTTCCTAAGAATGATTCTTGTGCTTGGCAACCAGGTGAGCTTGAATCTGCCGAGGTACCAGAAGGTCTTAATAACCTGATTTATATTGGCGGTAATTTTCAACGTGAGGCTTTTTATATCAGGGAATAATTTAACCAACATTTTGTGTCAAACCAAGGAAGTGTGGGCTGGCTGCAAAAAAAAATAATGCAGAGAGATATTTAAATAGAGTTTAATTTATACCATACGTTTAAAAAAGTTGGTAGTAACTTGACATACCCATCAAATATGTTTTTTACTTATTATTTGACCCTACATTTATTGATTAATTATTAGAAGAACATAATTCTAAACCGACCGAACCGAATCAGTACGCGGGGTACAATTTAATTTCTTGTATAGCAAAACATGCCGATTGTGCCGATCCGAGTCGATTCAGTGCGCGTGGTGCTTTAGAGTAGTTGTGTACACACACATACATGTCATCAAACGTGGTAATGAAATGAATTTATTAAGGCTGAAAATTTCATATAAAATGAATATTACACATAAATAACAGTCAGCCAGTCAATTAAATGTGCCAGACAGCTCCAATGTATGTATGTACAATAAATAAATAAACTGTCATATTTTTATTAAACTTGAAAATTTTAGTAGGGGTATTTAATTGTATTTAACCAAAAATAAAATGATTAGTCAACCATATTGTGAAACAATCCCCGTCAGTCAGCCAAAAAATATTTCTTTATTATATTATTACATCATTCATTACAATCAAACTCTTCATTGAATTCGCTGATTTATGATTTGAGTTTCAGATTGTGCATCTAAAATAATAATTATTTATTAATGAAATAAATCGATAACTGATTACGTACTTTGGGTCTAAAGTTGGTGGCACTTGTTCCTGCTCAGTTTTCTCCTGTAATGATTCATTTGAATTTGTATTTAACTAAATAAAATGGATTTTTTATTGATATAGTTATTCATAACGTAACTTTACTAATATAATTTTTTCAATGTACATATTGGTGCATCAAATTGAAGTAATGATGGACGAAGAGGGGTTAGACGACGTCGAGGAGAAAGACAATATTTGATGTTGAGCGACATATACACCGAACAGTAGGCGTTATGGTATGCGATGCTATTGCCCCAAGGAAGTAGGTCACTTTTAGTTTTTGTTCGGGGGAACATGATAGCGCAACGTTACCTTCAGGAAGTAGTGGAGCAGTATGTACTCCGTTATCTTAATCAGCTCAGGGATATCATATTTCAACAAGATAATGTTCGGCCTCGTGTTGCTCGAGTTAGTTTAATTTTTTTGACCCATGTGATTCTGTTGCCATGGCCGTCCAGATTCCACGATCTTTCCCCCATAGAACATTTTTAAAATGACGGGTAGAAGGTTTGGAAATTTACCCCAGCCCCCACCGACTTTGGAGGTTCTAAAACATTAAATACAGGATAGAGTAGACCACCTCATTGAATCAATGCCAAGAGGTGTTGGGGTGTGTATAGATAACCGCTGTGGACAAACATATTATTAACGAACTCACTCCTTGGTAGATTTTATTCAAATTTTAATCTTTTACTCCTTACTACAGCATCAATGTTTTCCCAAAACAATATTAAATTTAAACATCTCCTTCTGCATGTTGCGGCTTCTTTGTCAGTGAGTATATATAAACTGGTCCCTGTTTCTTACACGGAAAGTAAGTTGCATAGGTATTTCAAGATGAAGTGGTGTCGGAACGACTCGTCTATTTGCAATGTGTAATTTTATCATATCATATATACTTCATGTACACGGTGCTAAGAATCACGAACGAGAAGGTCTCGAATAAGAGTTGAATGCAAGCTCGTATCGTGTATACAATTCACGCGCGTGCTCGAATCTGTTTATGCATGTTAATTAGTTGATGACGAGAACGTTGTACCTTTGATAAAAAATACGTGTTTTTTTAAATTATGCCATAGTGGACTGAATTTCAGATGCCCAGTTTTATTTAGTTCGAGTACAAAAGTCGCGGCAAACGATAGAGGGCTTTAAATAATATAGTGGAAGAGATGCAAATTCCGGATTTTACAGTAAAGACGAAAATATCTTCATTTCTTTATTCGTGACAAAGTTACTGAGAATCACCAAATGTTTTCCGCTTGGTTATTCAGTTCGTACTCACACTCTTCTATTTCTTTTCGAGATGCGAGTCATGAATGCTCTTCACACAAGAGGTTTGTGGCCCGTTTTCTCGCACCGTGTACACGCACCAATAGGAACGGAAGAACCGATGTTAAACTTTTGTCAGGGAGCTGCCAGATCTGACGATTAAAAGTAAATCTCAGGATCTACAGAATTTCAGCGTTTTGGTATTTTTGGTCAAATTGTATTAAATTTAGTCCATAAAATTTCAAACACAAAATTATAAAATATTGAGAACATAATCAAAAAAGATAAACTAACTTCGATTTTCAAAAATTGTTGGAATAACATTTTGTTTTAATTAGTACTGCCATCCTGTTTTTACCACATCTCAAAAGAAATGTATACCTAGACATATTTCGTTTATAATATTACATTTAATAGCTTTGATGAATAAATAAATTTATAAGATTACTTAAAAACAACAAACACTTTTTAAATTTTCACTTTTTATTTCTTTAAATTTCACATCTTTTTTCTGATGAAGCCAGACTTGGCGAAACATATGTCAAATTTAAAGAAATAAAAAGTAAAAATTTAAATAAGTGTTTGTTGTTTTTAAGTAATCTTAAAAATGAATTTTCATCAATTGAAGACTGAAACAATGATCAAATAAATTTATCAATCAGTTTAGTTTGGAAAACTTATTTTTTACAATATAAACACGTTTTTTTAAATTTAATCACTCGTAGAATGGCTATAAACAAAAGTGAGTTACAGCTATAACATTCAAATAGCAGAATGGGTTATAGATTATTGATTTTTCTCTTTACGGAATCTGGCAACCCTGCCAATCGACTTTATAATTGATTCTTATTGGTGCTAAATGAGCAAAAAATAACCACGCTTCCGGACATAGTACCACTCTTCCTATACGCACTCTTGACTAAATTACCAATTTATCACATATTATTAATTACCCAAAATGAACAACAAAAGAATGGCCATTTAAGAAATTTTTTTTCAGATTTCGGCCGAAATTGAAAATCAGTTTTAACCGTTGTGGTAGTAAATAACTAATTTTTGACAGTATTTCCTTCCTTTTGGGAAACCTTGTGTCATTTAGTACGCCTGAACCATAACGTCAAAGTATGGACCATAGACAACTAACGCTGAGTTTTTACAGCATTAAAAGGGGATCTATAAGAATCAGTATATGTAAAAGTAGGTTATGTTATATACCTGTTACCATATACTTAATACTAATATACTGCTAGGGAGGCCTAGAGAAAGGCGGAAACATCACGGTGGATATATATTTATTTCTATATCTTTTTACTGTATGCGTGGAGTTATGTTTTGTATTTGTTTGATCTGTTGTTAGTGGTTTCAAGGATATTTTACAAAGGATTGCTTGATCAATGTTAAAAATTTTGGAAAGAAAACCGTGTGTTGGGCCCGCTCTCGAGTTGTGGTGCTTTGTCTGTTGACGTTGAAGAGTTTTTCTGGTTTTGTTTCATCTGTTTAATATGATATTGATAACAACTTAATTAGAAAAGGTTAAAGTGTAAATATTAGCAGCCAATTTGTGAAGTATGCTTTCGGAAAAATTTACATCTATCGAGCAATCCTTTGTAAATTATTTATTTATTTAATTACTGTTCAAACAGGTTTACACCCAACTACAGAACAGGGAAAAAAGCAAATTAAGAGTAACAATAAGTAAATTAACAATAACACTTTTAACCTAAGTTTACAACAAATATCAACGATATTGAATAATTTCAGAACATGTACACAAGCTAAAAGTAAAAATTGTATCTTAGAACTGAGAACAGTTCAGACACTAAGATGAATAGACTATTTCAGTAATCTAAAAAGCAGGTCTTTATGGCTGAAACAGTACAATTAAAGATGTCAAGCTGGTAATTCACCTCATTACACTTCGAAAACATTTTATAAAGTGGAGAACGTTTTAGAATATTAGTAGGGGAAGTGGGAAGGTAAAAGGTGTGCTTTGTCCTAGATGTGAGTCTAGACACAAAAATATTTAGTTTTTGCAGAAAAATTGAGTCGTTAAGTTTATTGTTGATGAGTTTAAACAGAAAAATTACTGAATGACTGTCTCTCCAGTGGCTCAGTCTATATACTTTATGTCGGGTAAGAAGTTCAGTGTTTGTGATATCAATTCGCGGATAAGCATGATCTATTCGATATGACAGGAGTTTTACAACCATCTTTGAATTAACTCTAATTTTTGTATGTGAATAATGTAAAATGGACTCCAAATTATATCAGAATACTCAATTTTAGACCCCACAAAAGCAAAATATAACATTTTTAATGTCTCTTGTTGCACCAAAGCTCGGGAGTTACTGGCAACAAAGCCGTACATCTTGTTGGCAGCAGAGAAAACGGAATCGATATGAGCAACAAAGGAAAGCCTACAGTCAAATGTAACACCCAGGCCAATAAAAGTGGGCGGTCGCACAAGAACAGAATTATTAATTTTATATTGAAAGTCAATAGTGTGTACGACATTACTTTACACTTACTTGTATTGAGAGATAAATTATTATTTTGGCATCAAATTTCAATCAGTTTCAGATTTTGAGAAAGTCTCTTGTAGTCGGAGATACTATTGATTTTACAGTAAATCTTCAAGTCATCAGCATATAATAAGCAATTTATGTCTAACTTATTAATGATATCATTAATGAAGATATTAAATAAAAGATGCCCCAAGTTACTGCCCTAGGGGACACCTGAAGTGGCCACGTATTCGACCGACTTAAACCCATTAAAGACTACCGACTGTTTCCTATCACTGAGATACGAAGAAAAAAGTTTAATCAACGAATTTGACAGACCAAACTGAGCTAGTTTAGATAATAGAATTCCGTGATCGAGTCAGTCAAATGCCTTCGAAAAGTCCGTGTACACTACATCACACTGTACCCGATCGTCTATACATTCAGCCAGAAATGGAGTCATGTTGACAAGGTTTGTGATAGTTGAGCGTCCTTTCATAAATCCATGTTGATAACACGTAATAATATTGCTAACTTGAGAGTACATTCTATTATAAAGTAATGTTTCAAACACTTTACTGAAGTTACACAATATTGAAATTGGGCGAAAGTTGCATGTCAAATTTGTCACCCTTTTTAAAAACTGGAATAATTTTAGACGTGTTCCAAATAACAGGTATAGTAGAATATTTAAGGCAAATATTAAGTGTAGTTAATGGTGAGGCACGAATTGATGCACAATCTTTTAAAATAAAGGCTGGAATGAAATCAGGACCCATTGTCATTTTATTTTTAACCTGCTTGAGTACAGACAAGACCTCATCTTCACGAAAACCTGATATGGTGAGGTGTTGTGCATTAGTAAAGAAGTGATTAAATGTGACCGTCTGCGAGCTAACCGAAAAAGACTGGCCAAAGAATTCAGCAAAATCGTTGAGTATATCAGCAGGATTATGAAGCACTTGACCGTTATACGACATTCGATTCGATATCGCAGTACAACCTTGTTTACTGTTTATAAAAGCCCAGAATTTCTTAGGATCCCCCTTCATATTTGCTTCAACCGATCTCACATAATTCTTGTAGGACTGACTAATGTCAGATTTTATTATTGCACTTAAGCGTTTAAATTTGTCACGAGCAGGCGGGTCATTATTTTGCTTAAATTGGAGATTAAACTTTGACTTTAGTCGCAATTGTTCAATGATATCGGGAGTAAACCAGGGTGGTTTACTTTCCTTCAAGAGAGTCGCAACACTTGCGCACAACGGTGTGACAATCTACAGGTAATCATTAAAACAAAAACAAGAAATCAAAGCTATTCAATAATGTATTAATTATCATACACATCAATATGGAACAACAAAAAAAATGAAAAAGAAACCCTACAATTCTTAGTCATTAGACAATTTAAAAGTTTTTTAGAATTGTCTAACTTTCTATTGACATATATGTTAATTAGATGAGTGAACATAAAAATCAATTAAACCATGTAGTACAGTTTCATGTAAACCCAACAATCTCATAAATACTAAAAATAATTTAACTGATTTAATTTTCACCTTAAACAAAAAGTTGGGTACAACCTCTATACTTTGCATTAAATAAATGCTCCCTTTTCACAATATAATAAATACATATCATATTCTTGGGGCACTAAATTGATTACATCAATAACAATATTGATTATCATAATATACACGACAAATAGATATTGGAGCTATAGTGCCTAAACATTATGTTATATACTAAAGCCTAGCTAATAATAGTACGAGAAACACCATTTATATATCTCATTTTGTAGAACAACCACCGATTTAAATCATTCTACATTAGCAATGTTTTGAATGAAAGCAGAAGATTCAATTCGTGTGATTTTGACATTTGTGTGCTTAGTTGTAAACCACAATGAAAATACATTTATAATGTAATTGATTCTTGAAAAAAACCACTAATTCTATGCAAAGTATAGCTTGTAAAATTAGACGCTATTCTCCTCAAGTCATTTTTTTGCCTTGGGTCACTTCTTAGGCTTAGATATGATTTTGTCAAAAAACCTATGACAAACTAACTAACTGAATATCTCTTCTGTATATTTTTGAAGTGGACTATAACAAAACATATTTTAAAGGATTCATATTGTGTAAAGAATTCAAAACTTGTCCAATTTTTTACACTATTCACTATTTCATTGAAAATAAAACGTGCTTTATATCTAACTATAAATGGCAAATAAAAAAATATATTCTTATAGAAAACTGTAGCAAGCATACAGTTATTAGGAACTGAAATGGCTTAATATTTAAGATTGTCACAAAAAAAGTAGTAACAATCAAAAACATGGACAGTCACATTAATAAATAGAAAATTCGAGAAGACATTTAAGAAAATTCGTGTACAATGGTAACTTGGCGAGTGATATATGAGGTGTGACAGACCTGGTGCAAACTAGTATTTGGTTTTATTTTACCTTGACTTGGGCCAAGTTAAAGTTAGTGGCCAGTTTAATTCACCTAGAGTTATCAAATCCAAGAATCTAATTGTAGTACAAAATTTTTGGATAATAGTGGAAAGTGCATACCTAAAAAACTCCAATTTTATTGGGTACACAAATAAAAATTGAAGAACAAGAATACACTCAAAACTAACTAACCTCAACCTCTTGAGAACACTCAAGTGTTCAAAAACCAGTATAGATATGATTACCATCCGTGCAAATATGATGACAAAATAAAAAATATGTATTTAGAATTGCAAAATAAACTAATGTAAATGTTTATATTAAATAAATACTGAAATTAAAAAGACGATTTAAACAAATTATTATTTGTTAAAACTGTATAAAAATTAGCCACAACAAAAAAGTGTAAGTATTATTACATGTGTTAACATAAACTAATCTGTTTGTTTTCTTATTCAATTGCTATGAAACTTAATTCTGTATTTTTTAATTATGTAAATTATCACCCCTCTTAATCCAGCAATAATATGTATAACATAAGAATATTTTATTGTTTTCATAGATCACTGACTAAAAAATGACCCAATGCTATAATCGCTTTTGGCAGCAGCCATAATTTTCTGTATCTGTGAATAACACTGTTGAATTATTATAAGAGGAGAGATGCTAGCAAGACAAAATTATCCACTTTTTGGATCTTCATGTGTTTCCGTTTTTGAATTAAAAACTACAAATGAACTGAAACGATTTTAAAAATCGGCTATAAAGTGGATTGGTTGAAAAAACAACAGTGGATGATCTTGAATTAACTCCACTCATCATGATGTTTTTACGATAAATTCGTTCACTTTTTGGTCATGATTTTCAAATATTCAAGAGCATGATGGGCTGCAGAAGCCTGGGCCTCTTTAGCAGTCAAACCTGTACCAAAGCAAACGGCAACTGGTAGAGTTGATAGTTGTACCAGACATTGGGAACGACCACCCAAAGTTTTTTCCTCGATTTCCACATAAGTGATTTCAAAGTTTTGCTCCGTAGCGATATCTTGTAAGAACTGAACGTAATTGAATTCTTTGGAGCTCAAAACGATATTCTGAAAAGGAATTGATAAATTAGTAAAGGTTCTTACAATACATAAAATATATGAACACATAATAAGTAGGTTCATAGGGATCAGACAAAGGGTGAAAGGCAAAACTATTCTGTAACAAGTGAAAATAAAACAGTTTTCTGAAAAGGTACTATGTATCAAAATACAAAACGAGATTAATTATAGATACATATATAAAGTGAGCAAATACAATCAGTATTTTTTCGCAAACTTCTTTTGTTGGTCTAATAAGTAATATAGGGGCATTTCATGTGAAGCGGACAGCCAAGATGTCAGATGTTGGATTATATTCATCTCTGGATCAATTGTACGTTTCAATCACCCGATGAATGAATGTACATCACTATTTTGTTTTTATCAAGCCTAGTTGCCAGTTTATGAGCCTTTAAATAATTGACTAACTTTGAGCAATGGATTCTTTGAAAGCTATTCCGCTATTATTCAAAAAAGTGGACAATAAACTAAGTATCATTTTTGGGAAATTTTAATATTAATAAACATATTAGTAAACATTTGAAATAGCATTCGGTTTTATATTGTTATGTCAAAATGTAGCTTGTAGTCCATAAATCATATTTGCAAAGTGTTAAAATGAGATCTGGATTAATTTGGATATGAACTAAACTGTGAAGGTGTTGCATTGAGCTTTAGTCTTATGTTAATCGTTTTACAGACCAACGGTTTATATAACTATCTTTATTTAGTTTGTTAATGTAATAAGATAAAAAAGTTACTTGTTCCAAGTTATAATGGATGCAATTAAACAGTATGTATTCAAAAAGAAGGTTTTATTTTGAAGTTTTTACAATGTTACATTTCATACTATAACTTGTTCGTATGATAGCAAGGCCATCTGTGGATGGTATGAAAACGTGATACTTTTATGGAACAATCAAAACGATGTTGCAGAAAAATTCTTTTTCATTGAAGGTTTTCCTTGGAGCAGTAATATGCAGTCTTTTCGGTTAACAGTGATTTTTTCCATTCATACAACCTTACAACCTTTCTGGGGTAGTGATTTCCCTATACGCTAGCAACTGTAGGCTTGCATGTGTCACTAATCTTTTGATATACCAAACAAGATCATCCTATGTGACGTAGAATGAAAATGAATTTCAGCTTCGATATCAAAATCTTCTTAAAGATTTATAAAAATAAATCTATTTTTAAAATGTTGCGAGGCTACGTCTGTGCAATGTATTGGAATTGGCTTTTTTTAACAGTTTTAAGTGCCTGTTGTGCAGCAATGTATGCATAAAGTATCAATACTTCCAAGCCATTACAAAAGCAGCAATCGACAAAATCATGTGAGGGAAGCATTCTGTACCTGTCCATTGCTCAAAATGCACACTAGTAACTTGATTATCATCCAAATTCCACTTAGTACATGAAAATAAAACACAATGTTCATTTGGACCTAATTTTGTAGCCGTTAAATGTTAAATTATTGTAGGATTTGAACACATCATCCTTTGTAGGCAGTCGCTGTCGGATGGAAAGTCCATGTAAATAAATCAATATGTCCTCCACTCAACACCAGTTTAACATTCGGCTGGTGTGATCATTCTAATAATAGATTTAACTTTATAAATCTATAATTTATATAGATTTAATCTTTATATTTATAAAGATTTTCATATCGAAGCTGAAATTAATTTTCATGTGACGTCACATGGGAAAAATCCGTGCGTGGTCTTCGTGTGGGAATCTCAAATGTTTAAGGACAACTGCAAGCCTACAGTTGTTAGCGATTAGGGCAATCACTACCTCAGGCAGGTTCAGTGTTTCACATACATGATTGGACAAATTTAGCTTTAACCGAAACGATTGTATAATACTGGTCTAAGTAAAACCTTCAACAAGGGTTTTCTCCAACAACGTTTTTATTGTGCTGTAACTATTTCTGACACCAAAATGTATCATCACATTTTCATACCAACCACAGTTTTCACACTACGAAATGAACTAGTTATAGTGCGCATTGCAAAATGGTAAAAATTTCTAAATTAAACTTTCCTTTTCGAATACATACCTCTTTAATTTTGACCATTATAAATTGAAACAAGTAACTTTTTTATATTATTATATCAACAAACTAGATGAGTATAGTTATAAAACTCATTTATATTGCGTAGCCGAATTTTTTAAACCCTTGGTTTGTAAAACGGTTAACCTATGAAATCGCTCAATGCGGCCCCTCGGCACTTTAGTTCATCTATCTACAAAACAAATGCAGATCCTATTTTAAAATTTTTCACTTATTATTTACGAACTACATTTCAACATAAAATATACAAAAAATAACAAAGTTTAGTCAAATCCGATTTCAAATGTTTACTTTCGGTTTTCTGTGGGTTTTCTGCATGAAAAGAATTAAATTTCAAGTTGTAACAGCTAAAAAGTACATTCAACGTTATCAAAAGCCAATACTTACTTTATTTTCCACCTTTTTGCATAATATCAGCAATAGCTTTTAAAAAATCCCTGGAATTTATTTAATTATTTAAAGGCTTATAAACTGGCAACTAGACTTACTAAAATCAAAATATGTATTAATTTACATTCAATTAAGGTCATTTAGAAGTACAACTAATCCAAAGATCAAAATCTGACATTATTTTCGTTGTCCGCTTCACGTGAAATGCCCCATTAGTCAGAAAATGTGTCCATTTTGAGTCCGAACATGGCTAGTAATTCACTTCATATATTCTGTTTTATGTCTAGTATGTCATCTATTGTGAACAGCTTTCTTATTTATGGGCTCCATAAGGTGAGCATCAGCAATTAATCATATAAAGATAAAAAGTGTTTCACACCTTTATGAAAAAAATGACTTTTACTTCTAACATTTCGGAATTTACATTTACCTGTAATTCACCCAATTTCTTTCCTGATGAATTTTTCAAAGTTTTGTGGAACTGTGATACCTTGTGTGACTGCTGGTTGCTCAGCTTGGTGATTTTACTATCTTTCAGACCTGCGTAACGTTGTTGTATGTTGCCCAGCTTCAGTGACAACTAAAAAATACAAAATTGAAATGACAAACCTGTGCCAAGATGAATTTTACTATCTTTCAATAAAATATAACAAATTAAAATAACTATCATTTCAATTCTGCATTAAACAAGGAATTTTAAAGATTACTGAAAGGCAGTAAAATCACCCTAGCACAATGTCATATTTAACTTGTGGATATACAAAAGTAAAAAAATATATTTAACCAATTGGCAGCCGTAAGTAACACCTTATATCCTTGTTCTTCGGTCGTAAGAGTTGCGATTAAAATGTTATTTCAAAAGGTAAGCTGTTTTATTCTTTACTTTTAGATATACAAAAGTAACAGAAAAGAAAGTTTAAATTTATTTAGCTTACTGCGTAATCGCAATGCATCCGAGGGGCGCGGGGATTATGGCAATCGGTAGAGTGGCTCTTGGGAATTCAGTCGTTATGGAGCGTTTCTCGGGAGCAATCGCGCATTGTGCGTGCGAGTTTTACAAAAACAGTGATTCGGTGACTGTAGCGTGTAGAAGCTTTGCAGTATTCGAGGTTTTCGTCACTTAAATGATGAGCGAAACATTCCTCTTATTGGAAAATGGGTTAAAAAGTTTGAAGAGACCGGTACATACAATGCTCGAAAAACCAAAGTCCGGGCGACCAAGGTCATCAAGAACGGTACAAAACGTGGAGAGTGTTACTCAGTCTGTTTGTGACGATCCGAACCTTTCAATTCGGAAGCGTGCAAGTGCTTTAAATGTGCGTAGATCGTCATTGCACCGCATTTTGCACAATGACCTCTAAAGCTGCACCCCTAGAAAATTCAATTGGTGCAAGAATTAAAGCCCCAAGATGGCAGTCAGAGGCTTGTCTTCGTAAATTAGGCAATTGAGCCTTTTTCAACGTTTACCAACGTCTTATTTTCAGATGAAACTCATTTTCATCTTAATGGACACGTAAATAAACAGAATTGCTGCTACTGGAGTGCAACTAATCCGAAACGCAAGCATCAGAAACCCCTTCATTCGCCAAAAGTGACCGTATGGGCTGCGTGTCGGCTCGAGGAATTATCGGGCCTTATTTTTTTGAAGACGAAAGAGGGCGTGCAGTTACAGTGAATTCAGAGCGTTATGTGGAGATGTTAGACAACTTCTTGGAGCCTGAACTGCAAAACTTTCCTGGCTATAACCAAAGAACATGGTTCTAGCAGGATGGAGCAACGTCACACAAGTCCAATACGTCCCTGCCACGATTTCGTGAAATTTTCCCAGGCAAATTGATCTCCAGGGGAGGTGACATAAACTGGCCTCCACGCAGTCCTGATTCAACCCCTATGGACTTTTTTCTATGGGGGTATCTTAAATCTAAAGTTTACGCCAATAAACCGGCTTCCCTGGCACATTTGAAAGAAAATATCAGTCACGAAATGAAAGCTATCCACCTACCGAGCCGTCATAAACAATTTTACTATTCGATTTTATATAATATTTAAAAAAAATAAATTCTCAAATTGTGTGTTTTAATAATAAATAAACATTTTTTCGATACACTGCTTGCTTGTTTTTTTACCCATCCACTAAATATAAACTTTCTTTTGAGACACCTCGTATTAATAAATATTTAACAATTGAACTAAAGGATCTAATGTGCAAGAGAAAGGCTGCTCACAAAAAAATATATGGAATCAAAAGGAGACCAAGATTACGCAGTGTCCGCTAACTTTAGACGGTTATGCAAGATTGAATATAATAACTCTTAAACTCAACATATCCAATCTGTGGAAGACTTATTCGCTACATTTTTTTCAGTGTGTCCGAAGATAGTTCCTGTAAACTCCCGGAGTTTAGCTCAATAAATTCTTTTAATATTATTCTTAGCAGAATTTCTTTACAAAATGTTTTTATGGAAGTAACTCAACTCCCCAACCCCTAAGCTAGCGGTCCGGATTCGGTACCCTGTATATTTCTAAAAATTGGTGTTTGTACTCTGAGTAAACCGCTACATATCTTATTCAATCGTCTATTGATACTTCATGTTTCCTTGACATATGGAAACAAAAGCTTTATCGTTCCAATTTTCCAAAATGGAAATTCAAATGATATTTCAAATTATAGAGGAGTTTGCAATCAGTGTTCATTTGTAAGATTATTGGATAGTCTGATATACGATCAACTGTCCTGTAATTGTAAGGGTATCATCAATGAAAACCAATTCGGCCTCACAAAAAAGAGATCACTGAAAATCTAGTACTATATAAAATCGACATATTGAATTCTCTAGAGAACGGAATTCAGACCGACGCAGTTTACACAGATTTTTCTAAGGCCTTTGACAAGGTAAACTTTAACCTACTATTGGCTAAACTGGAGGCTTTAGGTTTTTGTCCATCCCTTATTAAATGGTTGGATAGCGTTCTCACAGATAGAATTTAAAGGGTTAAATCAATAACTTTATCTCTAATCCAATTATCTGGTATCCCTCAAAGGTTCACATTGCGCTCCGTTTTTATTTAGTTTGTTCGTAAATGACATTTTTACTGTAGTTCAGAATTCTTCAGTTAGAATGTTTGCAGACGAGCTCAAACTATATATGCCCATAAATTGTTTGCAGGATGCTGGGATGCTCCAAGAAAACTTAAGAGCTATCTGGGAATGGGCAAATGGGAATAATTTAAATTTGAACATTAGTAATGCTGTGTTATAAGCTTTTATAAAGGTCCCAAATAATACTCACTCAATAAGGTAGTACTACAATATGTGAAAGTTATAAAGGAACTTGGTGTATGGTTTGATGAATGATTCTTTACTCCCTCTCATGCGACCAATTATGGTCAACATTCTGTGATTGTTAGATTGCTACGATTACTTACCGAATTGGAAATTGATAGTTTTTAAAGTAAACTTTCTGTTTAAAAAAACAAATTAAAAGTACTGTGATTGTTCCATATTTTAATCATCTATTGTTTAGCTAATTAAAAATTATTTTTTGTGTTGTAGTTTACATACTGTGACGAATTATATACTATTTTTCGTCAAATTGTTTGTATATTGGGGAAATCGCGTAAACTTAATAAATAAATAAATTAACTGGCTGAAGTGAAATCAGAGAAGAGAAGGAAAAAACTTTATATAGTACATTGAAAATCCAGAACCGTAGTAAAAGATAAGTGTAGATTACAAAAAATAATGAAAACAATTGAGCGTCCCGGTAACTGTAACAATAAAATTAATTTTCTTGAGAAAGAACTGTCTATTTATCTAACATCTACAATTATTTTATTTATTCACATACAATAGCATTGTTGAGAGACCTTAGCTAAAAACAATCAGGAATGGTAATTATTCAAATGTTTTGCAGCTTTCAGTTATTAAAAATTTATTTTTTACTTAATTCAATTCGTTTTGGTGACATTGGTTTTAGAAAACATCTTGTATCAAGAGCTGTGTATATAACAGCATTATAACTGGCGTCCGATAGATGTTTCGTCTGAAGCAGATCTGGATTGGTTCAGTAAATACTTCACTAATGATTTAGTATGATACAATATGTATATACTGTGAATTAGCTATTAGTTACACATTTTGTGGTAGCAAGATATATTATCATGGTAACTAGAAATTTACTGTGAATAGAAACAAAACGGCTTTTAAAAATATACCGTTTCGTCTTCAGTTTTATTTAATGTACATTACTTGCTCATTTGCTGGACAAAATGTAATTACTCATTGCATTAGACTGAATAGACTACTTTGTTGATTATTTCATATAAAGACCTGACTTGCATTCCTACACTCATTTATTTAACTTTTTCCCTTTGTTGAAAATGTATACGTTGTATGTGACATGTGTACACCTTTATGGTTGAAACTGATAATCCCCATAAGTCAGCTCTTTTACTTACTCTTTATAACTGCGTCTTTATGTAAAAACACATGCGCTGAAGGTGTTTTGTACAATATATAATTTTAATCTTTTTGCCAATTGTACCCTGAACCAAAACCTTTCTATAAAATTACAATCCAGTTTATTGCAACTACTATAGTTCGTAAATTGGCAAAAGCAACATATATTAATAGCTATTTGATTTATTAGTTAAATTGTTAACTACTATTAAAACTAAATAAATTTTGGTCTAAAATTTAGCCCCTAATGCCCCACAGCCTTTTTAATATTTGTTAAGAGTTATAAAATTGTTCGTGTTCCTCTCGTGCCGTACCGATGTGCGGTTGTTCGTATCATTCCTCCGATAATTTCCAATTTTATTAAAGTTATAAGTGATAGTTATTCATGAAATTTATATCGGAAAAATCATTTATTCTTGGCATATGAAATTAAGGTATTTTGTTGTCCGATTGTTACCGAATGATTTTTGTAGTTTAATAAATTAACCATTATCTGCAATTCAGCAATAAAAACCAAAAACAACGAACACTGACAAAAACTATTGTGATTTATCGGTAAATTTTTGGCAAACAGTGGCAGGACATTGAATTTTTATCGCAATTATGGTGTGTGCTAAGTGTAAAAAGAACATTAATGGAGATGTTGCTGTCATTGCGTGCGATAGCTGTAACCGACTTGTGCATAGAGAGTGCTCTGACCTTAATGCTTCTGAACTTAAAGTGATGGATTTGAAAGGGAAGAGACTACTGCGTTGAAGACTGTCAGGCCGGTGTGAAACTAATTCCAACTTTATTGGCCAAAATTGATAAACTTGAATCAGATTTAAACACTATCAAAAATGAGACTAATAATATAAATTTACAATCTAAAGATAATATTACGAAAGAAATCCATGAACGACAAAAATGAGCATCTAACATTATGATTTATAATTTACCGGAAAAGGGTAAAGATTTGGATGATGTCAAAATCATTACAGACATAGCTTCAAACAACTCGAGAACATGGAACACATCAATTGTTAAGGTGACTAGGGTGGGTAAGCCAAATAAAAATGGCGCTCGCCCACTTAAAATAGTTTTTGATAAAATTTCTCATGCAATCAATATACTGAAAAATAAGAAAACTCTCAATGCGCGTTTGAAAATTTATATCGAGCCGGATATGACGTCTTCGCAGCGTGATAAGATGTCAAGTTTGAAGGCAGAACTTCTAGATAGGAAAAACAAAGGAGAAAATGTTGTAATTAGGTATTCCAAAGGTATTCCATTCATCACAAGTTTAAACTAGAACTGCCCAACTTCACAGATGACTTGTTATGCATCTACCAAAATGTCAGGGGGTTAAACACCAAATTGGATGAATTTTATTCGTATGTAAGTGATGCAGAATGTGACATAATTGCCTTAACTGAGACATGGCTTCAACCAACTGTAAGTAACTCTGAATTATTTTCTGGCGATTATTTAGTCCTTAGGAAAGATCGAGACCTTATAACAACTAATCGCACCACTGGCGGTGGCGTTTTATTGGCACTGAAAGGCACTATTGAATCTACATGTATTGATTTAACCAATATGGATTTAATGTTTAAAGATATTGATTTACTTATCTGTAAGTGTAAAATTAAGCACAGTATTTTTTATATTATATTATCATTACTTATATTCCACCATCGATCTCAGTCGATGTTTTTTGTAAATTTCTGGAATATCTTGAATGTTTAGATTTTTTACATACTGCAGACATTTTATTTTTTGGTGAGTTCAATGTACCGAGCTATGTAGACTCTAACCCTAACGATAGAAGTGTGACTGCTTTACATAACTTCATGGATATATTTGCACTACAACAATTTAATAATCTTAGGAATATATCAGGTCGTATTTTAGATCTTGTACTATCAAATAAAGTCTGCATAGTTAGTCTTAATGACCCTCCAATTGTTAAAGAGGATCAGTATCATCCATCTTTATACATTCAATTCAAAGTTGTGGAACATAACACAGTATTTCCAACGAATATAAATAAAAAAGGTACAACTTCAGAAAAGGTAATTTTGTTCATTTATATCAACATCTGTGTTACTTTTCCGTAAGTACAAACGCACGAAGGATATACAGTTTCTTAATGAATACAGAAATGTAAGATCCCAGGTCAAACGTCAAATAAGTATAGCGTATAAATCATATGTCAGTAATTTAGAAAATTCGGTTCTTATTAAATCACAGAAGTTTTGGTCTTATATTAATCTCAAGAAAAGAACTTCTCGTATTCCTGGCACAATGTTCAATGAAAATCAGTGCTTCCATGATCCACAAGAGATTGCCAATCAGTTTTCAAACTTTTTCAGTAGTGTGTTTGTCTCCAGTAGTGACCCTGTTGATGACGACAATAATCAATTTGAAGTCCACTCTACTGATATTCTTAATATCAGCAATATCACTGAAGACGAGCTTATTAATTCAGCCAAGAAACTCAAGAATAAAATAACCGCTGGCGCTGATGATATACCATCATTTTTTGTCCGTGATTGTATCTCTATTCTTGCATATCCTTTAAAACTATTATTCAATATGGCACTTGAGACATCGACTTACCCATGTAGGTGGAAAATAGCCAAGATCATCCCCGTATTCAAGTCAGGCGATAAGTCGCAAATACATAACTATCGCCCAATTTCTATTTTATGTAACCTATCTAAAGTCTTTGAATCTGTTTTGTATGGGCGCATCTACCCAGCTGTTCAACACTTAATTACGGATTATCAACATGGGTTCATGTGCTGCAGGTCCACCGAAACTAACCTTCTTAATATTACCCAACAGCTTTGTCAATGTGTAGATTTTGGAGGGCAGATGGATGTGATCTATACAGACTTCTCAAAGGCTTTTGATAAAATGAATCATAATCGGTTACTACAAAAACTAATGTCACAATTTGGATTTTCCCTTTTACTATGAAACTTTGCAAGTCATACATAGAGAATAGGCGGCAGTTTGTTTTTTTTAATGGATATCTCTCTAAAAGCTTCAGGGGTGCCCCAGGGCTCGAATCTTGGACCACTATTATTCCTCCTTTTTGTGAACGACCTGTGCAGTTCTCTGCGTACTAATAAGTTACTCTATGCTGACGATCTTAAAATTTATCTTCCAATAACAACATTGGACGATTGTGCACGATTACAAAATGATCTTTCTAATCTTATTAGATGGTGTAAGAGTAACAAATTACCTTTGAATGTAGCAAAATGTAAGGTTATCTCATTTAGTAGGAAAAAGACTCAATTAATATATCAGTATAAAGTCAACGACACTATGTTGCTCCGTGATACTACCACTAGAGATTTGGGTGTAATTTTTGACTCCAGTCTCAATTTTATCGATCACATAAACTCAATGATTACTGAAGCTTACAAAATGTATGGGTTTATCATGAGGAACTGTCGAAGCTTTGAAAATGTTGCGGCTTTAAAAACTTCATATTTCAGCTTCATACGTACAAATCTTGAGTACTGTTGTAACATATGGAGCCCACAGTATAATATTCATATTGTTAGAATTGAAAATATTCAGAGAAAATTCCTAAAATATTTAATGTATAGGGTGGATGGAACGTATCCAACAAGGGGAATAGAATACTCCATATTACTTACAAGATTCAATTTTCAAAGTCTACACTCCAGAAGAGTTGAGAAATCCATAGTTTTAGTTTATAAATTGGTTCGTTGCCTAATTGACTGCCCTGATTTACTGGCTCTCTTGAATTTTTATGTGCCACAATACCAAGTGAGGAGTAACATAGCCTTTTACTGTTACAAGTCACGCACAAATTTACTTTTGAATTCACCATTAAATACTATGTGCCATAACTTTAATAAAATATCAAATATTTGTGACATGTTTCGTGATTCTCTGTATCACATAAAACATGTAGCTCGTTATACTTTCACTTAGTTCTAAGCCTTTCTCATTTTAAGATTATTAATTTTATTGTTATTTATATTTAATTTTAATAGTAACTGTTATTTTGTTAAACTTTTATACTTTTTGTATTTTGGAATGTATATGAATACTATTATAGTGAATTTGTACATTGCTCTGTAATTGGATTGTGAAATCTGTTGGGCAATAAATGCTATAAATAAAAATTAATTAATCCATTTTCTTATTATTTCTTAGTAAAATATATTAAAACTTACATCTTCGTCACTTCCAAATCCTTGAGGTATAGCACTTGCTTCCATTGGCAAATCTTGTAGTGCTTGCCACATCTTGTGAGCTGCCATTCTTTTAGCCAATTTCTTGGATTTTCCAGTACCGATTTCACGGAATTTCAAAACTTGACAAGCAATTGTAAATTGTCTTTCATGGGGTAGACCTTCCTCGTGTTCCATTTCATAGCACGGTGGTGGCCAACGACGAGACATGCACATTTCCTGCAACCATCCTATTGGATTTCCCATCACTTTGTCATCAAATGGTGACACTACTTGGTTTGTTCTAAAATGAGACATGCAAATTTTTGTCACAATAAAACTAATAATTTAAAACATGTGTCTAATAATGTGAAACAATAACCATTAAATATCGTGTAAGTATGCAGGGTGAACATAATGCAGTGATAGAATTGATCAGTATAAATGAATAAGGCTTATATAATTTTTGTCAAGTTTAATGGTTTACCACTAAAAATTTGTTCAAAGTTGTCAACTAAAGTAAGCATTTACGTCTGTTTTTAATGCTTTATTTGTAAAAGAGCAACAAATTTATCAACTGAACAGAACAATAAAAATATTATCTACCTTTCTTTTTGAATGAAGAGGTATTTAACGCAATATTAATTTATGATTTTCAAGAGGGTTCAGGAAACAGAAAACGTGGCAACATTATTGGGTTAAATTGGCTTTCGTTCGATCTAGCGTAGATCATTATCCAGGAATTATTGCGGAAGGTTCTGGTTCAGTATTGCAAAAAGTTTTGTTTTGAATCTAATATTTTGACGTGGTTTGATTAGCTTAGAAAGTTAGTTTTATTTAAATATAAAATTGAACAGTCTTCTGTGGATGTTTTTCAATTTTTTTGTATATTTATGAAACATGAGGGCGAAAATGTTATAAATGGAATAAAAAACAACTGAATTCTTGGTGAATCTATTTAATGATATTCGAAATTCATGTTACTTGTAAAATTTCTCAATTCTATGTTGTCGGTGTAGGTTTTAGGCACTTTTTTTATTTCAAGATAGATCAATACGTCATTATTATTAAATGCTTACCCTGGTGAGAAAAAGTTAAAATCAACAACTCTGTTGGAAATTAATTTGTAGTGTTTCAGTAAATTGAACATAACATATTGACTTTTTCTACAGAATGAATTCCTTTGAAAGAACTTATTAAAAATCTATTGAAAAGGAGAAGACATATTTATATATTCTGAAAGATAGTCATAGCATCTCTGGTTTGTATTTTTTCTGATTTTTTTAGGAATAACACCACAATTGCTTGAAAATCTGTATACTTCAAATAGTCCAAACGTTTCAAGGTCTAAATTAGATCTCGTTTTCAATGGTAATAACTTAATACAAATGAACAAGAAAATTAAATGGTTCGTAATGACAAATTTAGTAAATCACAATTTGACATTAATGTCAAATTGTGGTGTTATTCCGAAAAAAATCAGAACATATACAAGACATCTCATGTCATAAAAGAATAGAATATATACAAAACTAAATTCAAATTTGAAACTTAAATACCGTTCACTTTTTACTGTACTCTTTGCGTACCATAGTACCGTACCATCTTATGCATGTATGGCAAGGTTGCCAGATCTATTGAAATTCCAGTTTCAGACAAGCAGGGAATGAAAGCATTTTCTTATATTTACCCTTATATATTTTAAAGGAAGCGTTTTAAATTTATAAAAAATATACACTTTGATTTTCCACACATAGACTTTTTATTTTATCCGCTTCAGGATTCGCTTGATTTTTATCAGAATACATTTGGCCCCAAAAATTAACATTAGAGTTTTGTTTTACTAATAAACTTTCAGAGAAGTCTTTTATAATCCACTGTCTGAGTTTTGAGCCTCTCTAGATTGATTAAGTCGATGTTTAATATTTTTGTTAATATCTTTTAAACAAATGATTTAAAAATATTATGTATTTGTAATTCACATAATAAGCCTTTTATCTGATATATTACATGATGCGTTTGAAATTTGAATATTTATTTTTCATTTAATTCTATAATTTATCCCTAAAATTTCTTTGGGAGTTTTCTAATAATATAATAATTTTTTTAAATATTTTTTTCATATATTTTAAAATATCCATTTTAAATAAAATTAAAAAATATATTTTTATTCGTCATGACCCGTTAGAAACAATTATATTTTTTATTTTCAATTTAATTCTATAATTTCCCCCCAAAATGAATATTAAGGGTTTCTCCTTATTTTTCCAGTAAAGTTCAAGTGAGGGGCTATACTTTCTTTTTTTTTCAAAATTTTTCAGCTTATGGTTTCGGAGATAAGGGGGGAATGGGTAATTTTTTTTATATTTTTGTTAATATCTTATAATTAATTTATTAAAAAAAATGAAAAAATATATTTCTTTTCTTCATCATGAGCCCTTTCATTTGATATATAACATGATGGGTTAGAAACAATTTTAATTTTATATTTTCCACTTAATTCTGTAATTTGCCCCCCAAAATTAAAAGTAGAGGTTTCTCCTTATTTTTCCAGTAAAGTACCTACCTCTACCTCTATTTTTTTCAAAACTTTACGTTTTATAGTTTCGGAGATAAGGGGGGGAATGGATAAATTTTGGTATATTTTCTTTAATATATTTTAAACAATTTTTTTTAATGAAATTTTTTTATTTAATTCTATAATTTGCTCTCCAAAATTAGTATTTTTGGTTTCTCCTTATTTTTCCTGTAAAGTTCGGGCAACGTTCTATATTTCCTATTTTTGTCAAAATTTTAGGCTCAGTAGTTTCGAAGATCAGGGGGGGAAGTCGATTTTTTTTAGTCCCCCCCCCCAGAAGTACCCCTAAAATCAAAATCTTTACTTTTACGATATGTACTCCTGATCGGGTCACCAAACTATACATTGATACCAAATTTCAACCTCTTCCGTCTAGTAGTTTAGGAGAAAATTGCTGTGATGTGACAGGGGCAGAAATCCGGAGTGATATTATAAGGGTATCCGTATATTGTATATACGGAACCCTAAAAAGTTGTAATGTAATTCGGGCTGTCGACAACGAATGTCTAATTTTTATGTTGTAAACAAATGCCTGTGTATTTAGTTATATATTTCAATTTTTATTATATTTTTAAGTTGGTATTAGTAAAATGTCGATAGAAGATATTTTATGTTGGCAACAAGACAGGCGGGATGATAACAAGCAAGTTTATTATGATGTAAGTAGAAATAATAAAATAGATAATGGATAAAGGGTGTAGTTTTATTCAGTTTAACCAAAGATAAGATATATTTAAGATTTATGAAATTAGCATGGAAGTCATCGATGTTAACGTAACGTAGTCACACGTTAAACCAATTTTGTTATTTTTGATCAATCAATGACAAATATAATGACCATATTCGCATTAGTTGCAGAAAAATATTGGCATTTAATATAATGAGAATCAAAATGAAATAATTAATGTTAATTGTCTTTAACATATTTGGTATTAACAGGCAATTATTATATTATTTATATTTATACTGTGGTACACTAAATGGTGATAATTTAGTTTGTTTATTTTTATTTCTAATCACGCAATTTGGAACAGAACAACGACTCATTTTTTAAATAAATCAAATGGTAATAGCTGATAGTAATAATAATTTAAAATCTTCATTTATCGCGGAACAACTCGACGCTCGCATATTTCAACACGACAAGAGCAAAAAATTGAGGCAAGGCGGCTCACCCCCTTAATGCACCCTGCTCACAACCCTAAAGACACTAAAATCGTTGTTTATAGTAAACGCAACATAATCTCATTCATTTGTGACTTGAGTCCCTCTGTATAAACTGTGAATTGAGTGATGTGACTTACTGTTAAACAAGTTTTATTTTTAAACAAATAAGAGACAATTATAATGACCATAATAGCAGTGTCATAATGAATGTTGTTAGTCTTTGCATATTAATAGTCAAAAGATATTTAATTACAAAATATTTTTTAGGTAATACAGGTTCATAAATAAATAAGCACGTTAAATAATCAACAAGATTTTATGATTGTTGTTTATAATTATAAGTTAAACAAATAATGAATGAAATTGTGAGAAGCTTGAAGCCACAGTGATATAATTCTAGATTCAGCCCAATAGAATTCAATAAAACCTAAATTTCCATAACACAGAGATGCTTTTTATTTTACAAAACTCATTGTTTGCTCAAATGTATACCTTTTACTTAATATAGTTTAACTGGTAATAAATGAATCTCAGATAACTGTGATTTTTTATGTCTAGAACTATGTATATTTATTACACAATATGATTTTTTTTTTGATCAGAAAGTTATAAATATGATAAATTTGATAGTATTTTACCGTCGACATTTTCGTTTTCAAACTAAATGTAAAAAGTTCTATAGAGTCGTCTTATAATCTAAAGTTTAGCTTTTATAACTAAAACCTATTGTATAATTCATTAAATTATGCTGCAATTGAACCCCAATATTAATTGGTAGAAAGGAATACTAGATTTAACTAATGTTAAACTTTGTTTTATTCTAAGACTATTCTAAAAATTGTTATTCTAATTCTACTGTTAATAAATTTTAAAGATTGTTAAAATCAAGACAGAAAATAACGTAAATATCTCTGTATGATTATCAAACTTCTATAATTATCATTTGTTTAATTATTTTAAGAATTTAAAAAGATTTATTTATTAGGCACGTATTTTGAATATTTCATTTTGATGTCAGTACCGTGGCCGTGAAATTTCTAATTTTTGTTCTAGTTTCTTTTCTATTGAAGTTGAAGAATAACTACGTTATATAGAACACAAGTTTTAAAGCATTTATCTGAGAATCACCCATATGCACTTTTATCTTTTGGTACACTAAATGTAGATAATTTACTAAATAATTTGGAACAGAGTAACGACTCATTTCTTGAAGTCATTTCAATGTAGATATGAGAAAGTTTATTTTCTTTATTCATTCTTTTTTTTTCAATTCACTTCTTGTGCTGGTGGAAATGCAGATTGTATATTACTGTAATTTTTATTTGAAGTTTATCTTATACTTATGTACAATTTCTATGTATGCTTTGTCAATCCTAGAACTGGCTTCATCCTTTGTGAATCTAGGAACAACATTTACAATAATATTAATAGCTTGCAATATCTTTATCCTCACTCGACAACGAACTCATTGACTAAACTCCTCTCGCAACATATGAATCCGGCCTAAGACCTGAGAGACTTTTCTGTAATTCATTTAACTAATTCGTGGTTGGGAATGTTGTAGGTAACAAATAATGAGGACAAATGTGACTGTAGAAACGTCGTACAGAGAATAGTACTATGCATATTCAAAAGTTTTAGGGTTTAGTGAACCCAGTTATTAATGTTAATGTTTAAGAATTTAATTCTTTAATTATATCTCAGACAATTTTCAGAGGTTATTTTTAGTTTCAAAGTGTTTATACAGTGAATGAAATTAATTTTGATGGTAAAAGACATGATAGCATAGGCGTACAGTATTTCGGGGTATAACTGCAGTTGCAGTGAATGTTATGCATAATTTTGAGGGCTAGGTTGAACCCCCCCAAATCCCCTGGGTACGCCCATGCATGATAGCCTCCCTTGCCTCTCAATGCTCCAATGATATTCCTGAATAATTTTAATTTATTATATATATATTTATGTGGAAAGGGAACAATTGTTTTATCCTTCCAAATGGTTCTCGGTCCTCGGTTTATATATTTTTGATTGAGAAATCTTGGGTTTTTGGGACCATTGAAATAATTTTAATTTAGTTTTTCGTGGTGATTATTTTATTTTACGTACGTTTCGACCAATTCTTGGTCTTTTTCAAAAATTTTCTTTTTTGTAAACTAATGACAACCTATGAAATGTATAAATAAACAAAAAACTAGTCAAATAATAAAATACTGTTACTTACATAATTTTACACACACTTAACCACTGTAAATAAAATTAACATATTTGAAAAGTATTGCGCCACTACAACGAAATTTATCTGTCTGCCACATGATAGTCAATATGCAAGTTGTGTTCGCCTCTTCGGGCCGCAAAGAAATAAATCACTCGTTCGTTTGCAGTTTTAAGAGTTTGGTCATATACCTACGAGGGCGGTATAATTATTTATCAGTTTGTTTCTTTAAATAGATTGCTGTATATTGTGCTTAGATTTTTGGTATCACTTTTTGCATTTACAGTACATGTTTGTTTCTGTATATATATCATTTCATATATTTCCCGTTTAATTTGATTTGATTCACTTTGCAATATTTTAGTTTTTTCATAGTCAAGTGTGTTTTGTTTCCATCATGTGATTAGTTAAGGCGGTTTTATTTTTTTGTCGTACTTATGACTATTAAGTCTATTTTTTAATAGCTGCGATGTTTGACCGATATATGTCCCTTTACAATTTTTACAAGGTATTTCGTATATGACATTACTCTTTTTTTCTTTCTTAATTTTCGTTTTTAATTTTGTGAACAAACTTACATATCTGTTGCCCCAGGTGTTCCATTTGTTTGGTTTGCTTGTTCAGGTGTAAGTTTCCCAACCAAAAGATCAAGTAAATTTCTAGCTGCAGCATGTTTTGCATCCTTCTTTGATCTTCCAGTCCCAGTGGCTACCAATTCATTACTCAGAAATACTCTGAAAGTATAAAATATATTGTATAAATAAAGGTCCGCCAAACCTAATCAAATGACTATTAATTTTGTATTGCTTTTAGTATTCATAAAAGCGCCAAATCTGAATATAAAAAAAAAATAAATGTATCTTTATTTTCATGTTGAACCTATTACACAGGCCGACAAGATGAGACCGATTTTTTTTGTCCACAAACCAGACTTATACTTTCTTGAAGGTTTTTGATGTGCTGAATCGTTTTTGCCCACTCTTGAGATTATATATAGACAACAAACAAAAAAAATATACACAGCATATTAAAGTATGTCTTTCTCCTTCGAATTGGAGTGTTAATTTTCTTATACCTGGCAAACCACTGAAATAACGTAGGTATGATACAGTAGATCACATACCTCTAACTACAAACTCCAAGCCTACACATCCTAGGTCCAAATAACTCGGTCCCGCACACCCCAAGCCACACACCTCTAGCTTAAGAAACCAAGAAAATATAATTAACATGCCTAAAAATCGACATTTACAATTTATCCCCTATAGGAAAATTAGCAAATTTATAAACAAATTTGAATTCAGCGCATCAAAAACTTTCAGGAAACTATAGCCTTGTTTTGCACTTGGTCTATTAATGTGACATTTTGAAACATTTTTTAGGTATGACAAGAGAAAGTAGTTAGATGGCAGATAAGAATAAGATGTTGTAACTGAATCCAACCCTATTTTTTAAATTTGTGCGACAACACAATTTGGTATGGTATGCGTTTTATTTAGAAAATCAGTTACTAATATTATTGTCTAAGTGCTTCTTGGGAAATAACGCTACAGTTTAAAGAAAACTGCTGTATATTCCAAACGTTTCGGGGTCTAGATCAGACCCCGTTGTCAATGGTTAAGAAACTACGGATTAAAAAGGCACAATTCTAAGATGTAAATTAAAATATTTGACAATGTGTATTATTTGATTTTTGACGTAACTAAGAGAATTTTATTTGTAATATACAGGGTAGCACAGAAATTTCTAAAGATCATATAATCATAAAGTTCCTTTTAAATTGGAAGAATTTGAAAGGGAGATCTTCAGAATTTTATGTGGCGCTCCTAGGTGCGACTTTGTTATAAGATAGTGCATTCGCCAAAAATGCGACAAAAGAACTTTGTTGATTCAGTGATCCCATTAAAATCATAAGGGAAAACCTAGGAAAAACCTTATGAACTATCCTGATATTGGGTTGTTCACAAGGACATGACCATTAGCAATTTCTTCCTTAATCATCGGCAACCAGGAACCACTGAATTCTACGGAGGTAATAGCGATACAATCGTTTTCATTTAACAAAATTAAAGCTGACTCTTTTAGTTTTCTTTTGGGTGTTGTGTTCTTCTTTGTGTAATATAACTGAATTTTGAAACTGTATTTTATGACCAAGGTCCCAAGCATGTTCACAAATTTTGGATTTTTCAAATTGTCGTATTTTTATGTAATTTTTGTGTTCATTTATTCGAACATTCAGAGGTCTAGAGGTTCATAAGGTTTTTTCCTAGGTTTTCCCTTATGATTTTAATGGGATCACTGAATCAACAAACTTCTTTGGTCGCATTTTTGGCGAATGCACTATCTTATACCAAAGTCGCACCTAGGAGCGCCACATAAAATTCTGAAGATCTTCCAATTTGAAAGGAACTTTATGATTATATGATCTTTAGAAATTTCTATGCTACCCTCTATATTACAAATAAAATTCTCTTGTTACGTCAAAAATCAAATAATACACATTGTCAAATATTTTAATTTACATCTTAGAATTGTGCCTTTTTAATCCGTAGTTTCTTATCCATTGACAACGGGGTCTGATCTAGACCCCGAAACGGTTGGAATATACAGCAATTTTCTTTAAACTGTGGTGTTATTTCCCATAAGAAGCACTTAGACATTGAAAAGTATGCCGCAAGTATCATTCAGAAAACATCTAATATTATTGTTTGAATCTCCAAAAAACAAAGCAACCGCTGATGCGACTTCCTTGGTAAGGAGAAGTGGGTACAATGGACCCGTTCCACAAACATTATGGAAAATATAAGTTAATAGAAAAATCAACCTAACATAAGAAAACTTTCAACTGAATAATCAAAGTTTAAATTACCATTTATATATCTATATATAAATAGGCAAAGACAAAACGGTTCGGTACCATTTTCTCCTCTGTCCCTCAACCGATTTACTTTATTTATGTTTAGTTTAGTAGCTGTTGACGACATTCAGTGCAGAATGCTTAATTTTTTTATAATATTAGTTCATTCATAAAATAAAATAAAATAAAAAATTCATACTTTACGTCCACACTGTCAATGCCAAACAGTGCCGCCCGGAGAGAAAATCGTAAGAAAAACTCAATTAAACAAAAAACTAACAAATTTTGATCGGTTCCGAAAGTAATTCCACATTATCACGCTATTCTGATCTCACGCATAATAATTTATATTATATGATAATAACCATTTATTTGGTACTCGCAAGTTTGAAACTTTCATTTCTTTCTAAATCTGGTTTGTCAATTAAAATTAGAATTGTCTATTGTGTAGCAATCGATCAATGTGTTTCCGATAATATTTTATTATTTTAACATTATGCTTTTAATTTGTTTCTATTTCAAAGGCTTATAGTTTCAAACAATTTAACTAAGATTACAAAGCCCATGATATGAATACAATTAGTGAGATTTAAGGTGTAAATAGTTAGATGTGACATCATGGCAATTCACGGCCATCTTCTTTTTAGCGGATTTCAATTTTGATTTCAATTTGACATATCATAAAATTATTAGCCGTTAAGTTAATGTATCTTTTCTATTCAATGTGAAAATTGCCAATGTATTATTCGAAAACTTTCAATTTAAATACACTTACAAAAATTGTCAAAATAAAAGTATTATTTAACATAAATTAACAGCAGTTGCATTGTATTTCTTTATACTTTTTACATAATACACAAATAGTCATCGTGTTAAACTGAAATTATTGAGATTATACATACATTGCAGTTTAAGATGTACTAATAAGTAAGTACTTATGTATCGTATTTATTTATTTATACTGCATCTTCATAGTTACTTATAAGTTGGTTTCTTGCCTTTTCTTCTTAGAAATTGAAATCCTAATTGTGAAATATTTGAATAACCGTAAAGCATTTTGGAAACAGTAAAGTTTAAAAATATTATATTATATTTAGTATTAATGTATTATATGATGTACCATTCCTGCAAAATCGTGCCTCTTAATACAGGGTAAATGATCTTTATCTAAAATGAACATATTGACATTTTAAATTTGTGTATTTTATTGAAACTCTTATATAAGTACGCACATGCAAAAGAGTTCGGTACCATGTCTTTCTGTTTGTGTACCGATTTTCGGTTAATAGGAGTTATTGCACCATTTATTTCATAATAGCTGAACTAGCGCCATTAAACTTTCCATCCCTAGACGACAAAATTATTTCATATATTCTCTAATAATTCAAATCAAACCTTTTTATAAATTCTTGGTTTTTATTGGCGTTTTGAACTCTCGAAGTGTTTTGTATTTTTAATTTATTCAATAACAGTATGGTGGTATAAAAATTTGTATATCCTTTTTTATTCGGAAACAGAACGTTATTTGATTCTACTTATTGAATATGCCTTAGTGTTGGATATGTACAGTAACTGGAACCGTAAGCCAACAAAACTTAAGTTATTATCCTTTGCGGCACTTTGCGCAATAATTTTTTACTTAATTATAATAGTTGTGAACTATTTTGTATAAATACACAGAAAAGTTTATAATAGAAAAAAATGTTAGAAATGTGCAAATTCATATAGGTAGGTCTTCAAATTTTTAACAATGATTTTGGTCGAATTTCGATCACTGGGCGATCGCTAGTTATTTTTAAAACAACATATTGTTCCAATATTGCTGAGTATGTAATATTATGGAAAAGTTCATTTATTTGCTGGTTCTCAATTATTATCCCATGGCAGGCATGTTGCTGCGTTGCCATCCTCATTCACATGCAGGAAATTTATGATAAAATGGACCTTTTGTCTGTTTTGCACTATTTTATCTGAAAAACTCTTGTGTCTTATTTGTTTCTTATTTTTCGAAATTCTAGATCACATTTGAAGAACTGTATAGATGCGTTTCTTATCATTACATGTTAAATGGCTTTGAGGTCCAATATATCAATAACCCCATATGCCAACTTAAGACTACTATATCCATGGATGGACTTAATACCTGTAATTTTTTATATTCAATTTTTCAAACTCAATCTTCTTAATTTCTCTTGCTTGTCCTGAAAATAGAATTCGCATTGAGAAAATCCGATTTTGTTATACAGGGTAAGAATGTAGATTGAAAAATTAAAAAAATATATATTTTATTATTGTCAAAATTAAAGAAATAGGATTTTTGGATTTTTATTTTAATGTCCAATATCTTAGTAATCATAAATTCCATCCAAAAACCTTATTTGGCTTTTTGAATTCTCTTGCTGACTTCTTGCATTTTGACGTTTCAAAATAATAAATAATAAAATAGTTTTTTTAATTTGTCAATGGCATTTCTGTATTTTCTGCGTACCCTGTATAACAAAATCAAATTTTCTCAACGCGAATACTAATTTCAAGACAAGCACGGGAAATTATAAACAATGACCTTTTGATGAAAAATAAAAAGTTAAAGTAAAAAAATGCAAGTATAGTAAAGTCCATCCATGAGCAGAATGTATAGTATTAGTATATTACAGAATGTATTCTGAGAAATTCATGACATTCTATAGAATTTTTTGGAGATAGTAACATCAAGTATCACCAATAAAAAAAATAAACTGACTAATCATCAGTGTTACAGAACTTTTTAACTTATATCAGTTCAATAAGAACATTGTAACAGAACAAAATAAATTTCCCTTTTAGTTATAAAACAACATTTACCTGTAGCGAAATATAGGTTCATGGATGGCTCCTTCAATTTGAACCAGTTCATATTTTGGCGTAATACCACGACGACTCAATAATTCTTGTAGTATAGAAACGGGAGTTTTACTTGGAACAGAAGCCATTTCCTGCAAAAAGTTATTAATTCAATTGTACATCAAAAAGACTTAATTCGAGTCAAAATTTAAAATTAATCACATCCCAAATAAATTTTTATTACATTTAGAGTAGCACTTAAAACTTGTGTTGAGTGTTTCAGTATTTAATTTTGTTTTTAATATACCCGTAATTACGTCATACCATTGGTATGACGTTTGTCTAACATTTAAAATCTTGAACTTCAAATTATGGTTTATCACTAAAGAATTTATATTTCTTAAAACTGTGTTATAGTCTTGCCCGATTCACGAGTACCAACATTAGAGCAATTAGGATAAAGAAACACAGATTAAGGAAATAATGAAATCACAACAATAAAATATTAATTTGAGTTTTTATAGAGCATAGACAAAAAATATAAAATAAACTTGTTTCCATTTCTTTACTTGACTTTTTTGTACTAAATAAATAAAAACAATGACACTTACTCTAGTTTTTTATCATTATGCTCTATTTTCATTGGCAAAATTATAGTTACTTTTAACAGGAATTAAGTTTATCTGTCTCTCTGTACCAGCGAGTTTGATTTTTCTTGACTTAAGGATGAACTCAGATAATTCACAACTCTCTTCAAAAAAGAACTTCCTTTTTGTTTGGCTGAATGCTTTGGACAGATTATATTAGTAGAAACTTTAAAACACTCAGTAATGACATTCAAATATGACTTCATTATATAGATATAGGATTTATCTACAAGAAAAAATTATAAGTGTGGATCCTAAGAATTTAACCGTTTTCATGTCTGAATTCCAGCGGTTTTTCTCCAAAATATTTCAAATTATCTTATTCAATGATTTTCACTACTTAACTAATGTTCTAATATTTGCACTGCAGAATTGTAGTATTTTCCCATCAAAAAACGTTTGCTGAGAAAGGTTTATAAAATTTTGTCTGTATATCTTTATCAATTTTTATAAATTTTGAAATTTATGTTATTAATGTATCTGTTGCTACAAACTCCAGCCTAATAGACATGTTGGTAAATCCAACATTGAAAATTAATAATCAAAGTACCTAATTGTTGCAAACTTTCATAATTTCACTTAAGTACAAATACAATTGCAAGAGCCTTCTTAGATTTGTGCAGGAAAGTATATTTAAAATAAATTATACATTACATTTTTTGTTTACATATAAAGTTTTATCCTTATCAGTAAAATAGAAGCAATGCCATCAATATTTTTTGAAAAAAATGGGCTGTGAAATCAAGCTAAAGCAATGAAATAGTATGATATCTAACCAGAAAATATTCAAGAAAAAGGTTGCCAATCTTTCATCTCTAACACCACAGAGTTTAAAGGCTACTTAGATGACGCATCTTTGTGGAATCAACTGTTTCTGTTGTACCCTGTATACATTGGTTTTATTTCTATATACTATGTTGACAAATTTTTATAGAATCAAAAATTACTTATACTTTTTTAAAATAATATGATGGAAAATTGAATTTAAGGGTCTTTGAAATGATTCAAATCTAAAACAAAATGTTAAGATTTGGTTTTCAGTGGAGAAAAAAATCGAATACTCACTAGTACAGCAAAATAAAAAGTTGTTTGAAATGAATAATGCATATACCTTTTCCTCAATTTCCTCACTGCCAGTTTTCTTTGATAGCGATAGGTCAGACATGGATTTTTTTGACAAGAACTAAAATTAAAAAGAAGAATTTCAAAAGAAAGTTATATGCACTGAAATTGGTAAGATGTTTAATACCTATGCTTGCAATTAACAGTAATTAATTATATACATAAAACTATATTTTAGTTACTGAGGTAATATTCAACACCTGTAATAACTTAATATCATTTCAATTTAACCTTTACTTTGGAAGAATTCTGTCTATTAATTTTATATAAACTGATTTCTACAGTACTGAACACTCTTCTTGCTTTGGCCGCAAAAGCTATGTTATCACCCTCATAATAATAAAATAAAATTCAGGTACATAGAAATCTATTGAAATTTGAAACTCTCAATAGTGATATGGTAGAAACACTAAAAAATATGACTTACATTTACTATAGAGTAACACAAAACGATGTATTAAATATAATTAAAGTTTGTAAACAACTTCAAAAAGGGTGAAAACTGTATTAATACTAGTTTTTTTGGGTAGAATGCCCATGTAGACTAGAAACACATACAAAAATAAGTCAATTGACAACTACAGTCAGTCTGAGCTTAATTGCACAATAAAAAGTCTAGCCACTAGCCTCTCAAGTTGAGTCTGAACTGATGACTAGTGACAATAAAAAATTGATACAAATGACTAATCAAATAGATGACTCATGTTAAAGAAAAAGAAATGCGCAAATTTGTGTCAACAAACACATAACTAAATTGTATTTTTTTCAATGATTCAAGTACAAAAAGCGGATTTATGTTTTTCGCAGAATTTATTAAAAATTACTGTAATTTATGCAGTAATATTTGAGTAAGGCTTTACTCTTTCATTAATTTCAATGATAAAGTTCACAAATCACGTTATCATTAATTACAAAAGTATCTGAATACAAATGCAGAATTTTCCTTCCTCAAAAAATGAATCAATAATTTGTCTCAACAAAGAGAATTTATTCTAGTAAAAAATATATTTATTCACAATTAGTTATGACTGTTCAGTATTCAAATAGGTACGAATTTTACGGAAAGTACATATTGTCGCTGTAATCATTAAGCTCGAATCGTGGCTCGAATGCATAAAACTATATAAAGTATTTATTTAAAAAAATAGATTGTTGGCAAGTAGAACTATTTTGTTTTAAAGTTGCTGCTAATTAATAGTAGAAGAACTAATGTGATGAATCATTATGATTTGTATTACCTCTAGTGATCGACAAAAAGTAATCATTCTTTACAAAGTCTATAATCTAATACCAACTGTTTCAGCTAATTGTTACTTCGTTCTTTATCCTTACTAAACAGTAGAAACACTATTCCATCAATAAATATTATATTACACGTCGAAAACGTTCGTCGTAAGATTCCTGAAGATCAACACTATTCTGCAGTAACAAAGTTTATCTATAGGTAGCAGATAGATAATCGGATTATGGATCTGTATTTTAATTTTGCACATGACCATAGAATTAGGTATATACTATTTTATAAGTTTGTAAGTTAGTAGGAACATTTTAATATAATTGACATTTTCCATTACATTTTTTCTTTAACATGCTTTTATAAATAGATTAGGTACATACACTCTGTGTTTTTGAACATAAAATTGTAAATGACCCTTGACAAGACCACTTTGTTAATACCATATGTAGATTAAAATTTAGTATTGTGACGGGAATTCATCCGATATTTCGTGAAATCAGCATTCATCCGATATTTCGTAGAATCGGCACTCGAATCCAAGAGGTAGTTTGTCTGGCGACTGGAGGCCATATAGTAAACATCACGAGTTAATAAATAAATTGTATATAGTTGTGTGCATATAAAGTGAAAATAAATTACAGTAAGTTCGACTGTGTTCCACGAACCCGAAATGTAAATAAAAATAAAATTACAGTATATTTGATTATTTCTAATAATTTTAGTGTACTTTGACAGTAATTCCTTATCTTTTGATTATTTTCGTAATTTTGTTAGTGGGTTCAATTTTTATTTCATTTTTCAAAGTGTAATGTTGTATCAAAACTTATTGGTTTCCATTTTGTAGAACAAGTAAAATGAATTTAAATATTTTATAAAAAAGATGATATACTGAAAGTAACGATATACCGAAATAACGAATATAAGTCACGAGTACATAATGAAGTAACGATTAGTAACAATTACGTTAAAATAATGATAATTTCTATCTGTAGTTTATTCTCTTGTAGAATTAAATTATCATGTTCAACTTCATTGGTCAACTGGTACTAATTAGTAAAAAAACAATTAATTTACTGAAATGAACTATTTATTATAATTCTAATTTAAATTATATCATTCTAAGAGCCATTGAAATGTTACAATTATAGGTTACAAAATTGGAATATATGAAGTCTCTTAGATTCAGTGCAGATGGAGCAACTGTTTAACAACTCAACTGTTTGAAAAATTTATCTGTCAATTGAGTTAGCACAGCCAACTGTCATGTTTGCTAATTTTCAAATAATTTTCTAAACCATTATTGGTATAGCCCGTCTAATTAAGACGATGACGTCATTTTGGTAATTAATTCCTGCCAACTTTGACACGTAATATTCCTAAATGTTATATGGACTTTTTGGCATTATAACAGTGAAATTGAATTTTATTATTGTGGCATTGACTTGTCCGATCGCGGCTACGTTGCCGCTATTTTTTTAGATTTTCGTTAGATGATCAAATTTTGCCTGAATTTTTAATATGTTTAAAGACATATTTTATATAAATAAGACTAAGAAGCAGTTATATACGAACATAACTACGTAAGTAAATTCTGAATACCTATATATATATATATATATATATATATATATATATATATATGGTGGTTTCCGGGAATTCATCCGCGTAGTTGATAACTGATCCCTGCCGGGATCGATTAAAATGACGACGTTTCGGCAGAGTCACATCTACCCTCTTCAGGTCGGTTCGCATAATTCTCGTAGCCTTCTGCTTTCGCTTCTAGTTACTCGAATACAAATATATATATATATATATATATATATATATAAATTTGTTTTTAAGTTACTAAATGTGTTAGATGGTTTCCGGGAATTCATCCGCGTAGTTGATAACTGATCCCTGCCGGGATCGATGGTAAAATGACGACGTTTCGGCAGAGTCACATCTGCCCTCTTCAGGTCGGTTCGCATATATATATATCACTTTCGGCATTATCAACGATATTTTTTTATATATAAATATAAAGTCAATGTTCCTAGAGTTATTAATACACATGAATTTCAGAATTGCTTAATTGATAGTTTTATTTTTAGTGCAAGCACCTTTAAATACATCATACCTACACCTATGGTTTATACTGTCAGCAATTCTGTGGTCTGGTGTCTGGTCTTGTTCTATACGTGAATTTAGGAACTCGGAAGAATTTCCCTCCAATTTTCAATTTCTCTGCAATTCTCGATGAGAGTTCACAGCCTTTTTGAATTTGTTTGAGAAAAGCCCTAAAGCGATATTTTAACGATTTTATTTACTTTTTTGCAGCATTTATTTGTTTATAATACCTGTTATTTATTGCATTTTTCCAGTTTTTAGGAATTCATACGTGAAAATGCCGAAGCATTTCAGCAGCCGTGAAACAGCTATGATAGCTTCGCTTAAATTATTTCACAACTAACAAAGAAAATGATGCCCCTACTCGACCTGCTAAATATGTAAGTATTTTTATTTGATATTGTCCACTAGGTAGGTACTATTGCGACTGTCAACATTTAGATTTAATATTTTTATAAATTGCAGAAAGTTTCTGATGTTTTGGGAATCAGTGTAACATCTGTTGAGAGAACTGCGTCTTCTATTAACAAAAACGAGGCACTAAAAAATCCCAGAAAACCACATGAACGCAGAAAACCAGTAACCGATCTAAGAGAATCTCTGCAGTGTGAAATAAGAAATGTAATTTATGATATGTATTCCGCTGGTAAGTAAAATTCCTTATTCCAACTGCACAATATTAAATAGTTTCCGTTTGAGGGGAATATATAAACTTGAATACATTGCTGAAGAAACTATCTGACCGGCATCTGTATCATGGCTCTAGAAGTTCTTTAAGTAAAGTCCTGCACAAGATAGGATTTTAATTTAAGAAAGATGATCCAAGAAGGAAACTAATGGAATTGGATCATATAAGTGTCAAAAGAATTAAATTTTTGAGAGACCATATTAAGTATAAAACATAGGGTTTATTTGAATTTGTTTTTTTAGATGAAACGTGGATCTTCCAGAATGGAATATTAGGACATTCATGGCAGGATTCAAGCTCTAAAAGTGTTAAAAAGATCAAAAGTACAGACAAAAGGTGAGTTTTTTATCATTAGCATTGAAAACAGTGATTGAAAATTGAATTATTAGGTTTATTGTAATTCATGCTGGTAGCAGAGCAGGTTTTGTCCCTAGGACTGACTATTTGTTTTCGTCTGACAATAAAGACAGGCACTACCATGGTGATATGAATCTTGAAAATTTTGTACATTGGTTTGAAGTAATAGTTATGGATAATGCTAGCTATCATAATGCAATTGCCAATAAACCTCCTGCTAGTAAAACAAAGCAAATCGAAATTCAGAAATGACTAGAAGAAAATAATATTCCTTATGAAAAAAACATGTTAAAAAAAGAATTATTGGATTTATTGAATAAGTAGGTATATATTATTATTTGCTTACAAATTTGGTTACAAGTTAACTTAACAGACACTCTTTGTATGTTTACTGGTTAGTTGATTAAGGAATATTGACTAATTGAATTTCCTTGATATAATTTTCTTTATTTCATGTACCATTGTTTTCTCCTTCTTCGGGGTTCTGAACATACAAAGCTTATATTTAATTAGATGGAATTTAGTGAGTGTCAAATTAACCGCCATAACATTACATCATTTGACAATCAAAACATGTAAAAAACTGAACAAATACATTAAAAACTGTATAAAATTTAATACTCAATCAAAATCAAATTTTTATCATGTTTTACTTAAAAATTAATATTTTAGTCTTCATTATTACAGCTGTTTGCTGTTTATGTGTTATGTCAATAAAATTTTCACAGAAAAAAGATATATAAGAATTGCCAAACATACAATTGTGTTCAATAACAAACAATTTTCTCTCAAAAGCATTTTGAAATGACATGGATGATAGGTAAATCTTTGAAGCTTTGGTGTACCACTGCTGTTGAAACAAGTTTTGTAACTAAACTCTAAATTTTAATGTTTCTCATTTGCCACTCCAAGTGGTATCTACATACTTTCCTCCATGAAGATGGCAGCTTGGTATTGAAATGTAAATAATTTTTGGTGTTAAGCTATAAAATTTAATTATTTTATTTATCGAAGTATAGTGGTGTACTTGAATCTGTATTTCCAGATTCAAGTACACCACTAGTTTCTCAGTGACAAAAAAAATCATTAATTTCTTCATAAAGAGCAGGCATGTACAACTGGGGTGATGAAGTAAATATGCCATCATATGGCATATCAGTTTATATAAATCTTTTATTGATTGATGAACTATTAAACAATATATATATATATATATATATATATATATATATATATATATATATATATATATATATCATATTCAAATAACTAGTGATCGCCCAGTGGTCGAAATTCGACCCTATTTCATGAAATTGTAACAGTATATTTTTATAAGAAACAGAGTTCTGGAGAATTCGGAGAAGTAGATGATGACCAAAATTGTTCACTCATATTGACAAATCTATTGAAATAAAAAGAAAATAAAAATGTAATCAAATATCGGTATTCCAAATATTTTTGACAAATGAATGACCCCTCAAATTTTTGGCTGGAACCGCTCCTGGCAAAATATTCGATATAATAATTGGAAGATTGTTATTTGCAACCTAAAAGTTTTCGTCATTTGCGGTTTCAATCAAGTTCAGGAATATTAAAGAAAAGAGAGGACCAACAACCCTAGGAGAACTTAAATATTTAATACATTCTCTATTGTCCGCTTTCTGACAATTTTTTACGCAACACCTGCGGGAAGGTTGTGATAATAATATATTAATCAAATAATTAAATTCACATTAAAAACAGAATATTTAATATGAAAGTTACTGCAACGCATCCGAAAAATGAATACTGATCTACTACATTAAGTATTTTACCACTAAACAATAAAAATACTTGCATGCCACTTCCAGAACTACATGCTCTAAGAATATAACTGACATGCATAATTACTCATGTTTTGAGTTTTGACCGTCTGGCGACGGCGGTATTGTCGGTTGTTTGGCGTTGACAGTATGGACGTAAATAATGAATTTTTATTATATTTTATTTAATGAATGAACCAATATTATAAATTAATATTAGCATTCTGCAATGAAGGTCGTCAGTAGCTACTAAACAAAACAAAAATGAAAAAAATCGGTTGAAAGACAAAGGAGAAAATGGTACTTAATCGTTTTGTCTTTGCCTATTTATATATAGATAAACGTATTTCTGTAAATGTTTTACTTAGGATAATATTCGAGCCATTTTTTCAAATCAACTCTGAAACTATTTTTACATTTAAAAATATCAGTTTGAAACTATATTACCTATATACTATAATGACTTCACCTACATTCTATTGTTAAATAAAATACTTTGCTTCTCTTTTTAATATGTATATTGTTAATTATTGTTTTGGAACTGCTTTTAACTGGAAACAAAATTGAGTCAAATTTCGTGGGTTACGTTTTTTTGCTAAAATGTTTTATTTATAATTTTTAATATTCTATTTTGTCGTTTTTGTAATCAATTTAAATCATTAGAAAGAGCTTCATTACGTTTAATTAATCTATAATTTATTCGTTTGAAAAAAAGCATAGTAAATTACTACGAGTGTTTTAGTTTTAGATAATGTATAAAAAATAAATAAAAGATATTTGGTTGGGTTATTTGTTCAATTTGATTCTTCCATTTTAAATTTTCAGATATGACCCCTAGGTTTTGGCCACTTTCAACTCTAATAACTTGTTTCTTATTTTAGTCTTCATGTTAGTATACTATTATAGTAGTTTCCAAAAGTCATATATGCAGTTCGATCAATGCGTAAAGTGAGTCTGTTTCCTTCTAGCCACAAGTCTATGTTAGTTAGTAATTCATTTTATTTTTGGCTTCATCCTAAGAATGCCCTCTGGTTATTACACCTGTGCCATCCACACATATAATCTCATCATCAGCCATTTCTTTCAGCAGATGTTTACAAATACATTAATAGTGATAGATCTAATATTGTACTTTGGGGTACACCTGGTTTAATTTCTTTATACTCTCCTGTGTTATTTTCAGCTAAACTCTCTGTTGTCTGTCATATGGATAATTAGTTACTAATATGTTGGCATTTCCTTGTATTGCATAGCAATAAAGTTATTCTAGTAAGATTTCATGATTGACTGTATCAGAAGCATTAGTCAGATCTATATTTGGAAGTTTCTGTTTGGCTTTGGAATGTATATCATCAACTTCACCAACTTTATCTTTTAATTTATTTGTTATGGTTTTAATTTCTTGGAAGAATGATCTATAAAAATGCTATTCTGATTCACATCTGGCTTATTATCATATTGTTGAGTGGTGAGTTATGTATCTTTCAACTTAAATTATACTTCAACAGAAATATTTATTGATATATTCAATTATTTGAGTTATCTATTCTATTATTTCCATTCGCAGTTAAATATTTTTTGTAGATTTTCTACCCAGTTTTTCATTTAGCATATTCCAAAACTTATTGTTATTATAGTTTTTTCAGTTTCATTTGTATCATTATTAACCTTGACTTCAGCTATAATTTTATCTCCATTTTTTTTATATTCACACATTGTTATCAGGATCTAATATCCAAATTTTATATAATGGTTCCTTAGTCGAACATGAACATGAGTGTATGATAGAATGTGTAATTCATATTTTCTGGGGATTTTTTAGACAATTTAATTTATTAGGCTCCTATTTTTTTAATTCAATGTTCTAAACATCAAACACTAATTCAAATACTGTATTATGTACAAATATAATTTTCAGTTTTTTATATATTTGTAAGTAGTAATTCTTGTAAGCAAACATTATATGTTATCAAACTGAAATATTTAATTTTAGATCAAAAAGTGATCCCTTGTATATAGTAGATGAACTTGCCAACGCATATGGTCACAATATCCTACGGTTACCTCCATACCATTGTACATTCAATCCAATTGAAAATATATGGGGCATCACAAAATCTTATTACAATAAACATATAGGGAAAGATGGTAATTCTATAGAACAAACAATAAAACTCTGGACAGAAGCATTAGCAACGGTTACTCCGGAAGTTTGGGATAAAACTGTCTCCCGCACTGAAGTAGAAATTGAGAAGTGGTGGAATAGAGAACTTAGAATAGATAACATTGAGTCAGAGCCTTTAGTCATCCATCTTGGTGAAAATGAAGATGAAAGTAGTGAAGAAAATTAACAAAATTTAGGTAACATTGCATTTTGTTTTGGAATATATACTTAGTAAAATTTGAATTGTGGTCTGTTGTTCATTTCAATTTGCTTCTAGAAGTTTAGTATTTTATTCTTATTTTAATTCACTTTTGCTATTGTACAGTATGTATTCTTAATTAAGGCATTTTATTATTGTTTACAGATTAGCTAAACAAGCTGAATAAAATTCAGCGAAACGAACTAATGTCAATAAACTTCTTATGTAACCTCAAACAACGGTTTTTTTTTCAAAATTGGAGCTGTACCCAAGATTTAGTTATTTCATTACAGTTCTGTATTATTTCTTTTAGAACTAGTTTAATTGTGTTGGGAATGCATCTTATAGATCTTAGGTTGAAATAAATTTCCCTCTATATTTTTTAATCTCTATACATAACATTTTGCATTAAGTTGAAGTATTTGGCATATGTTATTAACATCAATAGTGCTTAAAGTTCATAGCTTTTTGGGTCTTATATTAGGGACCCTTCCTTGACCTATTTACACCCCGGGATATCACAGTAATTTTTGTTCTCCATCTATTACCTCCTTGTCATGCTAATGTCCACATTGCCATTTTAGGGATTTTACTCTGTAGATAACATCTGTTACTTTGTACCTGCTCCTTATCATCCTCATTCTCTTTTGGTCTCTTGTTATTCCAATCATACATCTCTCCATACCTTGATGTAATTTGAAGTTTTTATACAATTTCTGTCTTGATAATCCAGGTTTCACAACCTTATTCCATTATTGGTATTATAGAACACATTGTTTAAATACTTATTTCTTGAGAGGGTCTAACATTCTTCTAGGGCTGATAAAATCTCAACCAATGTTGGTCATTTAATTATTCTTTTAGACTATTGATATTTTGTCAATGGAGGAAAAATTTAGGCAACTACAATTTTTTAGGTGTGTGGAAACACAAAAAACATGATGTTGCTGACAAATAGAGAACAATTTGAACGCAGCAACATCTTCACATTATTTTTATTGACATTTTTTATATTTTCAGAAGGCTGTAATGTTTATGGTGATTCAAATGTGTTGGACATACTGTTTACAAAAAAACGAAATGCAAATAAAATTTGTGAATTGATGTGTTTTTATGTCTTAAACTAATATAACAATTTGGGCATTATTATGAGAAGTAAAAACCAATTTAAACAAAGCTACCAATTTTTTAGGGTAGATTCTCTTTTAAGTGTATTGATCCATATTTGAAATGTGACTATAAAAATGTTTTAATTTCTACCAAAAAGTACCTATGTTGATTAATAATAAAATGATTTGTTCAATATGTTATCTATAAATGCTTTATTTTTATATGTGAGTTAGTTCAACATATTCAATTATAATTTATATGTTTCCACAAATTACACTGTATAATGATAAAACACAAAAAGTTTTTATAATTCATTTCAACAGTCCTTGCAAAAATAAGTAATTCTGGTGTTTCAGAATTAATGCAATTAGGTTCTGAGGTGTAAATCATATTCATACTCAGTTAAGTAAGTAATCTTTCTCACAAAGCTGATTCATTATCACAGCAGAAATTACACTATTTTGTATAGATTTATAAAATCATTACCTCTTAAAAAATGCTGCAACTTCTGTACATTACTTAATTCAATAATCTTTAGAATGAATTTGTGGATTTATCTCGTTTAATGAAAAAAATTCTTAGAGAACATCCATATTAATATTAAGTTTCTGTAAATCTTGTTTTCACACAACCAAGTGGGAAAAATGAGTATAGATTTGAAGGACTTCTTGGTGTCATATAAAAAAGAATTGAGTCTCAAAATCAAAACAGATAAGATAAAGTATTTTCATGTACTTTATTGTGTTGAAAGTATTATAAAGTACAGGTGCCAACCATAATTGCAATATAGGCATTAAATAAAAATTATATAAATGGTGTGGAAGTAGTAGAGTAAGTCTGAAAACTCACAAATCTTTAAAATTGTTTTATACAGTAAGGTTGTCAACAACAAACACATTTTTTGAGAATAAAACCATTTTAAAGATTTGAGTTTTGGGACCTACTCTACTACTTCCACACATTTCCAAATGAACCAATTCTTCATAGTAAAAATTCTTTATTTATATTCTAACTTCATTTACAAATCTGTCATAAAATCAAATACTTTTCTAATCATATTTAGAATTAAAAAGTTTTTCCAGTGATTTGTTGAGTGAGTTTGTTCACTGTCACTTTAGTTCTCACACTGTGCACTTCAAATGTTTCTCAAAAAGTTGTGTAAAACAGCAGCTGAACTGCATCGATTGACAAATATTCCAAATTGATTTCTATAACCTTTTACTCTCTTTTTATCCTACAGTTAAAAAATCTTGTTTGTGAGTTTTATTACTCAATGGATATGGTTTTAGTATCCTCTCTGGCAGGTGGAAAGATCCCATCTACCATGAGATATAGTATTATATTTCCACCAGGTAAGCCCTTACCTTCTGGTATATCTAATTGATTTGTTAGGCTGTATAATGTCTGACGCAATGAACTTTAGCAAATACTCCACCACTTGATGCACTTTTAATGCTAAAATAAAGTGATTGTGCTGATTTAGGAGCATCAAAAACAAAATGCTTTCCATCTAATGCACCAATAATATATTCAGAGTCAGAGTTGTTCTAGCAATTTTAAAAATCTTGAGCAACAGTTGTTACCTAAATCAACAAACAATATGTATTTACTACACATATGTGATAAAACTATGGACTGCACCTTCAAGAAGTGTTGTTTTGCTGGGCACATTTGAAATCTAGAAATTGTTTATTCAGCTACAATAAATGAATACATTAGACTTTAGTATCCCTCTCCAGTGGTCAAAAATCATGGTATTTACAATTTCACCATAGCAGACACTGAAGAAAATGTTCTAATGGAGAATTAAATGTGGGCTCCCCCATTTTTAAGAACTCACATTTGGTAAGATTCAAATATAAAATCTGTTCTACCATCTGCCTAAACCCACCCTTTTTGCTGCTCTTAAATTTCTAACATATACATCAATTACTACTTTTATTAATTAGGTACAAGTTTGGACTCCTTTCAATAGACAAATATCATAAGTAACCAAATATATATGCTAAAGCTAAATGCCAAAATGAGATTATGAATGATGAACACAGATCATACAAAAAGAAGTTATAAATTCTGTCTGTATGATTTGTGATTATAAAGTTATTTCACAAATCATACAATTGTGTGGTTTCACAATGAAAAATATTAAATGTTTTGAGAATATCACCAGAGAAGCGAAGTAAATTTTGTTAATTTGTTGACTGAATTTCATGGATAATTTTTATGGATACAAATGAAGGAAGTAAAACAATTTTATATGTTAAATCTCATTAATTGAACTTTTAAACAATACAGAAATTATTTATTAAAGCAAATTGTAGTTGAACACTCTGTATTGCATTTCTTTTAATTTCGGAATTAAAGGTCATATCGGCAGCGCTGTCAAGTTTGGACCTCTGACGTCATCGTCTTTCTTAATTAGACGGGCTATAATGAGTGTATATGAACAAACATTGTTCCAAGTTCAACCAAAGTTGCAAACATATAAAATACTCACACAGAAATAAATATTTGAAGAAGGATTTGTATGTCCACAAAGAAAACATCTACAGAAATATTTCAAGACATTTTTAATTAATAATATGGAATTTTGGAAACCTTTCTAGAAAATATTTCAGAAACAAACTACTTAAAAAGATTTCACTTTTTTTTTATTTCATGAAATATTTCAAGAATTATTTTGAAATATTTCATGCTGTGAGGGTAGTAAATACATAACCTAAAAATTGTCAATTAGGTAAAAGATAATCAAAAACAACCTCTGCTTAGTGTTATAGATATATCAAACAGTGACATTAGCACAGGGCTCATTTGTGATGTTTTTTTGAAGCCCACTCAACCTATTTAGAACCAATTTTAACCAGCAGATCACTGCAAATCAGTTAAAGTTTGATATAAAAACAAACAGTAGTAGTAGTACCAACGAATATAGACAAGAGGTTTTTTTAATTCAATTTACATCAGAATAAAGCAACACTGATAAGTAGATTTCACACTATTTTGTGCATACTATATATATATGTAAACGATTAAATACTCATTGAAGAATGTCTCTATCTACCTTGCCTAATAATAATAAACATATCAATTATATAATTTCATAATACTTCATATGCCATTAATAAATGCATGAAGTGGTACATAAAATTGATTCATCAAATCTAGGAGAAAGATTAATGGTAGTTTTAAAATAATATTGTATATACATGACACATCACCAAAGTAAGGTTGGATAAGATTATATTATGGGGAATTAAATAATTCATTTTGAGAACTTTTATAGTTTGGTAAAACTACATTACAAGAAAACAGAAGTAAATGGGCAATTTTTTTTGTGAGAAGTAAATGTGAAATGATGGCAAAAGAAATATTTAATCAAAACACAGATTATAAACAATTAATTTTGTATACAATATTTTCAATAATTTATGAAAAAGTAAGTAATGTCTTGTTTCATTATGTTTGCAGTATTCAGAGAGCATACTTTCAATTGGTACCAAGAATTATGTACTGTTAATGGCCAAAAATTAAAAAAAATAAGACATTATATTTAATCAAATAAATTCTCATAATATTGAAGTTTAAAGAACCACAATTACAAGGACATTTAGAATAAGGTTTACATTTCTTTACACTTACCATTTTTGCCTCATCACCCAAAGTCAAGGTTTGTAAATTCCCATGAGTTGTATGACGATTGTTCTTCCTTTTAGTGTGAGACATATTTGAAGAATGTACAGGTGTTGACGAATTTAAAAGTGCTATATTGTTTTGATCCATCCCAAGTTTACTCTAAAAAATTAAGCATTCAATCTAAACATAAATTATGATAACATATGTTCCAATTATTGTCAAATATTACATTAAGTAAAAAAATATTTAACTTTATGTACATAATGGATATAGAAAATAGTAAACAATATTAAGTTATTTTGTTTGTATGTATCATGAAAATTAATTTAAAGTTTGAGTGTATGTTTTAGTTAAAAGTATCAAATATGTTAATAAGTCATTAGGTATAATACATTAAGAAATAACTATTTTAAGCATGTTTAAAAATAATAAAAATTAGAGTAATGACAACCCCGCATTTATGTTATTTACCTAAATTCAATAGAGGAATAGCTAAACTATTGTCTATTATATACTAAACTGATTAATCTTCTAAAGATACTGCCCTTTGAACATTTTAACAAATACATACCTTCATGTTTCTCTTAGGACTTAGAGTCAAGAAATGAACGTTTTAAAAATAAATATTAAGAAGAGAAATCGGAGGGGACAAATGTCTTCAAGCAGCTGCAAATTAATACAATAAAAAATATGAATACCCTGGGACCCTTTTGAAAAACAAGCACCAACCTTTGTTACCTGCAGTAACACTGAAAAAATCGATATCTTTCTTTTGTAGCAATAATGCTAATACTGTTAACGATAACGGTTAACTTGCAATCATATAGACACAATTTGGAATGATTTATTCAATCATACTGTTAAATTTGCTTATTGATTAACTTGTTAATAATATAACTTGTTATATAGGGATTTAGAGCCTACAATTTGTTGAATCCGAGATTGTGGAAGGACATGTCTAACTTAAAATGTCTGAGCGTTTAACCGGTAAAACGCTTTATAACGACTATTTACGTAAAGTAAATTCTCTTGAGTAATTATGGTTGTTTTTGTATAGCAATATAAACATTACATAACACAATACTCAATAATAAATTTATAAGATCTTACCTTCAACTAGTTTTGAAATAAATATTTATAAAATTTTCACAAATAATGCAATATTTCCTAACCAACGCAAAAATAATGATAATGGCGGCTCAAGCATGCGTACTCGTAATAATCATATATCAATTGCATTTTCAAGAACACATACTAGGTAGGTAAAGTGAATAATACACTGTTGCCACGTTGCTAAAACTGCAGAAAACCTTTAAATATATTTAACGAATAATCAACCGTCATCCTGAGAAGGTATAAAGTATTCTGTCATTGAATTATTGAATCACTGGAGATTTCAAATTGAAATTTTCGGAATATAGTATGCCTACAGTATGTTTACTAACTTTTTAATTGATTTTGACAAAGCAAGCATAACATGTTTAGTCTCTCCAAAGTCAATTGAAACTTGTTATTCTGACAGCACATGATCGTGCTGAAATTCCGTTGCATGTCTTTGGTGAGTTTCAAATACAAATTTACGAGCTCTTGTGATATTAGCCTGATGGCTCTGATGAAACATGAACTGATCTGCATCTGACATGAACAATAGCGTGCTGCCGTTAAGGCTAATTCAGACTACGCCGTTTAGTCGAGTGGCGAGTTATTCCAATGATTACTGCCCCAAAAACGTGCGAACTGCGGTCGAGTGTAGTACAAAAGTTTAGTGTATTTTGCAAGTTGAACAACCTGCAACTTAATATTCCATACGCACTCATATTCTAGATATTAGAAAACAAATTTTAAAGTTGTTTCTTCATTCCAAAGAAACTACATTTTTGTAATACCTAACGAACCAAACGGTAGCTAATAACTACACAGCTCAAACAGTAGTTGAACTCGACTCGAAAGAAGTTATCCGGTGGAAGGAAGAAGACGGCAAACCTACGTGGCAGGAGATTTCACAATACTCTGCAAGCATAAAGTCGTACTGTGCTCAGTGCAACTCGCTCATCCTGGAAAATGGACTTCTGAAGCGCGTTCTGCTGATGTCCTCGTCAAGGAATGGATCAGTCGTTTTGGTGTTCCCTTGGAGTTGCACTCAGACCAAGGTAGAAATTTTGAGTCTACCCTTTTTCAAGATTTCTGAAGATCAATAAAACACGGACGACAGCAATCAGATGGCATGGTAGAATGGATGAATAGAACCATTAACAGCCATTTGTCAAAGGTAGTCTCTGACCACCAAAGAGACTGGGACCAGTATCTGCACTTGTTTCTAATGGCATATCGTTTGTCTGTGGAGACTCCGGCCAGTATTATTATGGGACGAGAATTAAGACTACCATGCGATTTGAAGTTTGGATGTTCCCCAGGAGAAGAGACCGCAGGTGAAGACTATGTCAGTCAGCTACGTCAAAGGATGAACGATATCCATCAACGAGTCCGGTGAAATATCGAGAATGCCAGTGCTCGAATGAAGGAAGCCTACGACATCAAAGCCGAGGGCGGAGAATTCAAAGTTGATCTTATTTGGTTGTATAACATGCAACGTCGTCGTGGATATTTGCCCAAGCTGCAGAGATCTTGGGAGGGGCCGTACCAAATTATGAAGAAAATCAACGATGTTGTCTACAGAATAAAGGAGCTACCTCGAGGAAAACCAAAGGTGGTACATTTCATTATGCCGGAAGTCATGACAACTAAGTTGACCAGGCCCAAGTCCGCAGCATCCAACCACTCGATGACGAGACGACCTTCGAGCAGTTTATGGCAGTCCAGTGCCTGGACTCTAATGGGCAGAAAGTGCAGCACGACGTAACGAGAGAGGAACCCCGAGACCTGTTTGAGGTGCCCATACAATATACCCTGGCTCATTGTGTGGCCCGAAATCTCCGGATGTCCAGAGGAATAGCCAAGGTGTTTACCAAAAAGCACGGCCAGTTCCAGAAGCTACGGGAGCAAGATCCAGCGGTAGGGAAGGTCCTTCATCTCGAAGGTAAATAACCAATGGGTACCAGAGGCATCTTTTATTTGATAACGAAAACATTCTCGCAGGACAAGCCAACATACAGCGATCTTTGGAAGACTCTGGTGGAATTGAGGAATGTGATGATGGAGAAGAATCTGATGAAATTGGCGGTCCCAAAGATAGCCTGCGGGTTGGATAGACTGAATTGGAGGGTGGTGAGAAGTATGATGGAAACAATCTTTCGATTCAGTGGCATCGACATCCTGGTATGCTGTCTCAATATTCGCAGCCCAGATTCGAAGACCGTTGACTGTTACTTTCACTAAACTTCCCAATGTCGAAATGGAGAGTCCTGCAAATATCGTCACACCAGGAAGTATTCTAGGACATACCGGGACGAAATGGTCTTAAGGAGGGGGCAATGTTACGAGAATTCATCCGACAGCTGGTGCAATCGGCCATCAACCAATTCGTGGAAGGGACGTTATTTTGATACTCCTGAGAATCCGAAATGTTTTGTCTCTCAACAGGCCGACCGCTGCCGTTACTGGGAATTCCCTTAAAGTTTCCAGAACACATGAAAGAAGTTTCCCGATGGTTCGTGGACTTACCAGACAATTCGGAGAGAAATTTATAAATATGGACAGCTGGCGATAGGAGGCATTCTGTTTTACGGTCGTATTGTATAGTTAAGATAAATGTAAATTAAAAATAAATGTTCTTGTAGATAAAAATTGGGTTAAAGTAGTGGAAATAAATTAAAGTGAGTTGGACTGTGTTTTTAAATAAATCCAAGAACTGCACTTAACCCGAGTGTGAAAATAAAAACATTACAATAGCGTATATACCGTGTTTATACCGTATATTGGGTCCATTCCTGTGTATAGCATGGTGCAAACCATGGCGGTAGGTTTAATGAAAAATAAAAAAAGGTTGAAGCCAGATTCGAACCCGGACTTTCGAATACCAATTCAGCGTTCCAACTGCCTACGCTAAGAGCCTTATTGCCAACTTGTTTTCTGAGTTAATTAATTGGTACTTCGACGTGGTGTGCTCACAGATAAATATTAAAATATATTATTAAACCAAAGAAATAAAAATAACTATTGTTATAATTATCATATAAATGTTATGTTTTTTAGTTCAGTAGTTAGGTATGTAGATATGGTTCCCCAATATTACTTATTTTGCACGGCAAGTTGGCTCATCCACTTTGAAGGCTATTTCAGCCTCATCACTTTCGAAGAACTTTACCTCCTGTTTCTGAACATATAAGCAGATATCAGGGTTATAAAAATCAATTATATCAGAACTTACATTAAACTATTGATACATATTAAGCAGAATTAATCTAAATTAAATCGAAAACATAAGAATTTGGTAATTTTGCTAAACACTTTTCTTAATATTAGCTTGAAATTACAAAAAGTTACAGAATGTTTGCAGTTCAAATTTTAAATAAGTTGTCACTTATCGACGTTGTTCTATTAGGAACTTATCTCCGTAATATTTTGTCGATGTACGAGGGCTGCCTTTTATATTTCGGGATTGGACAACCCTAGTGTTGCAATCTGACAACTGACAGCTTTATCGTAACGTTTGACATTTTTGAGGTTATACGTACTCAGAACGTGTTGTCATACGAGCGCTATGTGTTGTTTACAGTAACTTAAAGGATTCATCTCGGCCAAAAAATGGAATTAAATCGTGAACATTTTCGTGCGATTATTTTTTACAACTTTCGACGTGGATTAAGTCAGCAAGAGTGCATGAATGAACTTAATTTAATTTTTGGCGATGAAACTCAAGGACCACTGTTTATCGATGGTATGGTGAATTCAATCGAGGTCATAGTTCACTCCAAGACGAATTTCGTGAAGACCGTCCAAAAACAGTTGTTGTTCCGGAAACCATTGATGCTGTGCGCGAACTGATATAGCAAGATCGACATGTGATCTATCGTGAGATTGAGTCAACCTTACACATTAGTGGGACCAACATACATTCAATATTGCATAAACATTTGAATGTCAAAAAAATTTGTTCGCGTTGGATCCCACACAATTTGTCAATCGTTCAAAAAAGGCTCGTGTCGATTGGTCGAAAGAAAAGCTCAAAAAATACGATCGCGGTGCTTCAAAACACGTTTATGACATAGTGACAGGTGATGAATCGTGGATTTACGCGCATGAGCCCGAAAGTAAACAGCAGTCGACTGTATGGGTGTTTCAAGATGAGCCGAATCCAACAAAAGTTGTTCGCGCACGAAGCACTTCCAAGCAAATGATCGCCTGTTTTTTCGGAAAAATTGGACATGTCGTAACCGTACCACTAGAACAACGCAGAACAGTCAATTCTGAGTGGTACACAACCATTTGTTTGCCAGTTGTCTTCCAAGAAATGAGGAAAACCAACCGCCGAAGACGGATCACACATCGGCTCAAACAACTGCATTTTTGACCACTCAAAACATCGATTTGATGAGTCATCCGCCGTATAGTCCTGACTTGTCACTAAATACTTCTTTTTATTCCCGTACGTAAAAAACAAACTGAGAAGTCAACGTTTTTCGACACCTGAAGAAGCGGTTGCTGTGTTCAGAATGCATGTTTTGGAGATACCTCAATCAGAGTGGAAAACGTGCTTCGACAATTGGTTCAAACGCATGCAAAAGTGTATATCATCTCTCATGGGGAGTATTTTGAAAAACAATACAAGCGCTCAACTTCGATGATTAAGTATTTAAGTTTTTACAGCACTTCGCACAAATCACAAGAAATAATGTGTCTTTGGGATGTTTTATGTAAGTACCGAAATATAATTAACGGCGAGAGCGACCTCGTATTGTAGCCAAAGAGGTTAATACTGCATGTTTCATGTAATATCAATGTAAATCTGTCAGTACGCCTCTATCATAGCAAGATATTGTTAACTGCCACACAGTAACGCCCATACAATTCACTCTACGTGACCGTATATGTATCGTTTTTAAGAAAATATCGATATCCTCACTGATATTTTCCGTATCAGTCAAGATACCTCAATCAGAGTGTAAAACGTGCTTCGACAATTGGTTCAAACGCATGCAAAAGTGTATATATCTCCATGGGGAGTATTTTTGAAAAACAATAAAGCGCTTTCCAGTGCTCTACAAAGTGTATTATTTAACTGGAAAATATAGCCTATGTATTATCCTCACTGAGTATCAGAAGGCTACAAAGTGTATTATTTAACTGGAAAAATGCAATTGATGAAGGCTAAATAATTGTAGTCTTTAGGCTACAAAGATGCATTTAAAACAATCAACAAACATCTGCTTCTAATGAAATTGGGAAGATAACTAACAACACAATGCTATTTATATACAAAATGTTAAACAAATTGTTACGAAGACACCTCCTTGATAATTGAAAATTTGTTAGAGATATCCATTAACATAATATTAGGTCAAGTAATAACTTTTATTTAAGTAGAGTAAACACAAACTTTAGTCAAAATATTTTTTTTATAAGGGTTTAAAAGAATACAACGAACTGCCTGGTTCTATTAAAATGTGTAAGGATTTAACAGAATTTAAGAAAAAATGTATATTCCATATTAAAGAAACAATTGTTTTGTAACTTTCTTCTCTGATATGTATTTATGTGTAATATTAATATGGTATATTATTGTATTGTGTTCTAGCCAAGTGCTATTCGTAGTCATTGATTATCCCTGACTTGACCATACAATGTATGGCAGCACACTCCCTCTAAGGAACGCACGTGCCTTTAAGAGAAAATTCACTAAACCCCAGATATCCTGGATATCACACAAGGGTTTAGCTCGGTGGGAGCCCTTGCCAGGTTTTCAGGCCCGTAGGTTGGAGTCGTGGCGGCAGTTTCCCATGACTTTCCTGACTGTCTGGGCTGTTCCTAACAGGACAGCTTTTGCATTTGTTGGTAAAGATGTTCGTCCATACCGAGATATGTTAAATTGTTTAATAGATGTTTCGGGACTAGTCCTGTCGTTGACATAACAATTGGTACAGTTCGTGTGTTATTCATGTTCCACTGAGTTTTATTTGAAATTCCAAATCCCTATATTTGGTTATTTTCTCAGCCTGCTTGATATTTATATTATTGTTGTTAGGAATTGCTGTGTCAATTAAAGTTGTTTTCCGAGCGACTTTATCTATCAAAACTATATCTGGTGGATTGTAAGTAACAGTCCGATCAGTCAGTATCGTGTGGTCCCAGTATAGCTTGTAGTTGTTAGATTCTGGTTTGTATTTATAGTATGGTAATCTCACCGACTGTGATAGTTCAAGTTTCAGTGCTACTTTCTGGTGCAGTATTTTTACGACAGCATCGTGTTGTTCTTTGTATTTAGTTGCAGCGTGCCCTTGACAACCTCCTGTGATATGCTGGTAGATTCAGATGTTTGGCAACCGTACCTGTATCCGTCGTTGTTAATAGAAGGGTCTTTAACGATGTACTTTAGATAGTTCTTAGTTGTAATTACTTGATCTTGGATTGCCAATATAAAGCCTTCCGTTTCAGGAAACATATGACCACAGATCAACCAGTAGTTCGACGCTGCACTGTCGACATTATCTTGGTTGCCGTCATTTATATGTATTCCATGAAGGGGCTTCTCTTTCCATTTCAGAAGTTTCTGATCAGTGGTCTGGTGGTGTAATTGGATGTGTTGTTGTTTCAGTCGCAGTGTTGTTGAGTCATCACCTGTCATATGACTCTCTGTAGATCAGAAAATTCTGCGAGTTTCTGGAAATGACTACGCAAAATAGAAAATTTGTTGATCTAACCGTTTGCTTAGAACTGCTAATCCTCTTCCTCTTTCATACCGTGGCAAAGTTGTACGTTCGACAGAGCCCTTTGGGTGGTGATTTTGAGCTTTTGTTAGTAAAACTCGAACTTTTCGTTGTAATTGTTCAATGTCAGTCTTGCAGCAATTAACTAAACCGAAAGAGTAACTGAGCGCTGAACAAGCATAGGTCTTAATAGCAGTCGTCTTATCCTTCTATAAAACTCTGCTGTTAGGTCCTTTTTCATAGTCAAGTGATCAATACGTTGATCCTGCTTTATTCCAAGGTATTTATAAGTGTGACCTTCCCCCATAGATTCAATTGAGGTGCTTGATGCTGAATGGTCTTCACATGATTTAACAGCAGTTAACGCTTCTTCCATATATAATTACTCAATAGTTTGACCATTTTCGAATGAAAAATATGTTCAATAAAAATATATTTTCTTTGTAGAATTCTTTAAATCTCGCGTCTTCAAATTTAATGAAATGTATCAAATACATAAAGAAGTGTTCGAGAGTTCATTCAATTGTGGGAAGCGCAACTGATGAAGGTTCCCTAACCAGAAACAATATATATCATATATATTGTCTTGCGTACAAAAGAATGACACCTCGAAGAGAGTATTCAATATCTCTGACAGGTGAAGTAACCTGAAAATTCTATCGTGACATTCTGTCCTACGCGGCACTTTGTTGTCAATTTGCGCTGTTCTATTCAATACTATACGTTACAAAAGTTCGCGCTGTGCTGTGTCATGTCACACGCGCTATACGCGTGTCAATTTGCGCCTAGCCTAATAATCTTACACCAAACAATATTCTGAATTGTCAAAATTACAATTAAGGCGCCACATCAAAGATAGTCATGAGTTCAGGGCTGCCAGATCTAACTATTTGTCTTGATATTACCATCAGTGCATGAATTCGTCTTTTTTGTCATCTTATCCAAATTATATGAAATTTATAAGGTAAAAATGAAAAGAATCTTTAAATTGAAAGTATAAACTTAAAATTAATAAAATATTATCAGAAATAAATTCATCAATTCCAACATAATTCTTATTTTATTTGACAAACCATATTTACAAAGCAATTAAAGTTGCAAACTTGCGAGAGTCCAATGAATGGAAATTATTATGTAATACAAATTTTCCTGGGTTTTATTTCAATAGCATGACGATGTAGAATAACTTGTGGGACAGGTGAAAATTTGTTACTTTTTAGTTTAATTTAATTCGTCTTTCACATTCGAGTCAATACATCATACGATTTTCTCTCCAAGCAATATGGCGACACTGTTACTGTTATCTGTTTGGCATTGACAGTATGGTCGTAAATGGTGTTTTTTACTATATTTTATTTAATGAATGAACCAATATTATAAATAAATATTAACATTCTGCACAGAAAATTAGTCGAGTTCAGTTTGTTTGAGAGAGGGTTCATGGCAAGGCAGAACCACAGCGGGCTAAGAGAGTTTCCCTGGAATATACCCCTTCTGATTGGAATGGGGTCAGTTTGTATTGAACAGTTGGCTTCATTCATTGAGGTTTTGGTTTGCCAAGTGGACATGGCATTTATAAAAAGTTAATAATATTATTATTCACTTTATAGAGTTTCAGTGCCTTAATGAGCCAATCATGTGGAAGTGCCTTTTTGTAGTCCACATACAGATGTCCATGTACAGATTTCATCGTTTGGCGTGGGCTTGATTGCAGACAACGGAATCATTTATCAGTTGTTCTTTGCACCCCATCGAATTTTTCGCGCAATGTTTGAAAATGCGATGATTAATGCACGATGTTATGAATTTATATAAGGTTGGAAGGCAAGTGATTGCTGGGTCCTGTGTACAAAGGGTGTCCTTTGGTAAGAGGTATGTAGCACCATGCGTACGGAAACTAGGCATCTTGTGTGGGTGTTAATTATGTCATTTATAAGGGCTGTTAGTGTTTCGTGGCTTGCGTACAGTTTCTTTATCCAGTAATTTTGCACACCATCTGAGATATAGTTGATGTGTCTTCCGTTGTAAATGGTTGGTGTTGCATGGTATCACAGGTCTGAAATGCAGCCTCCTCCTCATTAATCAGCTGGCTCTGGAGATATAGGAGATTGTTGTGGAAAGCTGTGTTTTCCAGAATTCATCTATGTCTGTTTTACTGGGGTAACTAGGGGCTTCATTATTATTGATGTTGTTGAGTTTTCTATAAAACCCTTTTTCTGATTGTCGGAAAAGTGCGTTGTCTAGTTTCCGTTGGTTACTGGTTTTGTACCTTCTCAATCGACTTGTGTAGACGGAGAGCTTTTCTCGTAGACTGTCCAGACACTGCTGAGATGTGATGTTTTCTCCATCCAACTGGGAGTGTATTCGGTTATTGTCCATGATAGTCTTGACAAGTCTTTCTATTCTGTTGTTCCTGACCCCTCGTTGGTACTCGGTCAGCCTTCCAACGTCTTTCCGAAGAGAATTAATTGATTTTCCCTTCAAGCCTTCTTTGCCACGGTGGTATTCGAGGTGTTTGTCTAAATTGGGGAGGGTCTTGCTTTGTTTTTATTGAGACCCCAATTGTTCTGCAGATGGAAGTTGCAGCACAGTAGATGATTGTGTAGCGACTCTAACGTATTAGCACCTAAAACACAGTTTGCCAAGATAAATTTGTTCATAGCCTGCAAGACGATACCCAGTTTCTTAGATCTTAGTTTGAGAAGAGTTGGTCTATTCAATGGATCTGTTCCACTATACTCTATAAGAGCTTTTTCCATTTCTGCTTGGATTTTCTCAAGCAGGTCAACGTTGGCTGGTTGTTCTTGTTGAAGTTCTTGAGTCTCGTCCACTCTTTGCGCCAAAGGTGTTTCAGGCTCTGGATCTTTTGTATTTCGACCAAATAATTCACGCTCAACTTCGCTCTTTATTGTGTCCAGTTGATCAGGTGAAATAAGGCTATTTGTCAAGATAACATGATATTGATCTGCGACTCTCTGTTCGGTAACTTGAAGCTCTGGATACTCACGACAGAATTCTTGATGGAGTATTTGGCGATATCCAGTCTTATCCTGGCCAAGGTTCGTAATTCTGTAAAACGTGTGCATTATAAATTCATTCATGGCGCTAGTCCATTTCATGCGCTGTCGTTTCAGTCCCGCTTGAGTGAGCGCTGGCTGTTGATCCTGCGCAACGCTTTATGTGGGTGGAGTTCTCGTTCTTGTTTAACCCTGTTGGTGATGGTCACGTTGATTCTGTGACCGTATTGGTGAGTGTTTTGGGGTTCTTGGGCTGTAGCTCTTTGGACGATAGGAGCCCGCCTCCTCAGCACCCTACCACCGACGTCCCGCATGCTGTCATGTCCAGCGCCGACTCCAGACATGCCCTGGCGATCCCCAGGCAGCGGCTCTTTTCCGAGGCATCTACTCCGTAGCTCCATTTTCATGGGTGGTGTCATCAATTGACCCTGGTGACCCGGGTAACTCGGAACCGTGGGGTTTTCACTTCCCAGATGAAATGATTTAAACCAGATCATCCCGTGCGGGTTTTGGGGAAGGGAGGAAGACTAGGGTAGTAGGTCAGTGGACAGCCGCCCCTTTAGTCGCCTCTTACGATAGGCGGTAGATACCATGGTGCTATTCTAACCCGGACACCACACTGTCACTATATTATTGTAGTAGCATTTTCTCCATTAATAATGGGTGTTATTAAAATTCTAAGCGGATAAGTATCAAGCATAGACTTTATTCTGTGCAGTTGAGGAATTTTCGTGTGAGGGAACACATGTCAAGGATAACTGATGTTTTGCCGATTTAAGTAAATGTTAGCCGGAAGTTCGAGGACCTTTAATGATTGGTGCAGGATTCTAGGTATTACTCCTATAGTTGCCAAGATTATGGGAATTATATTCACTTTATTTTGATGCCACATTTGTTTTATTTCTTCGGCCAGTTGTATGTAATTTTTCGATTTTCTCACCCGTTTTCTTTTGTAGATTAGACGTATTTGGGATGGATATTTCTATTAAGTACCCCACAGACTACGGTTATTTTCATCCATTTGTATCGCTGCGATTCGGAACGTCGTGAAAAATATGCTAAAAACCGATGTATGTGGTGCAAAACCGTCGTGCCGCATCGTCGGTCCAAATATCTGCTCGTGCTTGATTTGGCGAGTCAACACGATGTTCCGAATCGCGGCGATACAAATGGACGAAAATAATCGTAGTCTGTGGCGTACTTTAGATATGTTGTCTGGGTGGCCTTAAGGGCCCCACAGACCACGATTATTTTCATCAATTTGTATCGCCGCGATTTGGAACGTCGTGTTGACTCGCCAAATCAAGCACGGGCAGATATTTGGACCGACGATGGGGCACGACCGTTTTGCACCACATACATCGGTTTTTCGCATATTGGACACGACGTTCGGAATCGCGGCGATACAAATTGATGAAAATAATCGTAGTCTGTGGGGCCCTTTATGCATGAAAGTGATATCTGGTTTGTTATATGGGGTTGTTTTATCTGTAATAATATTTCTATTCCAGTAGAGTTGAACATCTTTGTTTTCTAAAATGTTTTGTGGTTCATATTTATAGTATGGTGTACGTAGTTCAATTAGTTTATTTCATGGCTAATTCTTGATGTATGTACTTTGCCACATTATCATGTCATATATTCGGTGTTTGCTAAAATGTTTCATCTCCCAGTTATATGGTCTATAGTTTCTATGTATTGTTTGCACAATCTGCACTTGTCAGTTGGTATCTTGGGGTTCTTCACACTCCTTGATGATTTTGTTTTTTGCTCCTGAATTGCTATCATAAATCCCTCTGTTTCACTATATATGTTTACTATTTTCAGCCATGAGTTTGGATGATTTTTTATCTATATGGGGTTGGGATAAATAATTAGGATGTTTTCCATGCATGATTTTTTTCTTACACACTTTTCTATTTTTTCTGCTGTTTGTTCTATGTATTCAAGAGGGTTATAATTTTTGTTATTTAATTTGAGAGGGGTAGCTGTGGTGTCCATGTGTATAATGGCCTTATGTATTATACTTTCTTCTGCTCGCTCGATGAAGTATTTTCTGAGATTGTCTACTTGACTGAAGTTCATTGTTTTAATATAAATTGTAAGTCTATTTAGCGCATTTAGGTCTGTCTCACTCCATTTTATGGTACCAAATGAATATGTTGAGACAGAAATAGCAAATGTATTTATGGCTTTTATCTTGTTACGTGCTGTGAGTTCAGTGCTCCGAATATTCTTTAGTCGTTTCGTGTACTTTTCTTTTAATTCATTTTTTACTATTGTGTGGTCTATGCCTAGCAGGGTGGAACTCATATAGGCGAGATTGTACCACAGATCATACAATAGAGAATAGATAGGAAACTATGTGTTAAAAATTGTGTTCAAAAAATGACAGTCTTCGCCATCTATGATTTTCAACAAATAGTAAAAATGTACATGTGTATATTTCGAGTTACAGTTATCTGTATGAATTTAACTGCCGATAAAAAAGGAATCTGCACAGTATCTAATCGGTGTATTTCTCTGCTAGTTCTTATCGTTCCAAAAAATACTAAGGCGAAATAAAAATCCCCAAATAATTTTGATTTTATTTATAAAATATATTACAAATACAATTAAATATTAAACTATTCACACCTAACAATAATAGCAAAAAAAGGTAGAAACATAACATTAACAGTTTACAAATATGTTTCCCTGTTGTTACCAATATACATTTGTGTTTTTAGTTTAAGGTCTGTATGAAAAGTTAAGTTGTCGCTTCGGTAAACTCGCATTTAACTTTCAATATTACCTTCGAAAATGCAAATCCAAGTTCACTCAAATTTTAGGTTAACTATTACATTGACAACTTAAACTAAAAAAAAACCTGGATGAACCACAACAACAATGAGGAACCTATATATATTGAAAGCAACTTGTGATGACTGCTTCTTTATGCAATATACTGTATATTTGAATTTTTATTTTCTACCTCTTTTGCATTTAGATTAGTATGACACTATACAATACAATATAAATGATACCCAAAATAGTAAATATACATACAACTCCCACAAAAACTAACAAATATTAAGGAAATGGTACATAGGGCACTATACAAAACTCATATAATAAATCATATCAGAATACATAATACTCACAAAAAATAGTTACATGCTTTGAAAAATAAACATTAGATCTAAAAAAAGAGACTTTTTTCAGTTTTGTAAAATATGCTCATTGTACCAAGAATTACAAATAATGCTATTTACAAGATTACTTAAGAGTTTTTAGTAAGGTAGTAAACAAAAAGCTTTTGAGACATATTTATAACTTTTGGCACTTTGTTTATATATTGATAAGTAAAGCAAATATTTTATCATTTATGAAAAGCATCTGCCCTTTGGCTTTAACTGTTGTTTTCTCATGTTCTGAAAAGCCCCTTCTTACCTCGGTACACTTTTTCAGGAATTTTCACTAACAATTGGGGGCTGCAAGTGGTAACCGGATCTTTTTCTGGTGAAAACTATGCAAAATTGTCTCCCACAGTTCTGTCATTACTTAAAAAGAAATAATATATGAACTACAAGAATATATGAGAAATGTGAACATACCAGTAAAATTTTGAATCCTCTCGTGCACCCTCCTTAAAATGAGCTTCACAAATTACCAAAAGCCGGGCATTTGCAATACAGTTTGTCATTGTTGATTCGCTGAAGTCATATTTTTTTTGCTATTAAATTGTAATATACTGTCTAAAAAATATATAATTAATGTTATCTTGTAAATACTGTAATGCATTACCTTTTAGAAGCTTGACTGAAACATTCAGAAATCTAAAAAAGAAATGCTCCAATATTAGAATAATAAGGCATTTTTTTTGTATGATGCCATGCCACAATAAATCATGACGAAAATGAACGACAACCGATAACAACCGAAAAACTTCAAACGAGTGCGAGCAACCGTCTTATTTAGGGCCGCTTGAAAATGCTAGAGGGCGCATTCAACTGTGGTACAATCCAGGGGGTGGGAACTCATATAGGCGAGATTGTACCACTTCTCTTGTGTGATCTGTGGTTTGATATAGGGTTGATAGTGCACTTAATGAATCCCCTTGAAATATACCGCGCTTGATAGGGTTCGATGTAAGGTAATGTTTATTTGTTCGAAATGAAAGCATAGTTTTCCAGTTTTTCATTATACTGTCTAAGAAATTTACTATTTTGGGGTGAACCTTATATATTTGTAGTAGGTGTGTTAACAATGAATGGGGTAGACGATTAAAAACTTTTTGATAGTCTATATAGGCGTAGTGGAGAGTTCTTTGTTTTATTTTAGCTTGGTGGGTTATTTCTGCATCAATTATTAGTTGTTCTTTGCATCCTCTAGTTCTTTTTCGACAACCTTTCTGTTCTTCACAAACTATATTGTATTTTTCTGTATGTGCTGCTATTCTTTTAGTTATTTTTGATGTAAGTAGTTTGTAAATTGTGGATAGGCATGTTATTGGGCGATATTTAGCCGGGTTAGTTGTATCATCGTTCTTCGGTTTTAAAAAGGTTATTCCATGAGTGGTAGCTGGCGTAGTATTAGGGCTGGATATGCAATTGTTGAATAGTCGTGCTAGTGTTGCATGTATGGATGTAAACTTTTCTAACCAGAAGTTTGTTATTTTGTCCGGGCTTGGTGCCTTCCTATTATTTGTCGTTGCTATTGTTGCCTTGACTTCCTCTGCAGCTTTGTTAGTTCTGGCATTTGTTCTTCAGTTTGGATCCATGGTGCATCAATGTTGTGTATTGTTGTTTTTGACCAAATTGTTTTCCAGGAAGATTCAATATCTTCTAATGTAGGTGGATCACTTACCATGTGCTTGTTTGATAATTTTTTTTTGGTTTACATTTGATTTTGCTTTCTTCTTCTCTCACTTTTTTTGTTTCGTTTGAGTCTTTTTGCTAAGACTTGCAACTTCTGCTTTTTGTTGTCTAGTTCTTCTTTAATTTCTGGGAATAATGACTTTTTGATTTTCTTCATTTACCTTTATGATAATCTACCGTGTTCATATTGTCTAAGTTGTCCAATTTCTTTCTATAAAGTTTCAATTCTTTTTTTAATCTATGCTGCCAAGCTGGTATTGCATTTCTTTTGTCTGTTTGAGCTATTTTTTCTTCTTCCTTATTTGTTGTTATTAGTGCTCCTGTATATATGGGTAGTTGTAGCTCTTCTAGTGTTCTCTGGGTTGTAATTTTGTTTTGGATTATTTTATCTATAATTTCTATTGTGGATTCTATCTGTCGAGTCTCTTGAATCCTTGGTACAAATGGTCTGTTTTGGGGCTCTGTGTTTTGAAACTTTAAGTAGGTTGTGTTAAACTGCTCTAGGAATTGCAGCTTTAGCTGACTGTGCTCAATCTGTTGCTCGATTGCTTTTGTTTGTGGTTCTAGTTGTGTTTGCGTTTGTGAGTGTTCATGGTTTTCGTTTGTGTCTTCACATAATCTCTCATTCTGTTGTTCTTGGCCGTCTATGTCATTTCCTATATCTACTGCTGGCGTTACAGCTTCCGTCTTTTCTCCTATTGGGTTGTGCGCCTCTTGTTTTATCAGTTCTAGTTCTTGTGGTGGAATTTTATTATTTCGTATTAAGTAACGTATTTGGTCTGACAGTCGTTGGTCTGTAATGAAATTTAATTCTGGGTATTTTTCAGTGAACAGTTTGTGTAGTGACTGTCTGTATCCAGTGATGTCTGTACCCAGATTTGTTACCTGAAGGTAGCATAGCATGAGGTGTTTATTTACTTCACTTGTCCATCTCATTCTCTGCCGGTTCCTTCCCGATAGAGTGGCTACAGGACGCATGTATTCCAGAACATCTCCTATGGGGTTTTGCTCATTATCCATATGATTCGCTTTATTGTGACCTGTTTGATCGGGCAGTGGATTCCCGCGCCGTTCCCGATCATTACGATGCTCGTCCGAGGCTTTTTTCATGTTCTTTGGAACCTTTTCTCACCAGCTGGTGGTAGCCCGGTTGGCGGTTAGTTCTCCCTCTCGCGTTAACCCAGATAACGTATCTCCTATCTGACCTTATATTGACGGTATCGGTTCCAACGTCGGCCGACGTAGAGGTGCGAGTAGGAATTGATAGGAGAGGCTGAAGAGACAGTTCACTATTCTTTAGACCTCTTTCTATTATTTTTATTATTATTAAGAAATTAAGAAATACATACATATTATGTGTCTATACACTGTGTTACCACCGTGTTTACAAGGTGTAGGCACTGTGAACACACGGTGTAGGTATAGCTTTTTTATAAATACATTTTTTATTTAATTTCATAAATACCTCCTGTAATTTTTTATCGCGAAATGAATTCCTGTAAATTGCAATATTACAAAAGTATAAAAATATAATAATTGAAGTGTATTTTGGACATTTTGAAATAACTATGTAATCTCTTTACTTTTATATCTTATATTAATTTCACTGTATTGGGAAATGACAAAATTATGATTACCTTACATTACAATAATTTTCTTAATTATTGTATTTAAACTATAGTCATTGTAAGTTATTTTAATTGTCTGTAAAACCAGCAGATGTAGACATACAAAGTCAACGTGTTAAATATATATGAATCTTTGAAAAGAGAATATCATCATCAATGTGAGCAACATATTATACAAAGGCTTAAGAAGTAAATAAATATAACGAATTAACAAAAATATCAAAGTAAAAAAATATATCCTATAATTCAGACTGAAAATGCGGTATTTAACATAAATAATAATCATCTAAGTGCGAGTTGGACTTGCATACCAAGAGTTCCGTACCACCATAGAACTATTATAATCGAGGTATATAATAAAGTTTTTTATACTGTTATAGATTCGGTGGGTTTCGAAATGGACACTTTCAACGTCTTTATTTTTAAGAAAATAAATTCACTGTTATTTTCTAGTGTACCCATTCCACAAACTCTGAAGTACCTGGAGGACTTACTGCGTGAAAACTCTTTTTGTGAGGCAGAAATTAAAGAGTTAATTTCCCTCACAAAATTATGTATGAGTCAAAATTGTTTTCATCAGTTTGCAGGTTGATCTTATAACCAGAAGGAAGAAACGGCAATAGGATACTCCTTGACGCCGTACCTTGCCAATTTGTTCATGGGCAGGTACTAATACGTCTTACCACTGTCAACAACATAAAGCGGAGAGGATTAATTTTCTTGTACATTGGCTGTTGACATTCCCTGTTAACAAAGAGAGGTTTGAAAATGAAAAGAAAATTAGTAGAGAAATAGCTGCATGCAATGGTTATCCAACAGATATTATAGATAAATTAATTAGCAACAAACGCTTCGGTTACGAATGAATGAAGTGTCAACTTTTCGAAATGAGTCACAATAACTCTCTGTTCCGTACAGTCGTTATACTAGGGTCTTTATGAAATTTTTTAAAGAACTTACTATGAAGGCGGTGTATAGAACAACTACAACACTATTGGGCAATCCTAAAGATAAAGTTGCTGATTTCGAGAAGTCGGCTATTTATGAAATCAAATGTAATGATTGTGATTTAAAGTATTGACAGACACGAAGATCTATTAGTACCCGTTTCAAAGAGCATTTGAAATATGGAAGAGCGGATAAATCTAGTGTTGCACATCATGTTTTGAAACATAACCACTCCGTAGATTAAACTTCTTTAAAATTAATTAACAAGTAAATAATTTTAGGGAACTGGACTCTTACGAAAGCATAATGACTTATAAGAATAATAAACTAATGAGTTCAGACAAGGGTTCTATCCCGTACAGCTCATTATACAGTTTACTTTGTAAGAATCCGTAAAATAGATATTAAAATTGTCATTACTTTATAATGTAGGGTAAAACTAGGTAGGTAATTAGGGATTATCCTAATTTACATAATTTCATTATATAAAATCTGCATTATCTGTGAAATCTGTTATTTAGAATTAGAATTTACTTGAAATTTGCCCTTTGTAGTAATTAATGTAAGTTGCTAATAGTTTACTGGTAGGTAAAAATTAGAGAAAATTGTAATTTAGATTTAGTTTGGTTTACTCCTTGATGTTGATAACTTAGAGTTGTAGAAACGGCGTTGAGTGTTTAAAATAAAGGTTTGGTGTTAGGGTGTAAAACTGAGTTTTTACATTCACGGATATAATAGACACGCTGGAGAGAAAATTGAGGTAGTGGACTCTATCAGGAAAATATAAACGGAGAAGGCATCGGAGAACAAGGCGTAGAAGAGTCGATGATGCCAGACAATTTTCCACGGCAGATATAGAAGATAGATCATAATGGCGTATTGGTTGCGGGAAAGGTTGCAAGCTGTAAAATACTCACTGTAAAGAAATAATTAAGAAAGTTCCCGAGTAGCTAGTCCTATATATATATATATATATATATATATATATATATATATAAATATTTCTGTTATATGGAGCCGAGCATTTTCCGATAAATCGGAAAAAAATCGTTTCAGATATTTTATGAATTAGTCACTACTCAAAGAACTAAACATTTGTACAATAAGTGATTATCCAATACATTTAATCGGACAGTAAAAGAAGCACTTAGCACTCACTTAAACGGACGATGGAACTATGCGGCAAACTGCGAATGGTATACTCCGATCTTTAAGAGGCCGCAGCATTCGCTGATAACTTAGAGAAGGAATGCAGACTGAACCAACAAGGCGATATTCACTACAACAAAGGGGGAGCCGGTTTGGGGAAAATATAATAAGTTAATTAAACAGTATATCAGTTATTTAGTTGACATCAGTCATCAACTCCATTCTAAGACTCCGATTCTATCCCTGTCTGAAGATGATCCCCTTAGTGAAGGCCAACAAGGACGTGAGCCCATTTAGGAGTGACAAAATACTATTCAAGATGATCGAATAGAGGTGGGAGTCCCTCTAGAAACTATGATATAGTCTTTTCGCCTCCATAATTGCTCAATTTGACGATAACACTTCAATAGGATGCCAATCGTCCAGATTCCAAAACTCTTTGCTATGTTTGCAACACGCTGGAAGAGACACCTTCATTTTATCTTGATTTCTATGTAAACTAATTTTGAGGTCATATTTTAAACAATGTGAATCTTGGCATTCTAGTGAAAATTCATGCAATCGATTGCATTCTATTAATATCCAACGTTTTCCAAAATGATGCATGAATCATGTGATCCTGCCAACTGACTTTAGAATTTTGAAGTGAAAGTTTCTGCAATAGATTGCACCACCATTGTACCACCCACATTTTGCTTCGGATCATAAAAAGCGGTAATAAAAAGAAATTATTTATTTTCAAAAAATAATATTGGCAATCGATTATTACCCAATTGAACAACCATTGGGCAAAAATGCTTCTAATTTGTTAAACTTTAAAAGAGCGTTAGGATCGTGTGAATGTCGCAGTTGACATTGAAATTTTGGAGTGATCATTTTTGCAATCGATTGTAACACGTTTCTAGTCCTTTGTACCATCAACAAGTTAATTTTTTTATATAAATGGGATTTAAAAAAGTAGTAATAAAAGAGTTTAAGTATTTATGTTCAAAAACAATATCGGCAATCGATTATGTCACGTCGGTACTCGATTGTTTGTATCTAAATTTTTTTTTATTTATTGAACCCTTCCACGTATTCGGCTGCACCCTGATATTTTGTTATACATACAGGGTGTATACTGTTACCTGTATCTCGAAAAATATCGATATTGAAATTGTGAATATTTGGCAACGAAGGCAACTCGACAGGCTCTACGTGACTAAAATATTTTCAGAAGTGTGGCTCTTCCGGTTATACCGGAAGTAGACCACAACTTTCTTATATCAAATACAATACCCTGTATGTTATTCAATATTTAGATGCTTCGTTACATTCTAGATAAATTTTATAAGCCACATGTTATCTCTAAGTTTAACCATTCTCAAGATTTTTATGACAAATGACAGTCCTGCGGGTAATCGACAATTTTCGCTAAATAACAATCTGTTTTAAAACGGTTTTTGGCATGTCTTATTGAAAGCCTCAAGCCAGCAAACAGCACTGGAAAAACCTTTTTCTACAGGGTTCTTAAAAAATAATCAAAATGACATTCATAGTATGCTTAAAACTCAAAATTTTCAAAAGGACACTTCCAATTTTTTGTCGGAATCTTATTCAGCACTAAAAATGAAGGTAACTTTGTCTTACCTTCCATATATCTAAATCTCATAACTTTCGATTAAATTACGAAAAACCGGTTTAAACCTATTAAAATATTAAGTAGACTTTGCTTGGAAAAATCAAGTTAGCCGTGGCCGTTAAAAAATAACAGGCGGCTACGAAATGTTATTCAGTTTTTCAAAATTGCCAACAATCCGGACAAGTAGAGGCCATCAGAGAAAACAATTAAACGAATAATAAACAATTTTAAAAACTTCGAATCAGTCAAACCAAGAATTAAGAAAAATAAGCCTGTTGTTGATGACGCCAATAATGAAATTTCAACTTTCAAGCGTATCCGAAAGCAAGTATTAGGCAAGCAGTACTAGAATTGGGATTTCAAAAAGCTCTATTCATAGAATATTGAAAAAAACATAAATTTCATCCGTACTCCGTACTCCTTTTCTTTAGTAGAAAATTTTAAACAAACTGATTTTCCGAGACGCGTAACATTCTGTAAATTTGTTTTAACATAGTTCCAAGGAAACCATTTTTTTCGCACAATATCATTTGGTCAGATGAGGCAAAATTCACCAAAAAATGGTTGATTTAATAGGCACAATTCCCATTACTGATCCTCATGTGTTCCGATGTAGAAATTTCCAAGAGAGTTGGGAGCTTAATGTTTATTGTGAGGTAAGAAAAGTGGCAAAACTACATTTTTTAGTAAGAAAATTTAAATGGTAAAATTATAAATATGCTTTACCTTTTGCTTTAAGCCCTAGTTTTTTAATTTTTATAGGTGAAGGTTATTTGGATATTTTACCAGATTTTGAAGGCACGTACCTGGAAATTTTACCATTGGCCAATTATCAGGAATTATTTTATCAGTAGCACCTCCCCACAATGGCTACTTAGTGAACAACTATTTAGAAGAGTTGATCAATGGAAACAAACAACGGTCATTTATATGGCCACCTGGATTATTTTGTATGGGATGCAATAAAAAAAAGTTTATGATAGTCCTTTAACGGTCAAAGAGGATTTTATACAACGAGTGAGAAATGCATTCAGAAAGTTAGAGCCTACATCAATAAGAAATGCTACTCATGGAGTTCAAGGGCGTAATTTTGAACATTTACTAAAATTGTTTAAAATGTCCCTATACGGTAGGTTTACGTGTTGTCAGTTATTTTGCTTTTGTTATGTTCTAAGAAAACAAAATTTAATAATTTTAAATATTTCATAATAATTGTTAGTTTGGCTGATCCGAAATTCTCTAGGTATGTAGTATTATTCCATTAATTGTTTTCCGTAATGGCCTCTGCTTTTTGTTACTTTATTACACTCGCTATAAATAATAAAGATATTGAAATAATCTTCGTTGGAATAATTCCTCCTATTACGCTTCATGTACGCATAATTAGCAATTTTGAAAAACTGAGTGACATTTCGTAGCCGCCAGTTATTTTTCTAGCGAGCAGGACTTGATTTTTCAAAGCAAAGTCCAAATCATATTTTAATGGGCGGAAAACGGTTTTTCGTAATTTAATCGAATCTTATGTTTTAATTTGACAAATTTTGAGTTTTAAGCATATTGTGAATGTTTTTTCCACTATTTGCTGGCTTGAGTATTCCAATAAGACATGCCAAAAAACCGTTTTTAAACAGATGATTGTTTAGCGAAAATCGTCGATTACCCCGACTGCATCTGTCATATCATCCAACTTTCCAATACTATACAGTGTGTTCTATTTGATATAAGAAAGTTGTTATATACTTTGGTATAACCAGAAGTGTCACAGTCCTGAAAAAAATTAAGTCACACAGAACCTATCGGCATACCAAATTTGCCAAATTTTCAGAGTTTTAATCTCCATATTTTTTGAGATACAGGTTACCGCCCACCTTCCTGGGACACCCTTTATACAAAGTTGGCTAAATAGCGATAATAGTTTGCACCACAATTTTTTCTCGTTTGTCGTATAGAATATGTACCTAGTAAATAGTAAGAACAATACAAATGTTTTGTTGAAAAAAAAAATCGATTGAATCAATTTTGTATCCGTTTATATCTCCATTATTTAGAGAACGAAAAATATAATAAGTGTTTTCATTTGATGCGTAGTAGAACCCTAGAATAGAAAATAAGACTAAAAATCAAGAATGGTCCAAGTAGAATATTGGATATGGCGTATTTGTCCACAAAAAATAACAGAAAAAACATCTAGTTTTAATAAGCCATATTTTAGAATATTTTCTAAGAATAACGAACTAGATTTATGAATTTGAGTATTATTCTGCGATAGTTTTTATTGTTTCAGTTAAAGGCAGTGAAATATGGGTTTTATATCTAGCTAAAACAATAATAAAAAAGAACAATATCTACTTGCAAAAATATTTAAGAAATATCATTTAAAAATAAAAATTTTAAAACCCCCATAATTAACCTTTTGTAAACATTCATAACGTTTCCTCAAAATTACCCGAGGAATAACACCCTAAAATAATAGGAACCCTCTGTTCATTATACAAGTATATTTTGTTTTGAGTTTGAATGTGCTTACATAATTTCATAGTCGTTTCTACTATGTCTGTTAGTCTGTCAATAAATTGAAAAAGTTTTTACATTTATAGAAAAACCATTAATTCACTAGGGACAGCAATTAATTTTTAACTAGGGTACCAAAGATGCATCAACTTATATTTTATTATTTAAAAAATACTCTTTTCAGTTCAGCAGTGTTATTTTTGTTCTTATATCTATAATAAAACTTGTGCTCCCCTACTGAATTTTCTATATCATAATTGTATACATATACGATGTAACAGCCATTATTCAGTCTTCACAAAGGACTGACCCTGTTACTCCAAGTGCGAAGTGCCTTTGAACTGTCGATACTAGGATACACTTTAAGGATCTATACTTTTCTTTAACAATAGCGTTTTAATTTATTTTCTAGAGACTTCCAGGCATTTTATATCTGTGTAAAAATATGATGCAAGTGATTAATTTTGCGAAATGAATAATTAAGTGATTAATGTTCCGGAAATTAGCTGTGCCTTTAGCGAAGTTGGTTTTAACGTTTTTGCTAAATCACGTTCTTGCTTGGTCGTATTTTATTTTTAATGTGGTAAAACCTGCAAAATAGCTGTTTCATAGTTATTGTTTAAATTATTGTAAATTTATTTAATACTTATAATAATTATTTACTTAATTATTTACTATCTTGTTACAAAAACGATTAAAAAGAACAATTCGTAGAATAAGAATTGAAAACATCCAATACTAGAGTCTACCTACAAAAGGAAATTGGCCAGATAAAGACCAATTTTGAACTTATCGGAATCTATCTGCTGGTCCAATATAGCGAGTTTTCTTTATGGGGACTAGTAGTCGCCCAGTGGTCGAAATTCTACCATATTTCCAATGCTAAACATTATTGGGGTTCATTTGTCAAATGTATATATTTTTAAGAAAAAAGTTGAGTAGATCTTGGAGAAGTAGGTGTAATGACCAAATTTGTTCACGTCATATTGACAACTCTGTTGAAATAAAAAATAAAAATTTAATCAATATAGCTATTTGAAACAATTTTGACAAATGCGTGAATTCCAAATTTTTTGGATGGATGGTAAAATGTTCCATATAATAGGTAATTGTGAGATTGTTCATTGCAACCTAAAAGTTTCCGTCATTTGCGGTTTTAATCGAGCTCATCATTATTAAGGAAAAAAGATGACCAACAACCCGATGATATCTTCAATTTTTAGTATATCTTTATTTTTTGTTGACTGACATTTTTTCACATAACACCTTCGGTAGATGGACCTTTATTTTAAACACTCAACGCCGTTTCAACAACTCTAAGTTGTCATCTGAGTTTGGTTTACTCCTTAATTTTAATGAAACACACATTGTATACACCTGCTGTTAATTAATGCCAAATAATACGTATTTGTGTTGGAAACGTTTCTCAGTGAGTGAAATTCAAATTTTGAACTTACATATTGAATTAAAAACTTACCTTTACCACCTGCTATAATAATTTAATGACTAACAATAGTCAAAATTTAAATCAAAGGTATAAATTCACGATTTTTGTAAGCTTAGTCAAATTATATGAAATTATATATAACAATAAAAAGAATCCAAATTAAAAGTAAAATATTAAAATTAACAAATTATTAGCAGCAATAAATTGATCAAATAACATAATTCTGATTTTAGTTGACAAACCATATTTATAAAGTTATGAAAGTTGCAAACAAAAGCCCAATAAATGACGATTATTAAGTAATATAAATTTTCCTAGGTTCTATTTCAGTAGCATGACGATGTGGGGACGATTCCAAATTTGTTAGTTTTTCCATTAATTTAGTTTAGTCTTTCATATTCGAATCAATCCATCTTATGATTTTCTCGTAAAATAATCTAGCGGCACTGTTACTGTCTGTTACTGTTATTTGTATGACATTGACAGTTTGGACGTAAATAACGAACTTTTTTATTATATTTCATTTAATGCTTGAACCACTATTATAAATTAATGTTAGCATTCTGCACTGAAGATAGTCAGTTGCTTCTAAACAAAACAAAAATAAAAAAATCGGTTGAGGGACAGAGGAGAAAATGGTACCGAACCGTTTTGTCTTGCCCTATTTATATACAGGGTATTCCATCTCAAACAAGCCACCTTGAATATATCTTGTTTATTTTAAAACTATTGCAATAAGAAAAAATAGGTCGATTTTTGTTTCGAGGGGGGAATTTTTTGAGGTGAATTAGCGCTTGAGCGCATTCAACATAAACAGGCTAATTCAATGACCTTGAGATTTGAGATAGGGAAAATAGGTGTTGTCGTATATCATTTGAAAGCCCTTTTTACGGACTATACCGTGATACTAAAAATTTTTATTGCAATTCCTGTTCATGTAACAGAAAACCTAACGGACCTAGTAGTAAAACCGGGTTATTAAATTAAAAATTTTTACTGCATGGAAAGTATTAAAAAGGAGTTCTTTTATAGTACGCTCTTAAACCATCCTGCCGCACCCTGTAATAACACACAATATAAGAAAAACATTAAATGTAAACATCCATTTATTTTACATTATTTTTTGCTGATATTTGCAGCAAGTTTGTTTATCTGTTCTGATCTTTATTTATTATCATTTGAAGCATTGTACATTTATCTGTGAAGTTATTACTTTACTTATTTGTTGAAAATTTAAAAGATAATTATGGTATACACATTGTAAGAACGTGTTGAGCTGGTAAGTCTTTATTACCAAAATCAAAATTGTGCTCGATCTGCTGCAAGGGTTTTTAACCAAAACCATCCCGAACTTATCGTTCATCATAAATACGTATTGGAGTTGATTTTAAAGTTTGATGAGACGGGCTCAGTTTTTAGAATTTTGCATAAGTACAAATTCCATCCGTACAAAATTAAATTACTTTATAAATTGAATGAGGATGATTGAGATCGAAGACAAGAGTTTTGCGACATTATGACCCAGCGTATGATCGAAAATCCAAATTTCTTGTAAATGTTTGCTTTTCGGCTGAGTGCACTATTTCACGTCATGGGGAGGTTAACCAACATAACTGTAGATCTTGGAGGGACACAAATCCTCATTTATTTCGAGAAGCTCATAATCAACATCCGATAAAACTAAACGTTTGTGCAGGAATTTTGGGAAATTATCTAACTGGACCCCGGTTTATTGCTGGCAATTTAAGTGGTGAAATTTATCACAATATATTGGAAAATGAAATTAATGCATTGATAATAGAAAAAATTAGAAAATGATCATCTACTACATGAAGAGCAATTGCTTTTCCAACAAGATGGAGCTCCTCCTCACTACGCCGCACCAGTTCGTCAATTCCTCGATTTTGAATACCATGGTCGCTGGATTGGAAGAAGAGGTCCTATAGAATGGCCTGCCCGATCACCTGATCTGAACCCTTTGAATTTTTTTTCTTGGGAACTTGTTAAATCCAAAATTTTTATGACTTAGCCTGAGAATTTGGACGAACTACGTCAGTGTCGTCAAATAACACCAACTATGCTATACCATGTCAGAGACGGCTTTCAGTCAAGGTTGTACTATTGTATGGAAGTCAATGGAAGACACTTTAAACATTTGCTTTAGATGCATTGTAATATACTGTAAATTTATTATGACGGTATAGTCCGTAAAAAGGGCTTTCAAATGATATACGACAACACCTGTTTTCCCTATCTCATATCTCAAGGTCATTGAATTGGGCTGTTTATGGTTGAACGCGGGTAAGCGCTAATTCACCTCAAAAAGTTTCTGCCTCGAAACAAAAATCGACCTGTTTTTTCTTATTGCAATAGTTTTGAAAATAGCCAATATATTCAAAGTGGCTAGTTTGAGATGGAATACCCTGTATAGATAGATTAATGTAATTTTTATGTACACCTAAATTTTTATTTTATTTTTTATCTGTTTTCTATTGTAGGCCTTTTAGAATTATGGAACTTATGCGTATTTCCTAATACAGAATACAAAATGTTTTTAACTGTTTTTTCATATTCAGTAAGTTTAATGTTTTGTATTTGCAACAGCCCAATTGAAAATATAGAACTTAATGTTTTGCTTAGAAATTTCATAGATATACACGTGTTCCAAAATTCAACTTGAACCCGAAACCCAGGAGTGGAGCAGTTTATGACTATCGAGGGAAAAGTAACTATAAAAATCTGATTTTTTTAAAGACTACATTTTTCAGTACTATAATTACAATTTTGAAAATATGACTGTTAAAATATTTGTAATGGTAACCCAATTAACTATTTTATAAGGTGCATTCCGAAAATAAACCTCAATGTATGTTGTTTTATCACCAAAAAATATATTAACACAAATTTGGAGAATACGACATTGTATAAATAAATATATCTAAACTGACGTAATTCCCCAATTGTTGAAGTGAGTTTCGAAGAAATCTTATCTTTCAGACAATTCCAGTAAAAAAATGTTCAATGAGTTTAAATCGGAAGAGCGTGGTTACTATAAAATTGGATCAAGGTGCCCGATCTAACGGTCTGCATACTCTTGGTTCAGATGTTCTCACGCAGACCAGGCATAATGAGCAGCGCAATCATCCATCATTTTGGTACCAGATTGTTCGTAAAATGTTTAATGGCACATCTTCTAGCAGATATGACAGATGGTTTTGCAGAAAATCTAGATAGTTTCACTATTCGTATTCCCTGGACCTTTTGAATTACCAGGGAATTTGAAAAGTAAATTTATAAGAAAGTGTCTATATCTTAAAAAACACCGATTTTTTTCATTATTTTTCCCTGGTTAGTCAGAAACTGGTCCACTCCTGGGTTTCGGCTTGACGTTGAATTTGAGAGCCGTTCTATATGTGGTTTGAAAGCGACAAAAACACATTAGGTTCCCGTATACTTCGCTCAGACATCATAAAGCGATCCCTGACTTACTGCGTTTGTCAGCATCAATGGCGGCTTTATTCCTGGACATTAATTACATATACTTAATACTAATGTACCGCTAGCAGAGACTAGAAGAAGGCGCAAACATCAAAGTCCAGAGGTATATACCGGGCGTCAATTAAGTTCCAGGACGCCTCAATATTTGCTAAAGTAGTTCATTTCTGGAAAAGGTCAAAGTCACTCCTTTAGTAACCTTGAACCTTATTGTTGAGGTTATTTTGAGGTAAACCTCATTTTTTGAAAAGAAAAACAGTATTTTTTATTGCGGAATCGGAAAGAGCGAGAAATTTTACTTCCGTACATGTATTGAGGTATGAGGTTAAGGCAACCACTAGAGGTCAAATAGAGGTGATATAATGACTTCTTCTTTTTTCAATCCAAGATGGCGAATTCAAGAAGGCGGATGAAAATCATAGAAATAGCACATTTTTGGCTGAAAATTTCTTACTCGGAGGTTTTGGGGGTCGCTGAATCTAATCCATACGTCAAATTTTCCATTCCTTTCGAATCCGGAATCAAAAATAAGAGTTTCTACATGAAAAAATGAGGCTGACCTTCAATTGACCTTGAAAATGAGGTGTAAGGTCAAATCCAAGGTCACCATTGTGTTCCTCGTTAAGACTTACCTAGGGTATGACCTTTGTTCTGTTTTACCACTGAACTGGCTGGATTTTTAAGAAGTCATTATTTGAGCTTGATCGTTTCGCAGCTGATGAAGGTAGCCAACCAGAAACAATATATATCATATATATTGTCTTGCGTACAAAACAATGACACCTCGAAGAGACTATTATTAATTTTGTTATCAAACGTAACATATATATGTTCCCCCCTACATACAAAAAATTGTTCTTATTGCAGTTTTTCAATTTAGGTATCCACTGTTTAGGGTTCCGTATATACAATATACGGATACCCTTATAATATCACTCCGGATTTCAAACTCTGTCAAATCACAGCAATTTTCTCCTAAACTACTGGACGGAATAGGTTGAAATTTTGTATCAATGTATAGTTTGGTGACCCGATCAGGAGTACATACAAAAGAAGCAATTTTGATTTTAGGGGTACTTCTGGGGGGGGGGAACTAAAAAAATCGACCGTTCCTCCCCCTGATCTCCGAAATTACTGAGCCTAAAATTTTGAAAAAAATAGGAAATGTAGAACGTTGCCCGAACTTTACAGGAAAAATAAGGAGAAACCATTAATATTAATTTTGGGGGGTAAATTATAGAATTAAATGAAAATTTAAAAATAAAATTTTTTTAAAACGCATCATGTAATACATCAAATGAAAGGTTTCATTTTGAGGAACACAAATATATTTTTTTCACATTTAAAAAATATTAATTTAAAAGATATTAACGAAAATATACCAAAATTTACCCATTCCCACCCGCTTATCTCCGAAACTATAAATCGTAAAGTTTTGAAAAAAATTAGAGGTATAGAGTCTGACCTGAAGATTACTGGAAAAATAAGGAGAAATCTCTGCTTTTAATTTTGGGGGGCAAATTACAGAATTAAATGGAAAATATAAAATTAAAATTGTTTCTAACGCATCATGTTATATATCAAATGAAAAGGCTCATTATGACGAAAACAAATATAATTTTTTCATATTTTTAAAAATTAATCAAAAGATATTAACAAAAATATACAAAATTTAACCCATTCCACTCTCCTTGTCTCTAAAATCATAAGCTGTAAAAAAATGGAGGTATGGCGAATTACCTGAACTTTACTGGAAAAGTAAGGAGAAACCCATAATATTAATTTTGGGGGGCAAATTATAGAATTGGAAATGGAAAATAAAAAATTAAACTTGTTTCTAACGGATCATGTAATATATCAAATCACAGAACTCATTATGACCAATACAAATATATTTTTTAAAATTTTTTTAAAATAAATATATTAAAAAATTACCCGTTCCCCCCTTTATTCCACAAACTGTAAGACCTAATTTTTTTTGTTTACAGGAAAAATACGAAGAAATCCCTAATATTAATATTGAGGGCCAAATTATAGAATTAAACGGAAAATAAAACATATTTTTTTAACGCATCATGCAATATATCAAATGAAGGGGCTCATTATGAGGAATACAAATATATATTTTTCATATTTTTAAAATTAATTGTTTACAAGATATGAACATAAAGATATAGAAAATTCTCATTTCTCGCTTTATTTCCGAAACCATACTACCTAAAATTTTGAAAATAATTAAAGGTACTGGGATTCACTTGAAATTTATAAGAAAAATTCTTAGAAAACCTCCATAGTAATTTTAGGGACAAATTATACAATTAGATGGAAAATAAAAATTCAATTTTCAAACGCATCATGTAATATATCAAATAAAAGGCTCATTATGTGAATTACAAGTATATCACATTTTTAAATCATTCGTTTAAAAGATATTAGCAAAAATATTAAACATCGACTTAATTCCCATTTTAGAAACTACACTATTTAAATTTTGAAAAATATATTTTATTTGTATTTTTAAATAATGTGAATAACAGATTTAATAATTTATAATTTAGAACTTGACCTATTTTGCCCTTTATCTTCCAATCTATAGAGCCTCAAAATTCAGGCAGTAGATTATAAAATGCTTCCCTGAAAGTTTATTAGTAAAATAAAACTCTAATCTTAATTTTTGGCGGCCAAATTAGAAAACCAAATACATATGTATTATTACAAAAATCAAGCGAATTTTGAAGGTAGTACGGAACCCTTAGTATGCGAGTCCAACTCGCACTTGACCAAATTATTTTAGAAGGAAATACTTTGCCAGTGGTATATAGGGACTCTCTCGTATGATCAACTAAGAGATAACTGGGGTCTATGGATTTGCCAACTGTTTTCTTGAATATGTTTGAATGTATATTGCAAGATACTTTTCTGTGTAGTGTGACCAATGACTACTAATGTAAACGGACCGGGCACTTTCATATACGACCGAACGGAAGATGGGTTGAAGAAACTAGAATGAGACACACATATATACATATTGTTTTATAAATATGCCGGCTCCAACAGTGGCGTTTAATCAGCATTAAATTAAAGGCTCATTTTATTCAGATTCAAATATATTACAATCCATTAAAAGATGTGCACAATAACAAAACCAATTAGTGGCTTAATTACTAATAAGTAACAGTAATTATCAAAACATTTATTTATTCAAGTAAAATGTAGTTTTATTTATTGCTTAAATGACCTTTAGTAATACTCAATTACTACGTTTATGATCTGACACTTACCGGTGGGAAGATAATTCGGCAAACGAATATGCCGTTTTCCAGCATACTGAAATGCCACTTTATTATTGTTTTCTTTCACTTACACAAAATAATCACTGATTTCGAACAAGGTTCAAGACCCAAAACACTTTAAACTATATGAAATACTAAGTTAAACCCAATTCAAAATGTAAATAAATAAAATCGCACGGTTGTGTGCAGGACATAAACGGCGGTAAATATCGCTCTTGAGTAAATGCGTACAGTGCCTAGATGTACGTCTTATTGGTTACAATGGAAAGAAGTTTGGCATCGGTTAACATTTGTTTCTATTTTCCGGCAAACATATTTCAACCCTTTTTAATAACCGATTTGCAGCGATCTACCGGTTATAAGTTTGGTTCTACCCTTGGTTGACAATGGTTGCACTTTTCACATTTCTCTTTTCAACACTGAAGTTGAACGAAAACTCATTCGCTTGGTTCAACCAGAAAATGTCAAAATCATCTTCTAAATTGTTTTGTTTTTGTTTATTTAAAATTTTGTATACATCAATAAATTTCTTATTTATGTGGTTCATTAGTGGTACTTAAGTGATTATTGCAAAACTAATCAAAATTTATTGTTAAATGTTTACGTAAGCATGTAAAATAGTAAATACATAACCTCAAATGTCATTTAACAATTTAGGAACAATTATAACCGGTAGATCGGCTGCAAATCGTCTAATGCAATGCAGTTTGGTTTAGTTTGGTAGAGTTGTTGAAACGGCGTTGAGTGTTTAAAATAAAGGTTTGGTGTTGGGGTGCAAAACTGTGTTTTTTCATTAATGTAAACAGATAGTTCCATTTATATTACTAGTTATTGGGTGTGACATTAAAAACGGGTTGAAAGATTTTTGCCGGAAAATAGTAAACAATGCCAAACTTCTTTCCATTGTAACCACTAGGACGTAAAATTAGGTATGTGTACGCATTGACTGAACGCCTGAACGGCGCTACTTTACCCAGTTTATGTCCAGCTGGCAATAGCGCAAGTTTGATTATTTCCATTTTGATTTGAGGTTAATTTCGTAATTGATAATTTTTAAAGTGTTTTGGGATTGAAACTGTTTTAAAATCAGTGATTATTTTGTATAATTGTAAAAACAATAATAAAGTGTTATTTCAATGTTTTACATGCAGGAAAACGGCTTACTTGTTTGCCGAGTTATCTTCTCACCGGTAAGTGTCAGATCATAAACGTGACTGAGTTTTACAAAAAGTCGTTTAAGCAGTAAATAAAACTACATTTTACGTGAAAAAAATAAATGTTTTGATAATTACTATTACATATTAGTAATTAAGCCACTAATTGTTTTTGTTATTGTGCACATCTTTTAATAGATTTTAATATATTTATATTTGTGGATTAGGTACGTAGTTCTATTATTTTGAATTTGAATAACATGACCTTTTATTTCATGTAGTTTGGACGCTACTGTTGGAGCCGGAATATTTGTAAACAAATAAATCTGTCTCTTTCTATTTTTGTCTCATGTTTCAATCCATCTTCCCTTTGGCCGTATATGAGAGTGCCGGGTCCATTTGTATTAGTAGTCATTGGGTGTGACATTTCGGTTCCTTCTTAGGAATCGTTGTCGAAAACGTGTGTTTTTCGAATTTCTTTGAAGCAACGTTGGGTCGCCTGACTTTGTTTCCTGCACTGTCAATTGATTAATTAATTGATTTTTGATAACTGAAAAAAAACAAGGTCACTTAATATTGCTTTAAAACACGAGAGAAAACACTTCGGCAATGATTCCTGAGAACAAATCGAAACGTCACACAAATAGATTAGTATCTTGCAATATACATTCAAACATATCTTACAGGAAAACTATTTGACAAATTCATAGACTTTCTTTCAGTTAATACTGCGAGACAGTTTTTGTTATAGGAAAGCAACTAGTGTCTGGACAATTTCCACAAATTGACCTGACTACACTTTGAATTTCATTTACTTAACTTATCTGTTTTTTGGAAATAACTCATAGGAGCGAAAATCCAAATGAACAATTAAAATAACTTTTTCTCTACTTAAGCATTCAGAATCTGCTTATAATTACTTAGAATTATTTATATTAATTATATTAATTAAGAAATAACACCACACTTTAAAGGAAATTGCTGCATATTCCAAACGTTTCGGGGTCTAGATCAGACCCCGTTGTCAATGGCTAAGAAACTACGGATTAAAAAGGAACGTTTGGAATATACAGCAATTTCCATTAAAGTGTGGTGTTATTTCCCAATAAACACTTAGACATTGAAAAATATGCCACAAGTATCCTTCAGAAAACAACTATATTAATTAACTTTTAAGCTGTAAAGTAAAATTTGGGTGATGTTTAATTTTGAGGTGAAATAGATAAAAGCGATTCAATTATTGAGGGAATGAAAGCTTGACTTAAGGGAAAGGTTAATACTAATTCAGGGACACTATAAAAGTTGAAGTTGTAGAAAAGGAAGGGTATATAATATTTGAATTCATCTAATAAGCTCGAAACTCTTACACGAATTTCGTTATTCCTCTATAAAACTATGGTTTATTGATCTAAGTTCCAGACTACAGTCTCCAAAAGAGTTAAAATAATCTTTATATTTTTTTATCTTCGCTGACTCATTTTTTACCAATTTCTTTGTATTTTCTGCATTTTGATTGAATTTGTTTTCCGTCAGGATTGGGTTTTCATTACAGAAAATATAGGTATATTATAAAAATAGCTAAAATACATGGCATAAAGAATTTCTACGTTTTAGGTATTGTACTGTTTTTATTTAATATTTGGGTTCAGTTCAGTTCTTGGATTTATTTAAAAACACAGTCCAACTCACTATAATTTATTTCCACTACTTTAACACAATTTATACTCACAAAACTATTTACAATTAAAGACACGTCGAGAGATTTCCTTCATTGGCTAGATTCTTTGAGAAGTCGATCAAAGTCAGCCGCCGACCTCGTTATGCCAGACAACATTTCGGATTTTCCGAAATATCAGATGATGAATGATTCCACCAATTACCGGATGAATTCCCATCACAGTATGTTTAACAATATTCCAGTTTTTAAGCAGTAGTAAAGAATGGAATAGTTGTGGTAATTAGTTAGAGCACACATTGTAATTTAGGTGCCAAAGTATTGTGGAATTTTCAAGTCACATCACATTGTCGTGATTGCTGCAACAACAGATGCCAATTACACATTAGCTTTTGTTGACTTTGGGTGCTACTGAGAGTTCTGATGAAGGTGTGTTTGTTGGCTTTGAGTCTCAAAAGCAAATAAATAACCTTGGTGCAGACAATTTGATCACTTCGAATTTGTTCTTCTCTTTACTCATTACTCAACATTTATTCGGAACAAATTTTTATCAAAATTTCATGCAAAATGGGGAGTAAACCTTTTTGTAGAAATGGATTCTAGATAATCGGTATATACAATAAATGTATCTATGTATAATTTTACATAAGGCTGATAACATGCAATTTTGAAAAATAAAAAATTATAAATTTTCGTTTGATACTGAAGGTATTTCGAACTAAAAATGTGAAGAGCTGAGAAGTCTAAAGTAACAGATACAAATGTTTGAAAGTATATGCCTATAAATGTAGAATATTGCAATATATTTCGTGCGTTCAAATGCAGAAATATTCACACTCACAATAAACTGTCACTATTCGAACAAAATAAACTTATTGACAAAAAAATGGTTATTACCGAAACAGCTGGGCGCTTGGCTCTGACGTTTCAACTCATTGTATACTGCCCACCGCATAAGACAATCGTGCTTAAATAGTATCGTGGAAAATCCCAGAATTCGATGGTTACTTCTGGTATGCCAGAATGTATGTGATATTCGATTTGGGAAGGACATTGATTCCGTTTTTACATTAATCGAGTTTTAGGAACTGTCGTTGCTGCTTTTTTATATTCAGCTAGTTTTTGTTTCGTATTCGCAACTTTTTTTTATCAGAATCATTAACTTCTAGAAAGTTTTATAATTTTGGTGGCGTAAAATGAATGTTATAACAATACAAAGGTTTAATGTCTAAGTGCTTCTTGGGAAATAACACCACAGTTTAAAGAAAATTGCTGTATATTCCAAACGTTTCGGGATCTAGATCAGACCCCGTTGTCAATGGTTAATAAACTACGGATTAAAAAGGCACAATTCTAAGATGTAAATTAAAATATTTGACAATGTGTATTATTTGATTTTTGACGTAACTAAGAGAATTTTATTTGTAATATACAGGGTAGCACAGAAATTTCTAAAGACCATATAATCATAAAGTTCCTTTCAAATTGGAAGAATTTGAAAGGGAGATCTTCAGAATTTTATATGGCGCTCCTAGGTTCGACTTTGTTATAAGATAGTGCATTCGCCAAAAATGCGACCAAAGAACTTTGTTGATTCAGTGATCCCCTTAAAATCATAAGGGAAAACCTAGGAAAAACCTTATGAACTATTCCGATATTCGGTTGTTCACAAGGACACGACCATTAGCAATTTCTTCCTTAATCATCGGCAACCAGGAACGACTGAATTCTACTGAGGTAGTAGCGATACAATCGTTTTCATTTAACAAAATTAAAGCAGACTCTTTTTCTTTTGGTGTTGTGTTCTTCTTTGTGTAATATAACTGAATTTTGAAACTGTATTTTATGACCAAGGTCCCAAGCATGTTCACAAATTTTGGATTTTTCAAATTGTCGTTTTTTATGTAATTTTTGTGTTCGTTTATTCGAACATTCAGAGGTCTAGAGGTTTCTCCAATATAGAATTTATTACATTCACACGGGATTTAATAATGCAATTTTTTGTATTCAGAGTTGTGTTATTTGGTTTGGTTTTTGATATAATTTATTTTAGTGTATTTCTTGTTTTAAATGATGTTATGATATTATATCTGTTTCCCACTCTTTTTAGTCTTTCTGATAGACCCTTTATGTATGGTATAGTTATTGTATTAATGTGATTATCTTGGGAGTCAGTGTTGCTTGGTGAAGTTTGATGTTGGTTGTTAGGGATTGTTTGGTATTCTATTTTGTTTAACTCGTTATTAATAAATTTATTTGGGTAATGATTGGCAGAAAGTAAATTTTTTATAAACGTTTTTCTTCATTGAATTTATTGATATTAGAACAGTTGGTTTTTGCTCTGTCATATAGAGATTTAATGAACTTTGATGATTAGAGTTAAAGTTGAGATACCTGTTAGTATGAGTTGGTTTTCTGTAAACTTCTGTTTCAAATGTCGATTGTGTTTTGGTTATTAAAATGTCTAAGAATGGTAATTTGTTATTCTGTTCAAGCTCTAGTGTAAACTGAATAGTTGGTTCTGTGTTGTTTATGTCGTTAAGTAATGCATGTAAATCCTCAAGATTATGTTCCCAAATAACGAATATGTCAGCAACATAACGCCACCAAACCAAAGGTTAAATCTGTTTTGAGAAAATTGTTTGTTCTTCAAATTTTTACATAAAAATGTTGCTTAAAGCAGGAGACAGACAGGAACCCATTGCCATGCCAAAATCTTGTTGGTAGAAGTCATCATTAAGTTGAAAATATGTTGTCTTTGTACAAAATGTTAGTAGTTCCATTATTGTATTAATGGACAATTGAGTACGTTGATTTAGTAAAGAGTCTTGTTCTAATCGTTCTTTTACTATGGGAAGTGTTTTGGTGACAGGAACATTATTGTATAGATTCACAATGTCAAAACTTGCTAGAGTGAAAGTATTTTTGTATTGTATATGTGATAATTTTTCTAAGAAATGTGCGCTGTTTTTAAGATAAGAATTAGATTTACCAGTAAGTGGTGAAATAATTGTTAAAAGGAATTTTGAGAGCTCACTGCATGGAGAATTTATGGAGCTGACAATTGGTCTTAATGGAATGTTGAGTTTATGAATTTTAGGTAACCCGTATAAATGGGGCGGTTTAGAATAGTGTGGAGTAAGATGTTTAAGTTGTTCTGTAAATTCATATTTGTGATTGTTTTCCTAGGTTTTCCCTTATGATTTTAATGGGATCACTGAATCAACAAAGTTCTTTGGTCGCATTTTTGGCGAATACACTATCTTATAACAAAGTCGCACCTAGGAGCGCCACATAAAATTCTGAAGATTTCCTTTTCAAATTCTTCCAATTTGAAAGGAACTTTATGATTATATGATCTTTAGAAATTTCTGTGCTACCCTGTATATTACAAATAAAATTCTCTTAGTTACGTCAAAAATCAAATAATACACATTGTCAAATATTTTAATTTACATTTTAGAATTTTGCCTTTTTAATCCGTAGTTTCTTAACCATTGACAACGGGGTCTGATCTAGACCCCGAAACGTTTGGAATATACAGCAATTTTCTAATTTTCTTTAAACTGTGGTGTTATTTCCCACTTAGACATTGAAAAAATATGCCACAAGTATCATTCAGAAAACAATACAAAGGTTAAAACGAAAGGTTTTTAGTTTGACTCTACAGGGTTTTTCCCTTTCATAAATAAGAACCCTATAAATAAATTGTATAAATTAATGAATTCTTGTAACCAGTTTTACATCTCTGCCTACAAACTATACCAAGTGCACTCGTTCAATACGATAATTACAGACATCATACCACTAGTGATACTATGACTTTCATCAAATAAAAAATAAATTGACAATTTTACTCGACATAAATAAGGAAATCTGTTTTTTGATAAACACCGTAAAGATCATTTATAATAGTCAAGCCAATAGGTAATACTTAGCAAAAAGCTTGAGGTTGACAAGAAGATGCGCATTATTAATTTCATCCTTATTTAAGGGTAACCAGAAGTTATTGAATTCTACGAAAATAAAAGCGATACAATGTGCTCATTTAACAGAGCTAATGCAGACTTTTTTGTGTAGTATTGTTGAATTAACAAATTACATGTTATGACCTAGGTCCAAAGAATGATTCATTCCGGTAAGAACCCTTTCTATAATGTATTTTTATTTATTGAATTTGTTGTCATCAGAACAGTTGGGGTTTCGTTTATTATATGATTTAATAACATCTTTATTTACTGTATTGGGTGATGTGAAGTAAAGTGGAGGTTTTCTATAAACCTCGGTTTCGAATGAAGATTCCTTTCTGTCAATAGTATGTCCATGACTACGATTTATTTTTATAATTTAAATTTTATAGTTTGTTATTTCTTATTTATGCCATTTAATAATGCATGCATGTGTCAAGACGATGTTCTCAAATAACGAATATGTCGTCAAAATAACGCCATCAGGCTACTTTCGAAAAATATTTTTTGTTCAAAATTTGTTACTTAATGCTATTGAGAGACGGTAACTCATGGCTATGTCAAAATAATATTAATAAAAGTCATCGTTTAATTGAAAGTATGTTGTTTTGGTTCAAAATGTTAGTAGTTCTTAATAGTATAGCGCCACACACAAATTCTGACAACTCTTTCAAGGTTCTCCAACTTGAGCGCAGTTTGCGACTTTTATATCTAAAAAACAACATATTTCCTTGATTATGACAAATTTATTTTAGAATATACAGTTTTTTTTCTTAGTTGGGTGTTATTGAACGAAGAAACCATAATGCTACAATAATAGTACAAACTACTTTTCTGCCTTGTTGCCAACAGGGCTGTGAGGTTTTGCATCAGTAACCCGGTGAACAGGATAATAGTGTCATTAAACAGAAATCTAGTCTACATAAAACTTCAAAACATTCAAATTTTCATGATTTGCTGAAACGTATTTGAAAAACAATGCAACTTAACTATAATAGTCTACAATGACGCTGCTGACAAAGGGACGTACCACAACAATCTAACTGTATTCCTCAATATAATATAAACCATCTTATTCTATCAATGTCCACAAAACAAAAGAGTGAATGAATAACTTATTTTTTTGTTAGAATTATTATATACGAATATCATATCTTCATGTAATTAAATAAACTTTAAATAATTTGGCTTTGGCTTTTTATTGCAATAATATAAACCATTGTCTTAGTTATCCAAACTCCTTCTATTAGATGTATTGAGCCTTTGCTCATCTAGGTATAGTTGCATAATTTGGTTAAATAGATTGTTTAGGTTTAGTAGATTACGCCCGTCATTAGAGCATACGAAAAGCCGTTTTGGGAAGTGAAATTTAATAGCAAGCCACTTAAAAACTTAAACACTTATTATCAGGTGAATGATGACGATAGCAGATACACAGATAGCTATTGAAACGTTGTGAGATCAACCACTTCAAGGCGATGGAAGTCCATGAAAACTTCGAGGAACGAGTTACATTGTCTACCAACTTCAGACTAAAAAATTTAAACATTGTGAGGAAAATATGTGAAAGTGGCAAAAACGGCTAAAAAGTGATAAAAGGATCTCTTCATCCTCTACTCAAATACCGGGCATTCTTGTGTTAGGGGTCATGGGCGTAGAAGTAAATGGAATATATATAATGTCTAAATTTTAAACGAACGAGTTTTTTGTGGTTTCTAAATTGTTCATTTCACATTTAAATTGCACCTTAAGCTTATTAAAAGTTTTTGGCGGTTTTTAGATTTCTTGCAGCTTGTCCATATCACTATGGAAATACTATTATATTTGTTCCTATTATTTTCAAGACAGTGATTTCAACATTGCACAGAAAACACGAAATGCTTGGAAGAACAAAATAATTATACTTAGTAAGTATTTAGTTATTCCCCTTTGTAGATAGTTTTCTAGATTGAAATTATTTATTTGCATTATAGGTTAGATACAACATACATCTTTTACATGTGAATAATTGGTTACAGAATGTATACTTAGTTCATCACCATCATCCATTAGAATTTTATCATTAAATATTTGGAACGTTTTGAAGTCGATCTATCGCAAAGAAGATGAACATATTTATTGGTTGTATCATTGAAACTAGGTACTATTGTTTTAAACAGTCAGTTTGGAATTAAATATTACAGCAATGACATGCATTTTTTTTGTAACTTGAACTATGATAAAGTAGCTGGTCAACCCAGTGAGCCACTTAAAATGTTTTTAAATACCAAACATGTTAAAAGTTGTTATTCATTGGAGAGAAGAACCTACGTAACATAAATTACTGTGATATTTGGTTTATTGTCTATTATTCATTCAGGATGATACTACATTCTTTGCAGTGTGTCTGAAATTGGACATTTCATTAAAAAATAGAGAACATATTCGTTGGTCTTAAATCTTTTATAGAAGATTTTATCAACTATCAAATATATGATGTGATTCTTAAAACAAATTTTAATAAATGACACCAAATATGTTATTAAATATTTTCTATTTATTCGATCTGAAAGATAAACAATTTTAAACTTGTGCAACTGTGGTGTTTTATACCGTTGCAGTTTGTATTGTTTTAAAAATGAAAAAGGAAAACACTTTATACACACCAAAAAATGTAAGACTTATAAAAAGAAGCTGAGACTGAGGTTGTGAATAGTTCAGGAATTATTTTAGAATGGATTAGTGTAGAGGATGCACTTACAGTATTCTAGAGAAATTCTATAATACGCTTTATTTTCTGTAGAATTTTTCAGCACACTTATTGACTTTTTAGTTGTTCTGTTTTAATCCATTCAACTTAATACTAATAATATTCATCATAGGCTTTAACCTTTTATTTTATTTGTATAGACTATATTTCTATCATTATACCAAATCAGAGTGCTCTGTTTTTAAAAATTAATTTGTTTGATATACAATTCTACATACAAGCTCGGCACCCGCCATTTTTATTTTCATTGAAATTTAACGTTCTATCTTTTACCTGTGTTATTTAGATAGGACGATGAGTGTAAATGTGATATAAGAAAGATATCAAACAATTATTTTATAAACGATTAGGTATTACACTACAAAGCTGTTTTATAAAATATATTTTATAAAACATTTGGCAATGTAATAGTGGCTCTTTGAGTACTTTCTACCTGTCCAAGTAACCATGTGATCAAAATTCCCCCGAGTTATAACTCCCTTATAACACTGTATAATGTTTGAAAACGCGAGATGTAAAGACCGACATCTAGGAGTTTCGTACAAAAGAATGATTAGCATATGGCTAAAATTGTATTCTGACGAAGCCAGTCAACTGTGCATAACGATGTAATGTAATTTTTTCCAAAAATTAATTAATAAGGAATACATTTATAGGTGTTTAAATTACCTCTAGACAAACCTATCTAATTTTATTTTTTGATTTTTGAATCGAAAATGAAAAGATTATTCTGGTATTAAAACAATATTGAAGATTCAATTTTTCACCAACCCGTCACTGGTAAGTAACGTCACAAGTAACGGCATGTAGGACAATCTCTTTGTTTACAAAACAGTGTTTCTAACAGTTGTTCGTGAAAGTTCAGCTTCAAAATTGTCTACGTTATGAATTTTCAAAATGGGGAACTTTAGCGGTTTTTCTAGATTTTCTATTTTTTATTGTTTACAAATGATTGAAATATTGGAATATAGTCAATAGTTTTCAAGTTTTAAGGGAACAACCAAAAACACTTTTTTTTGTTTTTGTTAAAAAAAGACAAAAGCGACTTTGGTTTGATTTGGTTTTTGATCACCTAAAAAAATGATTTATTAAAAAGCACACTGTCAAACTCTATTAAGGTGATATGGAAATCAAATTAAGTTGATATTATTTCATAACTACAAAGCGTGTAACAACATTTCATCACAAAGTCTAGTTATAATAATTTATATTTAAAAAAGAACCGACTCAGCTAACTTAAAATAAAACCGTTTAGAGGCTATTTTCAGACATTCTTCTTTTTTAACTGATTTAAGGTAAAATTCTGCTGAATATTTTAGATTCTTTTTCCTCTCTAATTTCTATAATTTTTTCTATATTTTCCAAATATTTTTTAACTTTTTCATTTGTTTAACTATTTAGACCATTTTCTATAAATGTAACTCTAACTCTAATTCACTCAATATTGCATCCACACTGTATATGCTTCTGTGTATTGGTCACCCCTTTACAACTTATTTGTCTATCATTTTCTACACCACCCTGTACAACTATAATTTAACTCTACACATTATTGCTATGGTCCTAATATCTTTAAAACCACACTGCGTGAGTATTAACCGACTTCAAAAAGAAGGAGGTTCTCAATTCGTCTGTATCTATGTTTTTTTATGTTTGTTCACTCATTACTCGCAAAAGGCTCAAGGAATTTCCACAATTTATACTGGATCCTGTTCAGGGAGATCACGAAGTGGCTCCATATTATTTTCATTAACATAGCTTGTACCGTTTTTTAGAAAATAAGGAAAAACTTTTTTAGCGATTTCCTTATACACTATGCTTTGGCGAAGTCGCTGGTATTGAAAATATGAAAAAAAATCGGAACATGGGATAAATTGAAAAGAATTTGGATCAGTTCCGGGATATCCCAAAGCGGTCCCATATTTTTTTCAATAACATAGCTTGTACCGTTTCTTAGAAAATCGGGAAAACAATTTTCAAGTCGCTTGTATTATAATTTAACTGTTCGGAAATTGGGGTAAATTGTAAATAAATTGAACTAATCAAAATAAATGTCAGTTAATATGTATATACAGTTTGTATTCATAAATCAAACGATTTCTTTTAATTAATAATTTTAATAGAAAAAGTTATTCTTCATAAACAGATTTGCATGGTCTAAAACGTAAACAGTAATCATTCCATGTCACTTTTTTAACTGTAGAAGAGGTTTGTCATCAAAGAGGAGTTTTGATTACAAATTAACGTATCTTCATTTTTGTATGTAATTTGAATTAAAAACTGCATCTACTTATGCTTTTGCACTAAAAATTATATAATAAGTATTTCTGCAACTTTTCCAACTATACAGGGTGAGTTTTTTTTGATGATCAGTATGGGGATCTCGGAAACTAGCGGAGATAGAGCAATGGTTAAATTGGGAAAGATTTGAAATTTTACTGGCCCAATTTAAATGACACTTTCGGATTTTTGTAAAAAGTCTTGGCTTACTAGATATTTTGAAAAAACAAAATTCTGTCGATTTCGTCAAATTCCTCTAGCTCCTTTGTTTTTAATTTTATAAAAAAGTGTAAATATTAAAATTGAAATGAATTTGTATTCCGAATATGATTGTTATGTTCTCGTTTGCGTGACAGCTCTCGTTTTCGAGATATGACACAAACTTTTCTTTTTTTGAATGGAAACCATAGTTGGTTATGACCTCAAAAAATCGGAGCTTTTCAACGATATAGTACTCGATATAGTTATTCATAAAAATAACGGAGTTATGGATGCTTTCTCTCTTATTTTCACTTTTAACGTAGTTAGCCATGAAATAGATTGATTTATTAATAACTATTCCAAAAACATTGAACGATTTTTTTATTAGGAATATCAGATATAACGAAAAAATTAAATAAGTAGGTACTTACTAAAAACTTAAGAAATTAAAGTACATAATAATTGTTGCAATTTCTGTTAGAAAAGTCCACCATTGTTATTTAGACAAAAATTGCATCTTTTTATGATTGACATTACCGCTTTCCTCACAGACCGCCTATCAATTTCTTCAATTGCTTGTAATACCGCCTCCCTTAGGTCACCAACTGCGTCGTACGTTCTTTTGTATACTTCGTTTTTAAGCGCACCCCATTAAATAGAAGTCTATAACTGCCAAGTCGGGAGACTGGGGTGGCCATTTGCGTGGACCATTTCTTCCTATCCAAGTGTTTGGATAGATATTATCTAAGTGTTGTCTTACTAATAACGAGTTATGAGCAGGTGCTCCATCATGTTGGAACCACTCAATTTCTAAACGAGTTCTCAAATTCAAGTTATGCAACATTCCTTGAAAAGTGTATTGCAAGAAATGTAAGTAGCGCTCCCCATTAAGTGATTCGTCATAGATTAAAGGTCCCAGAATAGTAGACCCTATGATACCACACCAAACACTAAAACTAAATTTTATGGGGGCTCATCTTTGTTCTACATGGAAAGAGTTTTCTTTAGCCCAGATATGCTCATTGTGTTAGTAAATCTAGTAACATCTGACCATAACACCTTTAATGAAAAATGTGGATAGTCAAGGCACATGTCTCTAAACCATGTACAAAACAAAATACGTCGATGTTCGTCACCAGCATGCAAAGTTTGAGAAACTGAAAGTTTGTACAGGTGGAACTTGTGCGCTTTCAGTACCTTAACTACAGTTCGTTGAGATGTGCTAGATTCTGCCGCAATCTTACTAGTTGATGAAGATGGATTTGATTTATCATTGCCAAAACATTTATTTGTGCTGCTTCGTTAATTTGATTACGTTCCTTTGGTGGTTTAGTAGGTTTATTTTAATAATAACTCAAAATGTTATAAAAGTTAATTAGAATTGAAAATTACGTCCTATTAAGCTATATCAATTAAAACTGTATAACGATTTATTATAAGATTCCGATATTAAATGAATGACATTATAATTAACAGACTAAAGAAACATGCATTCAGATCGTTTGCAATATAGTGATTCCACCTAAGTTAGAATCATATACAAAATTTTCTTAATACCTATTTTTTGAAACACATTTGTTTCAACCACTTAGTATATGCAACTGCTTCTAATTTTTTTTTCATGCCTATATTATATTATACCCCCTCCTATAATTCAAATATCCTAACTACTTATGTTTATACAACAAATTTTTGATACACCCTGAATAACAATAATTTTACTTCATCCTTACTTCAAACACCTTGTATAAGCACCTACTTATGTTTCACACTATATACCTTTTTTAAGTGCCCTATATAACTGTTCTACTCCACCTTATATTCCAATCAGCCGGTATATTAAACTGCTTCTAACATTTTTTGAAGCCTTGTGTATAACTGTAATTATACTCCGTCCTATAACGCAAATATCCATTCTGTATAACTACAATCTTATTTCAACCACCTTGTATACGAAACTACTTATGTGCCACCCATTACAATATTTTTTGAACCACCCTGTATAACTAATTCAAGTCCAAATATTTCAATCATCCTTCTATGCAACTGCTTATGTACCACCTAATATCATATGCACGCACGCACACACCTACAACCGTATACCATACAGAAGAGATAGCCAGCATAACACATTTTCGTTTTAATAAACTCATGGAATATTTTCTGCCATTTCACGCGACTATAAGCCACTTAACTTAACTTCGTCTCTAAAAGAAACTGACTTCAAATGAATGAAAATGAAAAGCATTACAAACACCCTGTACGATATACTTTCATGGCATATCTTGACATTTTAACTAGATATTTACCATGATGGCTGTTTTCTAATTACCAGAGCACAAAGTGATTTTGTGCCGCACAGTGCGGCAATTTTAGGACGTTAATTGGAACATGGTTTTTGAAAGCAACCGGTAGAGTACACTGATCAGCACAAGGTTAAAAGTATTTTACTCATAGGTTTTCAATTAACGTTTATATGTACGTAAGTTATTTACAGAATAATTCAATAATGTGTCGCCCTGTACCGTAATTTTTGGGCGTTAATTGGAACATACTTCATGTTTTATGATAAAGTTTTATGTTTACTGAGTAAACCTACATAAACCTCCCAAAGGCACAGTTATTTCTTGTGCTCATTTGTACGAGCCAGTGCTATAATTGGAACACTCAGTGCTTAGCATTGTGCCGCACTGTGCTCAATTGTGCGCTAATTGGAAAACAGCCGATGTTTACAATTTTTTGCATATATAGAAAAACGGTATGTTTTACGTTATAGAAAAATATAAGGAATCAAGCTGGAACATATCTTTGCAGAATACAATTTATAATATTCAAATTCCTTGAGCCGTTTTAGAGAAAACAGTGAAGATTCATTGAAATTCACTAAAATGTAGTCCCTTATTTACTTTTTTTCTGATTTTGTGGAAAATCTTAAATCTCATGTTGTGGACGATTACATGGGACCTTTTTGTAATGTTAATATAAGTCCGTTTAACTCATCAAAATTGCCCAAGCCGTTTTTTAATAATCGCTGGTCATGTATAAAAAATAGTTGGACACGAATTGATAACCTCCTCCTTTTTGGAAGTCGATTAAAAACTATGTCAATATTACCAGAAATTGGCAAATTTATGGTACACTCAGTACAAAAGGCGGAAATGTAATATTATTTTGTGACACATATTACTGAAAAGTCGTTAAACTCAACGAATATACAAAACTAAGTATTTTACATCAGTTTTTGCCAGTAAAATGAATTTTAATGAAAATAATGAGCCTATCAGAAATCCTATTCAAGTAATCGATTTGGATGTGAAAAAGGTAATTACGAAAATTGTTGAAAATGGCCAAGAAGAAGGATTTTTTGTGTGTGACATAAGTGATGTAATAGAGAAATTTGATAAGTGGAGACGTGCATTACCTCGAGTAAAACCATTTTATGGTAAGTAAGTAAATACTGTATTGCTTAATAGAGTTAAAATTGGGAAAATATTGTAAAATATTTTTTAGATCATTAAATTTCACTAGATTGCATACAACAAATCTGTTAAGATTTTTTTATGCCGTTGGACGTTTATCATCAAACTGAATTGTAATTCGTCTAGCTGTTTGTAAATGATAAATAAATATTCATATATTATCCCGAGTTGATCATACAATGTATGGCAGCACATTCCCACTAAAATTCACTAAACCTCAGATATCAAAAGGGTTTACCTCTGTGGGAGTCCTTGTCAGGTTTTCAGGCCCGTGGTTGGAGTCGTGGTGGCAGTTTCCTATGAATTTCCTGACCTCGTCCAGATCGAGGTATTTTATATTGTGTAATAGATGTTTTGGGACTACTCCTGTCGTTGACATAACAATTGGTAGAGTTGTGTTGTTCATGTCCCACTGAGTCTTTGAAATTCCAAATCCCTATATTTGGTAATTTTCTCAGCCTGCTTGATATTTATATTATTGTTGTTGGGAATTGTTATGCCAATTAAAGTTGTTTGTCGAGAGACTTTATCTTCCAAAACTATATGTAGTCTATTTTGAGCAACAGTCCGATCAGTCAGTATCGTGCGATCCCAGTACAGCTTGTAGCTGTTATTTTCTAAAACAGATCTGGTTTGTATTTATAGTATGGTAATATCACCGACTGTGATAGTTCAAGTTCAGTACTAGTTCCTGGTGCAGTATTTTTGCCACAACATCGTGTCGTTCTTTATATTCCGTAGCAGCGAAGGCTTGACAACCTCCTGTGATATACTGGATAGATTCAGATGTTTGGCAACCGTATCTTCATCTGTTGTTGCTAATAGAAGGGTCTTTAACGATGTACTTTAGGTAGTTCTTAGTTGGAATTACTTGATCTTGGATTGCCAATATAAAGCCTTCCGTTTCAGGGAACATATGACCTCCTCTTCCTCCTTTATACCGTGGCAAAGTTGTACATTCGACAGAGCTCTTTGGATGGTGATTTTGAGCTTTTATTAGTAAAACTCGATCTTTTCGTTGTAATTGTTCAATGTCAGTCTTGCACCGAAAGAGTAACTAAGTACTTAACACGCATAGGTGTTAATAGCCTGAAACAGATTTTTACTGTTTAGTTTGGTTTTCAACAGTCGTTTTACCCTTCTATAAAACTCTGCTGTTAGGTGCTTTTTCATAGTCAAGTGATCAATACGTTGAGCCTGCTTTATTCCAAGGTATTTATAAGTATGACCTTTCCCTATAGATTCAATTGAGGTGCCATCTCCCATTTCAAAGTGTCCCTGCTGTATTTTGCCTTTTACTATATTAATAATTCGACATTTGTCTAGGCCAAATTTCATATGGATGTCACTAGAAACTCTTCTACTATTTCAAGAATATTATGCCGCTGTTGTTTCGTAGCTGCCATCAACTTTAAGTCGTCCATGTATAACAAATGGTTTATCTTTAATGCTTGTACATTGTTGTGTTTGAGACTGAATCCAAAATTGGTCGAGTTCAGTTTGTTTGAGAGAGAGTTCATGGCAAGGCAGAACCTCAGCGGGCTAAGAAGGTCTCCCTGGAATATACCCCTTGTTCTGATTGGAATGGGTCAGTTTGTATCGAATAGTTCGTTTCATTTAGTGAGATTTTGGTGTGCCAGGTGAACATGGCATATCCTAAAAAATTAATAATACAATTATTCACTTTATAGAGTTTCAGTATCTTAATGAGCCAATCATGTGGAACTGAATCGAAGGCCTTTTTGTAGTCCACATATGCCATGTAAAGATTTCATCGTTTGGCCTCGGCTTGATTGCAGACAACGGAATCACGAACGGAATAATTAATCTAGAAAGTTAATTTTTCCATAGGCGGCATAAATAAATTTCATAATACGTATGGACCATCCCAGGTGGGTGTAGGCTTTGGAGATTTACCTTTGCTCCTTTGTAGGTTGTACAGCCAAACATTGTCCCTCTCTTAGAACCCGCCAGAATTGGCCTTGAGGTGCTAAATGTCTTCATCCTATCGCTGGTGGCCAGCATCTGTATTCGGGCTAGTTGGTGTATAGCCAGCATGTTCTGTCAGAGTTGGTCGGCATAATCGTTGACTTCTTCTGTTTAGGCACAAGCCAGAAAAGAGGAATGTGCTCATCCCAATCACGCTGGTTATTGCTGACGACCTTGGACAGTTGTTCCAAGGTTTTGTTGAATCTTTCCATCATTCCTTATGACGGGATGCAGAGGTGTGGTTCTCGGTTTCTTGATATCTTCTGGAATACATTGGATTCCTTGGTTGGAATGTAACTCCACGGAACAGCAAACCTGTTAATTAAGAAAAAACGGTCGAATTTGGCGAAAAAAAACATTTTTGTTTCATCGCGATAGCTCATAAGTTCACACACCTGTTATACAGATGTCAAAAATTAATGAGTTGGAGTTTATATTCCTTGCCCAAACGCCTTAATCTCTAGATGTAGTCACCTTGTGTCATTTTTTGTTTCAATGGTAATGTTAAAGATTTGCGAGCCATAGCGATTTTGAGTAAGAATTCTGGGCATAATCTATTTCCTTTAAATTGAACAGAACATATCTAAAGAGTCTGGAAGTACTGTGGGCCTATCTGGACTGATCTTAGGAGTAGCAGATAGCGAGCTTATCAGTTTTAGCAACACTTAAATTTCTGTAATTCTGATGGAAATAGAGATCGATTATCAACATTCGGGGATAATGAAGTATCGTAATATCAAATTCATACTAAATTAATTGATTTTCGCACTATTTTTATACTATAGTGCGCAAACATTGATTCTTTAGCTGTCAGTGTATTTTATTTTGATAAAGTGACCCCTGACAGTCGAGTTATATTCAGGACTTGAAAAAATTATAGCAAATTTGACGCATCTTATACGTCTTGGTTGTACTTTGCACATATTTTTTAAATGATCCTAAAATGTTATCTCAATATTGATAAGCTGGTGAAATGAAACAAGTATCTTACCTGTTATCATCAATATTTGCAAGAAAGCAATGGCACTTCGAATGCTATGTATTTCAGGGCCGGATCTGTAAAGGGGGGGGGGCAAACGGTGGTTCCTGCTCCAGGCGGCATGGCATTTTCAGGTGGCGCCACATCAAGTTTTTGTTTTGGTTTGAAGAAGTCGTAGATCCGGGGCTGATCTAGTTACATTAGAATTAAGTTCATTTCTTATTTTCAAATAACGACCCATGTGTAAGATTACACTCTTTTCTGAAAATCGTAATTTACCTTGAAAATAATATGTCGAATGAAAATAATGATAGACCTAGTGTTACGAAATTGTGTTAACAAGAATTCCACTCAGCTATGTACAAATTATAAACAATAACACAGAAACATAATAAAATGTCCAAAATGTCTAAATCATCAAACGAACAAATTTCAAAAATATTAATGGGAAAACTGTGAGTTTGGTTTTCGTTTACTGCTTGATGATGACAACTTCGCTGTTGTAAACGTGCGTTGAGAAAAAAAGAAAGGTTTGGTGTTAGGGTACAAAACTTAGTATTTATATGTCCACAAAAATATTGTTATAAAATGCCGTTACGCCGCCAATCAAAAAAAAAACTTCTAAACTAATCGTTCCGATGAAAACAATACGTAAATATAAAACCGGCTGATATAATAAAAAAAAACAACAATGATTTTCTCGAAATTTCGATGGATGTAAAAAACGGCTTCGAAAAGGTTTCTGAAAATACTGTGACAAATAAGAAATAATCATGGCATCATTGGGTATGTTCTACACTGGCTATTTAAAGGGCAAGCTGAGTGGTTTAGTTTTAGTTTATATTGCGGTGTGGATTGAATCGAAAGAAGAAGTCAGCTGTAGTATTACTCACAGTGTTTGTAAACAGTTGATTTTTTTGTTAAAAATAAAACATTCAAATTGAATGTGAATGTTTGTGTAAATTTGATTTGAACCCACAGACTCTATTGCAATTTCGTGTCGAAATGTGAAATTAAGGAAAGTTAACATCTCAAATTGATTTATGGCTACAAGTATAGCAGAAATGGTAGAGACTTTCAAAAAAATATTCAAACACGTTACTGATAAACTAGATGAAAAAATAACTCAGAGCCCGGAAAACCTGACAAAAGGAGAAACAACATCAAGAAGAAATACAACAAAGGTTAGTAAAATATTTTGATGAAAAACGTAAAATTGAATTTGAGAACCTCGTAACTAATATAGATGAAAAGCAAAACAACACCTTGTTTCTACGATGAAAAGAGTTAAATTTGAAATTTGAAGAAAAACAAGAACAAACTGAATTGAAGATACGAAATGAATTTAAAATATTTGAAGAAAAACATGTACAAACTGAATTAAACAGACAGACTGATGAATTAAAAAGACAACAGCAATTTGAACAACTAATGCAAATAGTAATGCAAGTTAATGAAGCAGTTAACCAGAAATTACAAAGAATAAAACAGACAATTGAAGCTGCAGAGAGGGAAATACCAAAACACCGTGAGTACTAAAGGTTCCTTTAACAAACTGATTACAAACTTACACTTTATTTAAAACTTGTGACAATTGTTTGGCGTCCGATGGAGATTATTCATTCAATGGTAGAATAAGCTCAATCGGGCGCAAAAAAAATCTCACATGTTTTAACTAAAGTGTAAGTTTGTAATCAGTTGTATTACTCAATTCATCATGAATTTCAACTTCCACCAAGTAACAGGCAACTCAATCCAAAATTTAAACCGTGGCTGCAAAGGAAACGTTCACCTCTCGTTCTAGTTCTTAGCGACCTTTCCAGTAGTTTGTTTGTTCTTGTCAACACTGTCTGAATAGATGTTTCTAATTCGGCCTGGTTGAAGGAAACTGCTCGAAATTTCGGCTTGGACATGTTTATGACTGCCTCTACTTCCAAAGACCGAATCAAAGCTTCATTACTTTTCTTGAAGTCACTAAGTTTTAGATCTTAAAGAGATTACAAGAGAGGTAGATTTTTCTTGGTTATTGCAACCAATCAATGGCCAAGCAATCACCATCACCTTTGACCCCGGCGTCGCTGTGTCCATTGCTAGGTCCAGGCTTTTGAGGTCATCGGAAATCAGGTCAGTTAAGAACAGTCACAGTCCAGTACAGAGCGAGGCAGATATCGTGCTGCAGATAGAGACAACATAATCTGGCATAGGGTCCTAGTAGCGGAGATGGATTTTTTGCTGGGTATGGACCTAATTAGTCAACATGGGTTCATGTTTGGCCAGAGATATAATGTTTTACGATTCCTAAATGAAGAATTTGTTTTGACACGGCCTGACAACAGCTCAGCAACTTCCATAAAAATTTTAGCAAAATCCTGAACCAGAATTCCCGCCCGAACGGAGCAAATTATTCATGGGCAGCTAGTAAAAAATCCTGGGAGGAATAGTGGATCCCGTACATGCCGCTCGTGACTACTTAGTTGGTAGGGCTATAGTTAAAACCGGACGATACATACCAATTAGAGTCCTGAGTATGTCCAACAACGACATCAGAATTGCTAATAGTCAAGAAATAGCTTGTTTTAAGCCAGTAGACACCATCATCAATTGCGATTAAGAGTACCAGAAGGTGAAGGAGAAAAGGCTCAGTAAGGAATTTGTTGAACAGTTTTTCGACCACTTGACACACTGTAAACCAGAAGAACAGCAGAAATCCAAGAAATTAATCGTAATTCCCTGTCAAATTTGCAAATTTTTAATAATCAAGATAGACCTAAAGAATGGAGTGGAGTCATGCTCATTGAGTTATGTAATACTCCTACTACATTTTAGAGGTTAATGCACTATTTAAAAATCGACGACATTCTGGTCACTTGTCACAAATTCGACGAACATCAAAGAAGCTCGCCGAAGTGTTTTCTAGAATTAAGAACGCCAACCTGCAACTCAACCCGAAAAAGTGTTCCATGTTCCGAAAAGAAGTAGAGTTTTTGGACCACTTAGTTTCCGAGTTAAGAATCCGCACAAACGAAGACAAGACAGAAGCCATTCGTACTACAGAAGATTTGATGAGGGATTTGCCACCATTGCCGCACTTCTTCGGTTGGAATCAGACGACTGAAGGCGGCACTATTTTCGCCCAATCATAACATTTTGTAAACAGTCTGCCAAGTTCATCTTAGACACCGACGTCAGGTCTGGGGGCCGTCCTATCTCGGGTGTAAGAATGTGAAGAGAGGGTGATCGAGTACTACAGCCGTAGATTCTCGAAACCGGAAAGGAATTATTGTGTCACCAGAAAAGAACTTCTTGCAATAATCAGGACTGTAGATCATTTCCACAAATATCTCTATGGTCGTCATTTCCTAATAAGAACAGATCATGCCTCTCTTAAATGGATCTGTTGAACATTAAGCCGCCGTAAGGGCAACTGACCAGGTGGATGGAGAAATTACAGCAATACGATTTGCGGTACCGGTCTTCTGCATAATAATGACCCTATAGAGCTGAAGAGAACTAGGAGCCGTGAGCAACCAGTAGGGTCATTTTTCTTTTTTATTTACAGAACTCCCAGGATAGATTAGAATAAAGCTTTGTTTATGTGTTATTGTTTATAATTTGTACATACCTGAGTGGAATTCTTGTTCACACAACTTCGAACTACTAGGTCAATCATTATTTTCCTTTCGAAATATTATTTTCAAGGTAAATTCGATTTTCAGAAAAAAGTTTAATCTTACATATGGGTCGTTATTTGAAAATAAGAAATGAACTTAATTCTAACGTAACTAGATCAGCCCCGGATCTACGACTTCTCCAAACCGGAGCAAAAACTTGATGTGGCGCCACCTGAAAATGCCATGCCGCCTGGAGCAGGAAACATCGTTTGCCCCCCCCTCCCTTCATAGATCCGGCCCTGAACTAGATAGCATTAGAACTGCAATTGCTTTCTAAAAAGATACGCACGTTTGCGCACATTTCTTGCAAATATTGATGATAACAGGTAAGACACTTGTTTTATTTAACCCATCAGCTTATCAATATTGAGATAACATTTTAGTATCATTTAAAAAATATATGTGCAAAGTACAACCAAGACGTATAAAATGTATCAAATTTGCTATGATTTTTTCAAGTTCTGAATATAACTCCACTTTATCAAAATAAAATACACTGACGGCTAAAGAATCAATGTTTGCGTACCCTAATATAAGAATATAAAAACCAATTAATTTAGTATGAATTTGACATTACGATACTTCATTATCCCCGAATGTTAACAATTCTACAGAAAAGGTAATCGATCTCTATTTCCATCAGAAATACAGAAATTTAAGTGTTGCTATAACTGATAAGGTGGCTATCTGCTATTCCTAAGATCAGTCCATATAGGCCCATAGTACTTCCAGACTCTTCAGATATTTTCTGTTCTATTTAAAGGAAATAGATTATGGCCAGAATTTTGACTCAAAATAGCTAGGGCTCGCAAATCTTTTACATTACCATTAAAACAAAAAATGACACAAGGTGGCTGAATCTAGAGATTAAGGCGTGTGGGGATGGAATTTACACTTCAACTCATTAACAAAACAAAAATGTTTTCTTTCGCCAAATTCGATCGTTTTTTCTTGTTCTTGTTGGACTTACACCGACCAAGGGCGTAACTTTGAATCCAATGTATTCCAGAAGGTCTGTACGATGTTGGAAATCAAGAAAACGCGAACACATCCTTGCATCCACATGATGGGATGAGCATATTTCCCCATTCCTGTTGGCCTATAGCTCAGCCGTACATAACAGCACAAGAGTGACTCCAGTACTCTTCGGAAAGAAGCTGACATTACTTTGTGATTTGGCTTTTGGCCCACCAGAAGAATTGTCCCAAAAATTCAACGATTATGCCGACCCGCTCCGACAGAATATGCTGGCAATGTACGAACTAAGTCAAAGCAAATTCAGTCGGTTTCCAAAGCTCACATCAGCCTGGGATAGTTCATACCACGTAGTGGTGGTGAAACAGTGACGTTGTCTATCGTATTCGCCGAAATCCAAGAAGTGAGATGAAGGTGGTTCATTTGGATCGACTCGCTCTCTACCATGAAGAGAATAATTCCGATCCGGTCGATCGGAATTAAAGGAAGGGGGCAGTGTTACGCCTCAAAAAAATTAGACACATTCTAAATTTATTCGCTTCGATAAAAACAATACGTAAACATGAAACCGACCGATATAATAAATAATTTGGTCAAGTGTGAGTTGGACTCGCATACTTTTTCCAGTAAAGTTCAGGTAAGGAACTATGACTCCATTTTTTTTCAAAATTTTCAAGCTTATGGTTTCGGAGATAGGGGGGGGGATGGGTGAAATTTTTTATATTTTTGTTAATATATTTTAATTAATTTATTTTAAAAATATGAAAATGTATTTGTTTTCGTCGTAATGAGCCCTTTCATTTGATATATAACATGATGGGTAAGAAACAATTTTAATTTTATATTTTCCATTTATTCTGTAATTTGCCCCCCAAAATTAAAAGTAGAGGTTTCTTCTTATTTTTCCAGTAAACTTCAGGTCAGAACCCATACCTCTAATTTTTTTCAAAACTTTACGTTTTATAATTTCGGAGATAAGAGGGGGGGAATGGGTAAATTTTGGTATATTTTCGTTAATATCTTTTTAAATATATCTTTTTTGAAATATGAAAAAAATATATTTGTGTTCCTCAGAATGAGGCCTTTCATTTGATATATTACATGATGCGTTTGAAATTTTTTTTATTTTTAAATTTTTATTTAATTCTATAAGTTGTCCCCAAAATTAATATTAATGGTTTCTCCTTATTTTTCCTGTCAAGTTCGCACAACGATCTATATTTCCTATTTTTTTCAAAATTTTAGGCTCAGTAGTTTCGGAGATTAGGGGGGGAACGGTCAATTTTTTTAGTTTTTCCCCCCAGAAGTACCCCTAAAATCAAATTTTCTTCATTTACGATATGTACTCCTGATCGGGTCACCAAACTATACGTTGATACCAAATTTCAACCTCTTCGGTCCAGTAGTTTAGGACAAAATTGCTGTGATGTTACGGAGGCAGAAATGTATTGCAATATCAACGATTTCGTAAAAATTAATAAATCACAAATACCCTGATTTGTCTACCCGTCAGTGTGAAGTTTGGTAATGACTAAATTTAAATAATCTTCGTTAGTATAAGTTAAGGGTTCCGAAATAATTAGTGACAATTTTGAAATATTAATTGAAACCTGCCGTTACTTTTATCACTTTTTTGCTTCTGAGTCGTCACAGCCAACTTACAATAAGACAGGCGATTAGTACATTATTTGCAATTGATTATTTTGAAAACTACACATTTTTGGAATAAATAACCTTATTCAAACTTACCCTTTATTATTGCCTAATATGATATAAATATGAAAAAGTAGGTTTCTATTTGAAAATAAATCGACTTTTAAGATATTTTAAATTGAAATTAAGTTTTTTCTATCACCCTTTATTAACATTTATCAAATCTTATACAGGAACCAGCAGGGTTGAATTTTCTGTAATCGGTAAGAAAATCCACCCAAATCTCAATAATTAATTTACAGCTTAGCTTTCATTTGTTATATGATTTTAATATATCAAAAACAGTGAGACTTGAGTACAGGATGTACATACAACTTGTCTAGAATTTTACGTGGAATCCAAAAATAGAATAATATATAGGGTACTCCATTTAAATAAATAAATTGATATTTACTTCCGGTATAACCGGAAGCGCTGCCATCTAGAAAATATATTCGCCGAATGGATCCCATTCATATTAGCACACAATCAAATTTTCAGAATTTTGCTCAGTATAGTATTCCCACCATTGATAGATTTAATTCTCTGAGGACCCCCTGTATATCTATATACACATGTACAGCCACTGTTATCTATTTCAAAATGGGTTAATTGCATCACGTGCCAGCTAATCTTTGCCTGTGATCTGTTATAACCAACATATTTTGGAGCAGAAACCCTCCTGGACTACTCAATATAAATATCAGTCGTTTACTTTCTGACGAAATCGCACACAGAAACATGTAAATATACAAAAAAATGGAACCTTCCTTTTATTCAAGTACACATTTAACAGTACTTTCCGACATTATCTTGTTGATGGATTAGATGTATCAGGCGTGTTCCAACACGACGTAAAACCGATAAGCAACCGGTAATCGCATTGCGCGTAACATCATTGTAAACGGTAATTCGTCACCGCGCACGAAGATTATCGGTTGTGTATCGGTAATTCGTTCTGTTGGAACGAATCTATACGATCCTTGGTATAAAATCGAATGTCTGCTAATATCTTTTGCACATTATAAGTATGTTTGCATGTATTGTTAACACATCTAACACGTGTAATAAATTATTTTTTCTTACAATAAGACTAGCTGTTGTAATATTTCGTGGTTTATGTGTGCGAGTCTAAAAAAAGTTTATTCAAATAATTGTTTGTTTATGGAAATCGAACTTATTCGCGATTACTCTTTTATTTATTTAGTTTATTTAATATACATACTCTAATAGTACAATGACGTAAATCTCTAAAATTATGGAAACCTAATAGGTAATTTTGTTTTTGTGTGGACAGAATGCATGGTTATTTTAATTGTTTTCTTTACTATCTATAATTCGCTATTATTCCGACTCGTATAACCCTTGCACTTCCTCTACTGTACGGATAGTAGGTATACCTTTAAGACGAACTTCACTAAACCCCAGATATACTACCTATAAAACAAATTTAGCTCTGTGGTAGCCAGGTTATCAGGGCCATGGTTGTTATTGCGCTTGGAGTTGTCAAGAACTTGCTGACCATCCGCTTTCTTTCTGACGGCTTTTGACATAAGTTTGTAAATATGCCCATCCTAACGAGATATCTGAAATTGTTTAAAAAATCGTTTAAGACTACTTATGTTAACTTAACAGTTGATACAGATCCATTCTGAAATTTTAAATCCCTGGTCTTTCACTATTGCTATTAATTTTATTAAGGATTGCTATATCAACTATGGTTGTTTTACTAAATAGAGACTGTAATTACTAAAATTATATCTTGTATACTGTTGTTAGAAAATCGAATTAAAAATTCCTGCTGCCATCTCAAAAAGGGATCCAAGCAGTTTTAAAATGACATACTAGCCTGTCAGTAAAATAGCACTGGAATTGTTAGTATTAACTAGAACTTAACGGGCGTGGTACACGAAACAAAAATCAGACACAACCCAATCATGGTCCTGAAATTTTTTCGTAAAACCGAATATTCTGGTAGTACATGGTTGTTTGTTAGACGAAGAGGGTGAGTTCTTCGATTCAATTGTACCATCTGCCGTACAAGTGTAAATTAAGAAAGTTTTATTTTGGAAATTAATTTAAATTCATCCAACCTAGAGTACACAATTCTTAGCGACTATGATCATTTAAACGTCAGTGCTAATACCTGGTGAAGTATTTTTGCCACAGATTCATGACATTAGCAGTAGACACTTGACAACTTTCTGTAATATGCTGGGTTGTCTCTGATGTCCGGCAACCATATCTGCACCAGCCACGGTTGATGGAATCTTTAAAGCTGTACTCCAGAAGATAGCTACCACATCTTGAATTGCCAGTAAAAAGCATTCCATTTCTAGAAATATACGAGGGGATATCAATTTGTAATTACACTCTAGACTAGCGGTTCCAAAATTTGTTGCACTTAAGACCACATAATATGATGCTGGTGAGGAGGCGGGCACCATTAATTTTGTTTTCGTAGAAATCTCAATGGAACTGTCAGAGGACATCTTAAACGATTTGCATGTTCCCCATGGTGCCTGCCGGCATAGGGTTTGGGACCCCTGTTCTAGACTGTGCACATATTATTGTTGTATTTTTTCCTAGTTGTTTGGGAATAACACGACATAAACTTGAAAGTCTGTATATTTCAAATAGTCCAAACGTTTCAAGGTCTAAATCTGACCTCGTTTTCAATGGTAATTAACTAATATAAATGAACAAGAAAATTAAAAATTTAGTAAATCACAATTTGACATTGATGTTTGACAATCAAACTGATGTAACTAATATTTGTGTTAAGTTAAGTATCATTAAAACGGAGTCTGATTTAGGCCTTGAAACGTTTGGACTTTTTGAAATTTACAGACTTTCAAGTTTATGTGGTGTTATTCCTAAGAACCAGAGATGCCAAAACTATTTTTCAGAAAACCACATATTCTGGGTTGTCCTGGTTTATATGTCTTTCATAAAGGAGCTTTGATCGGTTTACTGGATTCGTTGTAGTGCAATGGTGTAAAAGACTATATAATTTTGATTTAGCTGCTTGCTTATATCTAGTAGCCACCTTCCTCCTTCATACCATAAAATTTCGACATAGCTTTTTGTAGGGCGATTTTGAGCTTTTGTCCACAGAAGACATTGTAACTGCACAATGTCAGTCTCGCACCCTTTCATAGTAACTGAGCACTGAGCATGCGAAGTTGTCTTAATAGCAATCAGATTTTTATTGTTAAGTTTGGTCTTCTAAAGTTGACTTACCATTTTGTAAAATTCTGCCCTTTTTGATTGGTTAGTTCGTTGAGCTTGCTTTATTCGAATGTATTTATAAGTATTGTCTTCCTCTATGGATTTCTCATTTCGGAGGGCCCCTGCTGTATTTTGCCTATATTAATAAACCGGCATTTGTCTAGGCCAACTTGTATAAATGGTTGATCTTTAAAGTCTGTTTGAGACGGAACCTTAAAATAGCCGAATTCAGTTTATGTACACCTTTGCACAAACACACAACAGGCTAACAGAGTCTTCCTGGAAAATATCTCTTCTGATTGAAATAGGATCAGAATGTATAGAACAGTCGGCTTCATTCAAAAGATACTGGCAATTTTTAAAATTTAGGTGGTTTCCACTTGTAGAGATTCTTCATTATATTGCAAGTTTCTTCTGTTGTAAGTGGTTGGTATCACATATTATCTCAGATGACTGAAATCTCGCCTCCTTATTAATCCAGGTGGAGCAATACAAATTTATTGTAGAGAGGTTTCTCATACTATCCTGTTACAGATATTGGATTTACGATTAACGATTCTGTGAGAAGCATGTGTCCATTGAGAATGTATTCGATTATTGTTCATTACAGTCTTTCGAATTTCTTTTCGTTACTTCTGACCCTTCGTTCATACTCGGTCAATCTGCAAATGTCTGTGTCGACTATTCTTTGCCAAAGTGAAATTCGGGGAGTTTGATGTAATTTTCTGACAGTCATGTTTTGGTATAATTTCTCTGCAGAAAATTATTGATGTACAAGTGTACAGTAGAAGATCGGCCTCTAAAGCATAGTTAGCTGGAACAAATTTGTTCATAGCAAGCGAGTGCGTTCATTCGCTCGAATGAGCAATCGACAATATTGCACGGGTTGTGTATAGTATTTTTTATTACAAATGGAGGATCAAACTTTTTTTATTTTAATTTGTCATTTTAATCTATATTCTTTCTATACTATTATAGCATTGTAGTTTGTCTGTTTGTTTGTTTGTTCGTTTGTTCGTTTGTTCGTTTGTTCGTTTGTTCGTTTGTTCGTTTGTTCGTTTGTTCGTTTGTTCGTTTGTTCGTTTGTTCGTTTGTTGGTTTGTTTGTTTGTTTGTTTGTTCGTGTATCACGTAAGAACTACTGATCTGATTTTGCTGAAACTTTTTTTGTTGCAAAGCTTATATATTGACTTAAAATCTGATATACATTTGATATCCTTACATTGACAGAAATGCTGATTTAGTGATTAACTACTACGATGTCGGGTAACACAGAATTACACTATTGGTTCCACCGCATGCGCCAAATATTAGATATGTATGTACTTGCATTAGCTGAGCTTTTATTCAAAATTTGAAATATGCCAATGTAACTTGTTTCGATTAAAAAAAAACAACTGACATATCAAGCGTAATTTTACAGCGTGTTCCTTATATCGATGAAACATAGACCGGAATAGAAATAAATGTGTAAAAAAAATTGTAAAAAGTTATATTAGGTGGACCTTAAGCAGCTGCATTGTACAATTTGGTTGAAGTAAGAGGGGAGTGGAATTAGTTATACGTGGTGGTTAAAAAGAGTAAAACTGGGTGAGCCATAAATAGTTGCATATACCAGGTAGTTGAAAAATAGGATAGTGTAGAGTTACAGTTATACAAGGTGGTTCAAAAAGATGTTGAATGTGATATAGGGTGGCCCATAAGCAATTGCACTTTGGGGAAATATATTCGAAATTGGTGGATTTATTGTTATGTAGGGTGGTTCACAGAATTTAGAAAAAGTTGTTATATAGGATAGCTCATATGTTTTATAACCTATTTCTTTTTACACAGAATTGTACATTCTATACGTGGGTGAAACAGCGGGTAGTATCGTAATAAAAAACCTCACTTCTTGAACGTTGATAGTTTTATGCTGTTTCATTTGATGTTGAGTTAATTTGCGTGCGACAAGGATACTTTGCGTGCGCTAAGTATAATTTGCATGTGACAAGTAAACTTGTCGCATTCGAATATCAGTGGGTAATTTTAAAATGGGCAAACAGCTCGTTTTCAACAGCAGCAGCGGCCGCTCAGATACTACTTATCTCATATGAGTAATAATAATACTTGTACATTTTCCGAACTTTATGAATACCGAAGAGAGACAAGTTGTAGTATATTACGTTTACGAAATTACAATCGGTCGATCTCATGTAATACGCCGAGTATTGAAAGAAAATCCTACATATTTAATATTTTATATCTTCACAAACACAAATGCTTTTTTTAAAAAAATATTTTTATTTAAAACACAAATTAAATATTTTTACTCGAAATAAATGAAAGCGATACTCTTAATGACGCTAACAGCCATCGCATGTACATTTATAAGCTATGTGTTGCTTGTCAGCAGTTAGCAGTTTTACACGTGCGATGGGCATTTGCGTATTTCCTGGGAATTGCTATATAGTGTAATATGACACAATGTGAACGACTCATTTGACCGGTTACACGGTGTTATCACATTAATATTCTAAGTATTGTTTACGACGTATATAAGATATATATATATATATATATATATATATATATATATATATCTATATATGTATGTATATATATATATATATATATGTATATATAATATATAATATATATATATATATATATATATATTGTTTTTAAAGTATTCGCGGGCACTAAATGTTTTAGGTGGTTTCCGGGAATTCATCCGCGTAGTTGATAACTGATCCCTGCCGGGATCGATGGTAAAATGACGACGTTTCGGCAGAGTCACATCTGCCCTCTTCAGGTCGGTTCGCATAATTCTCGTAGCCTTCTGCTTTCGCTACTAGTTACCGAATACTGAGATTTTCAGGAGCGCGCACGGTGTGATATAGTCGCGGCTCGGCGCCTATCGGTTGGCACCGTGAACGGCTGCGTGTGATTGGCCCTTGGCGCTCAGTGGCCACGCCTACCGCTTGGTGATTAGTTATGTTCGGTTGAGTTGTTATAGGACGGGTCCGGGCCGGTACGGTGTTTAATAGAATTTTCCAACAATTCGATAAGTTCTGGATTTCATTGCGTGCGTTTAGACTGTGAGGCCTCTTTGCTATTTCAATTGCCTCTCTTACGAGTCTTGATTTCGGGTGTTCTATATTTGCCAGTACTGTGGTGTTCTCAAAGTCTATTCGGTGTGACGTCGTGGTGGCGTGTTCTGCAATGAATGTTGTTTTCTCCTGCTTTCTTATAGCATTCAGGTGTTCATCACGTCTAGTTTGAATTCTTCTGTTAGTTTGCCCCAGATAGGTTTTATGACAGTCTGCACATGGAATCTCGTACACTCCCTGTTGTTCTAAAGGAATCCTCGTCTTCGGAGTCCTCAACACCGTGCTTATTTTTCTGTCTGTATTGAAAATAGTATTGATATTGTGTCTCCGTAGAAGTCTTTGTGATCTGGTTACTAAAGTTTTGACGACGACTTGTAATTGGGCTGGGTGGTGATGAGAATTAGCATGAAGGTATCTGTTAGTGTGAGTTGCTTTCCTATATACTGTATGGCCAAGGGTTCCATCTTCCTTCCTATTTATGAGAACATCAAGGTATGGCAGTTGATTAATGGCTTCAAGCTCCATGGTAAATTTTATTTTGTGATGGATGCCAGTCAGGTGGTCTAAAAACGTGTTGAGGTGTTCCCTCTCATGAGGCCAAATCACAAAAGTATCATCCACATATGGCAACCATAAACTGGGTTTAAGAGTTGCTGTTCTTAGTGCCAACTCCTCAAAGTTCTCCATAAAAAGGTTCGCTCTAACTGGTGAGAGTGGCGATCCCATTGGAGCTCCTTCCACTTGTTTGTATCGTTGGTTCTCGTAAAAAAAATAGGTGTTCATCAGACAGTGCCTTGTTAAGTCTACAAGGTGTTGAGGTGGTTTGTATTTTTCTACTATGATATCCAAGGACTCGTCGATAGGGATGTTGGTGAAAAGGGACACTACGTCAAAACTGACAAGAAGACACTCAGGTTGTAAAACCGCTTTTCTAAGTATTTCGATGAAATGTGTTGAATTTTTGAAATATGAGTCTGCCCCCTCTGCAAACGGTTGAAGTTGTTGGGCTAGGTATTTGGCTAGCTGTTGTGTTGGGGATCCAATTGAACTTACTATTGGCCTCAAAGGTGCACCTTCTTTATGTACTTTTGGCAACCCATAGAATTTCGGACATCTCGATGACTTTGCACGCGGAATGAGTTGCAGTTGGAGATTTTTGTCGATCTTACTTGCTTGGATTTTGGCCTTGGTTGTTTTATCCAGATAAGTTGTTGGGTCAGTAGTAATTGGTTTATATGCTGGATCTTGTAGCAATGTTTGAATTTTTGTTTGAATAATCCGCTGTATCTAAAATTACAGTTGCATTTCCTTTATCAGCAGGTAGAATGACAATGTCCTTGTTGAGACGAAGTTGTTTCAAAGCCTCATTTTCTTCTATAGATAGGTTCCTTTTGGGAGGTTTAGAATTTTTTAGAATATGTGACACATCTTGTCTAATTATTTCAGCGGTGTTCGCATCTAATTTTGAAACTGCTGCTTCCACGCCACATATTATGCTCTCTGTTGGTATGTGAGAGGGAGCAATAGCGTAATTGAATCCCTTAGCCAACACGCCCATCGAGGTAGAGTTCAATTGGACCGAAGATAAGTTATAAACGATTCTATTCGCTTCCTTTTGCCTTGAGGTTAGACTGTGACCGTTATTTTCCGAGAAAAATTCGTTTTTGGGCTTCTGTTGGAGCTTCAATTTGTTTCGGCCCTAAATTCGCTAATTTCATCGAATTTATCCCACATTATCGGATTGAGTGTATTGCTTACCTGTAGGTGGATATCTAAGAGTTTAGTATCAAGGACATCCAAATCCCTTCTGACATCACGTATGGCTTCCCTAAGTAGGGCACAACTAGCTCTCCATAAAATATTCTGTGTTTTTCTGTTATTCTTCCAGAACTTTACCGTCATGTTTTTCGAAATAACACCTTCATCGCGGCATCGTTGTAAAAAATGTAGATCGCACAAAAGTTTGCTTCTTTTCGCGCGTAATTTCTCAAATGTTTTACACAAAGAAAAGTATTCTCCCCGTAGAGATTCACTATATTTGTTTTTAAGTTTTCTCGGGCACTAAATGTATTAGGTGGTTTCCGGAAATTCATCCGCGTAGTTGATAACTGATCCCTGCCGGGATCGATGGTAAAATGACGAAGTTTCGGCAGAGTCACATCTGCCCTCTTTAGGTCGGTTCGCATAATTCACGTAGCCTTCTGCTTTCCCTTCTAGTTACTCCAATACTGAGATTTTCAGGAGCGCGCACGGTGTTATATAGTCGCGGCTCGGCGCCTATCGGTTGGCACCGTGAACGGCTGCGTGTGATTGGCCCTTGGCCCTCAGTGGCCACGCCTACCGCTTGGTGATTAGTTATGTCAGGTTGAGTTGTTATAGGACGGGTCCGGGCCGGTAGGGTGTTTAATAGAATTTTCCAACAATTCGATAAGTACGAGTCTTGATTTCGGGTGTTCTATATTTGCCAGTACTCTGGTGTTCTCAAAGTCTATTCGGTGTGACGTCGTGGTGGCGTGTTCCGCAATGGATATTGTTTTCTCCTGCTTTCTTATAGCATTCAGGTGTTCATCACGTCTAGCTTGAATTCTTCTGTTAGTTTGCCCCACAAAGGTTTTATGACAGTCTGCACATGGAATCTCGTACACTCCCTGTTGTTCTAAAGGGATCCTCGTCTTCGGAGTCCTTTCCTTCGGAAATAACGGTCACAGTCTAACCTCAAGGCAATTGGAAACGATGGGCGTGTTGGCAAAGGGATTCAATTACGCTATTGCTCCCTCTCACATACCAACAGGGAGCATAATATTTGGCGTGGAAGCAGCAGTTTCAAATTAGATGCAAACACCGCTGAAATAATTAGACAAGATGTGTCACATGTTCTAAGAAAGTCTAAACCTCCCAAAAGGAACCTATCTATAGAAGAAAATGAGACCTTGAAACAACTTCGCCTCAACAAGGACATTGTCATTCTACCTGCTGATAAAGGAAATGCGACTGTAATTTTAGATACAGCGGATTATTCAACACAAATTCAAACATTGCTACAAGATCCAGCATATAACCATTACTACTGACCCAACAACTTATCTGGAGAAAACAACCAAGGCCAAAATCCAAGCAAGTAGGATCGACAAAAATCTCAAACTGCAACATTCCGCGTGAAAAGTCATCGAGATGTCCGAAATTATATGGGTTGCCAAAAGTACATAAAGAAGGTGCACCTTTGAGGCCAATAGTAAGTTCAATTGGATCCCCAACACAACAGCTAGCCAAATACCTAGCCCAACAACTTCAACCGTTTGCAGAGGGGGCAGACTCATATGTCATCGAAATACTTAGAAAAACGGTTTTACAACCTGAGTGTCTTCTTGTCAGTTTTGACGTAGTGTCCCTTTTCACCAACATCCCTATCGACGAGTCCTTGGATATCATAGGAAAAAATAGAAACCACCTCAACACCTTGTAGACTTAACAAGGCACTGTCTGATGAACCCTATTTTTTTTTACGAGAACCAACGATACAAACAAGTGGAAGGAGCTCCAATGAGATCGCCACTCTCACCAGTTAGAGCGAACCTTTTTATGGAGAACTTTGAGGAGTTGGCACTAAGAACAGCAACTCCTAAACCCAGTTTATGGTTGCGATATGTGGATGATACTTTTGTGATTTGGCCTCATGGGAAACAAAACGGATTTACAGACCGAAATATTCAAAGAGCCCTAAACTCAAAACCGAGACGAACAGACGAGGAGCATGAGACACTTATAACCAAGGCTTATTTACCGTATGTCAAGGGTACCACGGACAGTATTGCAAGAATTCTACGGGGACACAATATCTATACTATTTTCAATACAGACAGAAAAATAAGCGCGGTGTTGAGGGCTCCGAAGACGAGGATCCCTTTAGAACAGGGAGTGTACGAGATTCCATGTGCAGACTGTCATAAAACCTATGTGGGGCAAACTAACAGAATAATTCAAGCTAGACGTGATGAACACCTGAATGCTATAAGAAAGCAGGAGAAAACAACATCCATTGCGGAACACGCCACCACGACGTCACACCGAATAGACTTTGAGAACACCAGAGTACTGGCAAATATAGAACACCCGAAATCAAGACTCGTAAGAGAGGCAATTGAAATAGCAAAGAGGCCTTACAGTCTAAACGCACGCAATGAAATCCAGAACTTATCGAATTGTTGGAAAATTCTATTAAACACTGTACCGGTTCGGACCCGTCCTATAACAACTCAACCGGACATAACTAATCACCAAGTGGTAGGCGTGGCCACTGAGCGCCAAGGGCCAATCACACGCAGCCGTTCACGGTGCCAACCGATAGGCACAGAGCCGCGACTATATAACACCGTGCGCGCTCCTGAAAATCTCAGTGTTCGAGTAACTAGAAGCGAAAGCAGAGGGCTACGAGAATTATGCGAACCGACCTGAACAGGGCAGATGTGACTCTGCCGAAACGTCGTCCTTTTACCATCGATCCCTGCAGGGATCAGTTATCAACTACGCGGATGAATTCCCGGATACCACCTAATACATTTAGTGCCCGCGAAAACTTAAAAACAAATATATATATATATATATATATATATATATATATATATAAGTGAGTTCTGGGAAACGGCTCTAATGATTTCGATCAAACTTTCCCATCTGGAGGTTTCGATGGATACAAATCGATAGGCGAGGGTCTCATCTTTGGGAAAATAGTTTTTTTAGAAATTAAATTATTAAAAAATTTAGTGACAGTTTGTGACAATCAAGGCGGTTGCTTTGTAATTTCAAAGCGTTTAATATAGGGTGATTTGGTAACCTACGTAAGAGTGAGACTTCTGTTGTAAAAATTCTTTTAATACAGGCTGATTTGATGACCTATTTGAGAGTGAAACTGTTCTTTCAATACAAATTGTATTTGTATGTTCCGAACATGTAACTATTTTATGCTTCCGTAATATTTTCCTAACATTATATTTTTATAGCGGGACATTTCAAGTTTTCATGGTGAAAAAGTTGGCACAGAAGGCAATTTTTGGATGAGTAAGATCTCATGATTTTGCATGTTAATTTGATGCTTATAATATGAATTGGTCGTGTAAAATTATAATTATACAGGGTCGTTTAAAATATTTTAGATGGTCCATAAGAGTTGTTATGCATGATGGTTAAAATATAGCGTCAAATGGAATTATAGTATGGTTACAAAAAAGCGAGAAATAGTAATTGTGTAGGGTACCCCATAAGCAGTTGGAACTTAATGATAGCTGACATACAGGGCGAAGTAAAAGTATTGTTATGCAGGGTAGCTAAAAAAGTTAATAGAATGTTATACCTATAGGGTAGCTTATTAGCATTTGCATTTACAGGGTGGTTGCAATATAGAATGTACAGGAATTATAATTATACATGGTGGTTCAAATAAAATTACAATAGGTGGCCATAAACAAATGCATATACAGAGTAGTGAAAACATATGGTGGTGTGAAATTATAGTTATACAAAGTGTTAACAAAAATTGTTAGAATATAAATGTATTATAGCGCAGCTTGCAACGACATGCATATATATTATATATATATATATTATATATTATAATCTTCACAATCACAAATGCTTTTTTAAAAAAAATATATTTTTATTTAAAACACAAATTAAATATTTTATTTTGAAAGTTACGTTAAACAATATAAATGAAATAAATGAAAGCGATACACTTAATGACGCTCACAGTCGTCGCATGTGCATTCATAAGCTACGTGTTGCATTGTCAGCAGTCAGCAGTTTTACACGTACGATGGGAATTTGCGTATTTCCTGGGAATTGCTACATCATGTAATATGACACCATATGAAATACTCATTTGACCGGTTACACGGTGTTGTCATATTAATATTCTAAGTATTGTTTACGACGTATATAACAACTCCCCTCGCAAAGAAAAAGTTGCTGTTTTACAGGAACTTTTCTGAAAACAGAATTTGTAAATATAATAAAGTATAAGGGTTGTATAAATATTACACTTGTAAAAAGCAAAAATAAATGAAATAGCGTAAATTGTAAATCGTATAAATGTATAAAATAAAAATATAATTCGCATTAAGGTCAATAATAATAAAACCTAAAATAATACAGTTTTTAGCGATAAATAAGTTTACGAAACAATTTTTTTTAAATTATTTTGGGGTACTTAACTCGATGTCTTCAGTTTCGTTTTGTAGAAGGTTTGGTCTCAATCTTGGCAGACAATTATTATAATGGAAAATATTGTCACGTAGGTGAACCAAGAAATGTTTTTTTTGACGAATGGCTGATTTATTAATTCGTCTAGGTCCTTTGAGTATTCGTTGAGTTTGTGGTTTGCGACGTTTAACTCCTCGAAGTTCAATTCATGGAGCTTCAAAGGTTTGAGTTCGGGAACGACATTTTTTTCTGGTATGGTATCGCAGCAGTTGAAAGGGATAAGAACTGGTTGATAGTTGTTAAGGCTGTTGCTACTTTTTGTGGCTTCTGCTTTGATTTTGGTTATCCCAATGAAGGCACTGCAATCTTTCTGAAGTTTTAATAAAGAGTTAACATTGAGTGTTAAGGATTTTGTATTGATATCGGTACAGGTGATGGTAATACTGAGAGGCTCGGTAACCATAATTAACCACACTTTGGTTTCGAGTTTTTGAACGTGGTACCCTTGAGCAGAAATCACGGCACTGTGACAATTGTCCGGCACTTTTTTAAAATTTCTTAAAAGTTGGGCCTCGCACAAAGCATTTGAGTCTATCGGATATGCATAGAGTTCGGAACACAATTTATTTATTATTATTTATTTATATTTATCGGAATATACAATAAGGAATCGTCGTTTTTTGCTATATATTTATGAGTGAATGAAAGTACATGGTATAACCCAATTCTATCATCATAGACGGGGATTCGGTATAAGCGGAGAGCAGTGAATGATTGCTGTTCAATAAGAGGAATTCTGAGTATAAATACAAGGTCAGAATCTGTTTGAAAAGCTTCTAATTCTGTAATTTCTAAGTATCGTGCAATACTTTAATATTTGACGGGCAAAGGTAAATTATTTTTCAGGAGATTCTGTGATATTTCCTGTAAGGCGGCAATGAAATGTTCAGGAGTTAAAATTGAGGTATGGATAATTTTCCGGCGGGCAAAAGTTATGGAATTAAGAACATCATTTAAGTTGTCTTCTAGAAAGAGATAATTTTCCATTAGTTTTTCCGTCATTTCTAGAAATGAAAGTTTTGTTTCCACGTACGCCATTTTGTCGTTTACTTTACGAATCATATTTTCCATTTTTCGAATATTATCGTTAAATATTTTCTCGTCGATTTGAAAGTGTTGGATAGTCTCGTTAAAGTTCTTTATAACTGAGGTGGTTATACTGATTTGGTTTTTCAAAAGGTTTTCGATCTGCAGTTGTCCTTTGTTTAAACTATTTATACTGTTGGTGAAATACTCGCCGTCGGCGGCGTCTAAATTACCAGTTATGGCTTTGAAAATTGATCCGGCGCCATCGATTAGTCCACGTTTGTACCCCGAAGGGGTGTCCATGTGGATTTCAGTGAATTTGTTTTTGACAGAGTTTGAGATTTGGTTAAGTAAGTTGATGTGTGATTGAACGTCAGCACGGAATATATTGGTTGGGTGGACGTTAGTTTTTAGTGATAAAGTTAGTGCATCGAGAATTCTGTCGTTGGTAGTAAAAGCTTGTTCTAGGGCGGAGAGATTTCTATGAACTAGAAGAGTCCATCTGTGATTTGACACGGCTATACGTGATTCTTCAAGATAATAAATCCCTATGGTGTTATTGATTGGCATTATTTCAAATTGGGATGCTGCCGATCCGAACAGCAGGATGACCCTGTAGGTTTCATACGGTCAAAGTTTACTTTGGTTTTTTGGTTAGTACGAGAATTTAGTAAAGTGGCTGAATTTGTATGTAATTCTACTATTTGAAAGGGTCCATTAAATTTGTTTCGTAGTTTATCTTTGAACTGAGATTCGCGTACGTAAACCTTGTCACCTAACCTGATAATTTGGGGTTTTGTCCGAAACATGTTTATCGGATCGAATTTTGACTTTCTGTTTTTGAGTATCGGTTCTTTCGCGTGCTATTTTGTAGTACTGTGAAATACGGTTATTTAAGTCTCTGATGTATTTAGTAATCAAGTGCTTTTCGTTATAGAGGGTTTCAGGTGGTCGGCTAGACGTGTGCCCGAAAACGAGTTCATAGGGTGTGAACCCATGAGTTTTGTTAGCGGAGTTGTTGTAAGTAATAATTGCGTATGGCAGAATATTGAAGGGGTGTTAGTCAGGGTGCGGCTTTATGAATACGTATCATATCTAACAAGGTGAATGAAAACGCTCTAATGAGCCGTTAGATGGGGGTGTCCTACATCAGAGTAAGAAATTTTAATATCGAACAATTTGCAAATGTCTTTGAGGAGTGCATTGTCGAATTCGTCTCGGATAGTAAGCGCATAGTTTTTGCTAGGAACTCCGAGAATGTCGATATTTATCCTTTCAAAAGGGGTTCTTGGAGTTTCGGTTACTACTAAGGGGTTGTCAAGGTTTTTTCGGAAAGCTTTAGTTGTCTGACAGATTTGACAGTTTCTAATGAGGTTTTCTACACCTTTTGTAATACCTTGCGGGTTATACTTTTCTTTAATTGTATGTTTTTTTTACCGTTATGGAATTGATTAAGTATTATTGGCACTTGATCTGTTCCTACTGTTTTTCTTATATTCTGACAGACTTTCCACTTTATGCCTGTTTCTGCGAATATAAACGAAAGCATTTCGAGTATAGCTAGGTCTAAGTTATTTTCAACGCAGTATAGTTCAGAGTCAGTTAGAAGGTCTTTGGTCTTGTAAATTGAGGCAAATAATACCTCGTTCACAGTGTCGAAATCAGTCGGTAGGGGAATAATGTAATATCGTCTTTTTCGAACGCTTTTATTATTGAAAATATTGATTTTCAGTTGCTCGAAGTCGGCGTTCTCTTCGAAGATATCCTCAAGAATTTGGTTATGAAAATCTTTTAAATTGCCGGATTGAAAGAAAACTAAGATAATTTTGTTTTCTCTATCAAGGAGTTGACAGTTGGAGTACTGAATTTAACTATAGTCGATCGGTGAGACGGTCTTATACCGTTCTACGAATGTCCGAAATTCTGTAAAAATTGAGTTGTCGTCATCGTCGGTTTCAAGTTGTTCTGTATCAATGTCTTCGTTTTCGTTTAAGGAAGTTATCGTAAAGTGTTGGAGTTTGGTGTTTGATTGGAAAGTCATACATTCATCAAAATGGTTGATTCGAATGCGTGAAAGGGCATCTGCGTTCTTATTTACTTTTCCCGGTTTGTACATAATTTCATAATCGTACTCCTCGAGTTTGAGGCCCCATCTGGCAAATCGACTACCTGGATCTTTAATAGAAAAGAGCCACGTTAACGGGCTGTGGTCGGTCAGAAATTTAAACTTTTTTTTGTAAAAGTGTGAAGCAGCGAGACAAAGGGGGAGGGAGGGGGTCACATTGCAAAATTTAATGTGAGGTATTTTATGAACGGTCCCATAAAGCTTCTTTGGAAAGTGGTTCATAGGTGACAAAAACAAAACTTCATCTTAAAAGTTGTTTGTGTCTTTTTTTTAACAATAAAAACGAAAAAATCAGGCGTTTTTTTGTTATTTCCTCATAGCTTAGAAACTATTGACTATACTACAATATTTCCAAAAACGCATTTCTGAAGAATTCAAAAACCTACAATATGAATTTTTGTGAAGCCCGATGGAAATATTTCAAATCAGGAAAATCTAAAAAAAAAAACGCTAAAATTGGCCATTTTTTTAATTCATAACCTAGATGGTTTTGAAGTTGAAGTAGAGTCCTTTCACGAAATAATAACTTATGCTAGGCTCTTTAAACATGATAAATGCGAATTCGGTCAGATGAGTAGTGTTTGCATAATCGCATTATAAACAAGTACCTGGGTGACCGAGCTTCACTCGTAAATTCAAGGTTTTATCATAAACGTAGATATCCAGATATATAAATATTGGGCATTTGCTATGTAAACTAATTTAAACTCCCTAACATAATATTTTTTTTCTTATATTTTTTATTCACATGGTGTTACTACAATTCTACTCCCCCCTATATTTCAACCACCCTATATATGCATTCAAACATTTTTTAATCACGCTACAATTCCACTCGTTTCCATATTCCAAAAACTCTTTATATGCGACCGCTTTTGACCATTCTACAAACACTTTTGTTTCCAAAATCTTTCAATTACCCTCTGTAACTATAATTCTACTTCACCCTATATTATATATATATATATATATATATATATATATAATAGTTGAAATATATAAATAAAAATATTATGTTAGGGAGTTTAAATTAGTTTACATAGCAAATGCCCAATATTTATATATCTGGATATGTACGTTTATGATAAAACCTTGAATTTACGAGTGAAGCTCGGTCACCCAGGAACTTGTTTATAATGCGATTATGCAAACACTACTCATCTGACCGAATTCGCATTTATCATGTTTAAAGAGCCTAGCATAAGTTATTATTTCGTGAAAGGACTCTACTTCAACTTCAAAACCATCTAGGTTATGAATTAAAAAATGGCCAATTTTAGCGTTTTTTTTAGATTTTCCTGATTTGAAATATTTCCATCGGGCTTCACAAAAATTCATATTGTAGGTTTTTCAATTCTTTAGAAATGCGTTTTTGGAAATATTGTAGTATAGTCAATAGTTTCTAAGCTATGAGGAAATAACAAAAAAACGCCTGATTTTTTCGTTTTTATTGTTAAAAAAAAGACACAAACAACTTTTAAGATGAAGTTTTGTTTTTGTCACCTATGAACCATTTTCCAAAGAAGCTTTATGGGACCGTTCATAAAATACCTCACATTAAATTTTGCAATGTGATCCCCTCCCTCCCCCTTTGTCTCGCTGCTTCACACTTTTACAACACTTTCCCTCCCTTATAAGATACATCTAATATTACATAAATATTTATATTCTTAAATATCTATTATTTTAATAACAAAATTTAAATAAATGAATAAACATCTATAATAACGACCTTGTAGTATCTTCTTTGTTTTCGGCACTATCATTTACTTCCTTTTAGGGTTCCGTATATACAATATACGGATACCCTTATAATATCACTCCGGATTTCTGCCTCTGTCACATCACAGCAATTTTCTTCTAAACTACTGGATGGAAGAGGTTGAAATTTGGTATCAATGTATAGTTTGGTGACCCGATCAGGAGTACATATCGCAAAAGAAGAAATTTTGATTTTAGGTGAACTTCTGGGGAGAAAAACTAAAAAAATCGACCGTCCCCCCCTGATCTCCAAAACTACTGAGCCTAAAATTTTGAAAAATAGGAAATATAAAACGTTGCCTGAACTTTAAGCCATCAATATTAATTTTGGGGGGGCAAATTATAAAATTAAATAAAAATTTAAAAACAAAAAAAAATCAAACGTATCATATAATATATCAAATGAAAGGGCTCATTAGGACGAAAACAAATATACTTTTTTCATATTTTTAAAATAAATAAATTAAAAGATATTAACAAAAATATAAAAAAATTTACCTATCTCCCTCCCCCTATCTCCGAAACCATAAGCTGGAAAATTTTGAAAAAAATGGAGTATAGCCCCTCATCTGAGCTTTACTGGAAAAATAAGGAAAAACCCCTAATTTTCATTTTGGGGGGCAAATTATAGAAATAAATGGAAAATATAAACTTAAAATTGTTTCTAACCCATCATCTTATATATCAAATGAAAAGGCTCATGATGAAGAAAACAAATATATTTTTTTCATATTTTTAAAATAAATTAATTAAAAGATATTAACAAAATATAAAAAAAAATTACCTATTCCCCGCCTTATCAACGAAACCATAAGCTGAAAAATTTTGAACAAAATACAAAATGGAATTATAGCCCCTCACCTGAACTTTACTGGAAAAATAAGGAGAAACCCCTAATATTTTGGGGGGCAGATTATAGAATTAAATGGAAAATATAAAATTAAAATTGTTTCTAACCCATCATGTTATATATCAAATGAAAGGGCTCATTATGACGAAAACAAATATACTTTTTTTCATATTTTTAAAATAAATAAATTAAAAGACATTAACAAAAATATAAAAAATTTTACCTATCTCCCTCCCCCTATCTCCGAAACTATAAGCTGGAAAATTTTGAAAAAAATGAAGGTATAGCCCCTCACCTGAACTTTACTGGAAAAATAAGGAAAAACCCCTAATTTTCATTTTGGGGGGCAAATTTAGAAATAAATGGAAAATATAAAATTAAAATTGTTTCTAACCCATCATCTTATATATCAAATGAAAGGGCTCATGATGAAGAAAACAAATATATTTGTTTCATATTTTTAAAATAAAGTAATTAAAAGATATTAACAAAAATTTTACCTATTCCCCCCCCCCCTATCTCCGAAACCATAAGCTGAAAAATTGAACAAAATACAAAATGGAAGTATAGCCCCTCATCTGAACTTTACTGGAAAAATAAGGAGAAACCCCTAATATTCATTTCGGGGGGCAAATTATAGAATTAAATGGAAAATAAAAAATTATAAATATTTCTAACGAGTTATGTAATATATAAAATCACAGGGCTCATTATGACTAATACAAATAAATTGTTTTAATTTTTTTTAATGAATATTTTAAAATATATTAAAAAAATATTTTAAAAAAATTACCCATTCCCCCCGTTATTCCCCAAACTATAAGACCTAATTTTTTTTTATAGGAAAAATATGAAAAAATCCCTAATTCTATTATTTGGCCCCCAAATAATAGAATTAAACGGAAAAATAATTATAAGAAAATCCCCATAGTAATTTTAGGGACAAATTATACAATTAAATGGAAAATGAAAATTCAATTTTCAAACGCATCATGTAATATATCAGATAAAAGGCTCATTATGTGAATTACAAATATATCATATTTTTAAATCATTTCTTTAAAAGATATTAACAAAAATATTAAACATCGACTTAATTCCTACTTTAGAAACTACACTATTTAAATTTTAAAAAATATATTTTATTTGTTTTTTTAAATAATTTGAATAACAGATTTAATAATTTATAATTTAAAACTTGACCTATTTTGCCCTTTATCTTCCAATCTAGAGAACCTTTAAACTCAGACAGTAGATTATAAAAGACTTCTCTAAAAGTGTTTAGTAAAAAAACTCTAATGTTAATTTTTGGGGGCCAAATTAGAAAATTAAATACATATGTATTGTGATAAAAATCAAGCGAATCCTGAAGCAGATAAAATAAAAAGTCTATGTGTGCAAAATCAAAGAGTATATTGTATGTAAATTTAAAACCCTTCCTTTAAACGATGTTAAGGTAAATGTAAGAAAATGCACCCATTCCCTGCTTGTCTGAAACTGGAATATTAGAATCTTGAAGGTGGTACGGAACCCTAAGTATGCGAGTCCAACTCGCACTTGACTAAATTATTCATCTATACATTCTGCTTTCATCTCCCAATATGCATATTGGCTCTCGAGCTCAATGAGTGACGATACGACTTGTTTGTAAACGAGGAACATCTTTCCGTTTTGGGTATAAATTCCCTTTTTCTGGATTACATTTTTTTGTAAGTCTTAAAGAACATTTGGTATAAGTTTCTTACTTTTTAGTGTTCCGAACATTCAGTATATGGAAACCCTTATAAGATCACTCCTGATCTTTTCGTCCCTCACATAACAGCCAATCTTATCCACCACTACTACACAGAAAATGTTGAAATTTGGTATCAATGTAGAGTTTGGAGAGCCGATCAGGAGTACATGTCGTAAATGAACAATTTTGATTTAAGGGGTACTTCTGGGGAGAAGTTGTACAAAAATCGACCATCCCCCCTCTGCATCTCTGAACTTATTGAGCCAAAAATTTAATATAGGACGTTGCCCAAAGTTCACAGGAGACATAAGGACAAACCCTTAATTAATTAAAACATTTTTTTTCAAACGCCTCATGTAACATAACAACAAAAGAGGCCCATTCTGAGGAACACAAATCTATTTTTTCCTATTTTAAAAATAATTAGTTCAACAGAAATTAACAAAAGTATGCTAAAAATTACCCACTCTCCCCACCCCTTACTTCCGAAACTGGAATGCGTAAAATTGTGAAAAATAGAGACACCATGTAATATACTCTCTTCGAGGTGTCATTCCTTTGTAGGCAAGACAGTATATATAATATATATTGTTTCTAACCTAACCTTCATCAGTTGCGCTTTGGTCTTACATCTCGCGTCTTCAAACCATGCAATAAATCAAATGAAAGGATTTGTCATCTGGAATCCGAATCTTTTTTTTCATATTTTAAAATCAATTAATGGAAATGCTGTGGAACCTTTGGTGTCTCACAAATGAAAAAACACAGTTTTGCACCCTAACACCAAACCTTTATTTTAAACACTCAACGCTATTTCAACAACTCTAAGTTGTCATCATCGAGGTTTACTTCTTGATGATGACAACTTAAGAATGTTTTGCTTAAAAGATATTAACAAAAATATATATATTTCTTCCTTTATCTCCGAGACTATAGGACCTAAACCGGAAACATCGGAAATGTACTGCCTTACTTGAATCCTAGAGGAAAAATATGGTAAAAACCCTAATATATATTCTGGGTGCCTAACAAAAAATTAAAATCGTTTCAAACGCATCATGTAATATATCAAATGAAAGAGTTCATTGTGAGGAATACAAGTATATGTTTTTTTCAAACTTTCCACATTATTTGCTTGAAAGTTATTAAAAATACAAAATTCGACCCATTCTCTCCTATATCTGCGAATCACTGACCCTAAGCTTTGGAAGAAAACACAAATTCTACCGTTAAATAAATTAAAATGGAAAGTAAAACATTCTTTTAAAGTGCATCCGTAATGTATCAAATGAAAATAAAAAATAAAAATATATTTTATTTGTATTTTTAAAATAATTTGTTTAAAGTGTTTAATAATTTATTATTTAAACAGTGACACATTTTCCTTTATCTCTCAAACTACAAAAGATTATATGGGGCTTCACTGACAGTTTATTGGTAAAATAAAACCTGACCTTATTTTAATTTTGGGGGCCACAATGCAAAATTAAATATTTGTATAAAAATTTAGCGCATAATGTTGCAGATCAGCTAAATACGTGCTTGTATAAGTAAGACAATTGTTGTAGTAGAAACCTTTGTATGTTCTACGCTAACAAGTTATTTATTTGAAATTTTTAGCAGTTCCCTTAAAATAAAATAAAAAAAATTGGGAGAAAAATTAAAGTAGAATTTTTGATGAACTGGGAATGTTACATTTCCTTAGACCCCCCAGTCACATCTCATCACACTAACTGATATCCCCTCCCTGTATGTGAATCTAGTTTATGAACTATCCCTAAAGACTGGCATCGTTCGGAAATTTATTCAGAAGAACAGTTTCAAACTATATCAAAGTGATAGGAAATAAAATTGAGGTTCTGTTATTTTATTACTACAAAGTTGCATAGGAATAATTTCAGTGGATTTAATCACACAGAATAAATAGACGATAAACGTTATAAATACTATGTTAACATTACAAAAAAAATGATAATTTACACTTGACCAAATTTGTGGTAATTTCCGTATAAAAGTATGGAAATGAAATAAAATTTCAAGACAAATATTACTGGATATCGTTAAACTCAAACAAAAATTGAATAGTAAAATGAAGTTTAATGAAAATAATGAAAGAATCAAAAATCCTATTCAAGTAATTGATTTAGATGTAAAAAAGATAATTAAGGAAATTGTTGAAAATGGTCAAGAAGAAGGATTTTTTGTCTGTGACATTAGTGATATAATAGAGAAATTTGATAAGTGGAGAGGTGCGTTACCTCGAGTAAAACCATATTATGGTAAGTAAGCAAAGACTGTAAAATATCTTTTATATCATTAAATTTCAATAGACTGCATTCAATAAATTTGTTCTTCAAATACACAACTGAATAGTAATTCGTCTAGCTCTTTGGAAATTCTTGACTATGATAAATACATATTCAAGTATTATTGTCATTATCTCGACTTGACTATACAATGTATGGCAGCACACTCCCTCTAAGGCACGCATATTCACTAAACCCCAGATCCTAGATATCAAAAGGGTATAGCTCTGTGGGAGCCCTTGTCAGGTTTTCAGGCCCGTGGTTGGAGTCGTGGCGGCAATTTCCCATGAATGTCCTGACAGGACGGCTTTTTGCATTTATTGGTAAAGATGTTCGATATTTTAAATTGTTTAATATATGTTTTGGGACTACTCCTGTCGTTGACATAACAATTGGTACAGTTCGTGTGTTGGTCATGTCTCACTGAGTCTTTATTTGAAATTCCAAATCCCTATATTTGGTTATTCTCTCATCTTTCTTAATATTTATATTATTGTTGTTAGGAATTGCTATGTCAATTAAAGTTGTTTTCCGAGAGACTTTATCTACCAAAACTATGTCCAATCTATTGTGAGCAACAGTCCGATCAGTCAGTATCGTGCGGTCCCAGTACAGCTTGTAGTTGTTATTTTCTAAAACTGATTCTGGTTTGTATTTATAGTATGGTAATCTCACCGACCGTGATAGTTCAATGCTAGTTCCTGGTACAGTATTTTTGCCACAGCATCATTTCGTTCTTTGAATTCAGTTGCAGAGAACGGTTGGCAACCTCCTGTGATATGCTGGATAGATTCAGATGTTTGGCAACAGTACCTGCATCTGTGATTGTTAATAGAAGGGTCTTTAACGATGTACTTTAAATAGTTCTTAGTTGGAATTACTTGTTCTTGGATTGCCAATATAAAGCCATCAGTATCAGGAAACATATGACTAGAGATCAACCAGTAGTTCGAGGCTGCACTGTAGAGATAATCTTAGTTGACTTCATTTACATGTCTTCCATGAAGGGGCTTCTCTTTCCATTTTAACAGTTTCTGATCAGTGGTCTGGTGGTGTAATTGGATGTGTCGTTGTGTCAGTTGCAGTGGTGTTGAGTCATCAATTTTGCACATGACTCTGTGTAGATCAGAAAATTCTGTGAGTTTTTGGAAATGACTTCGCAAAAAAAGAAATTTGATGATCTAATAGTTTGTTTAGATCTGCCAATCCTCTTCCTCCTTCATACCGTGGCAAAGTTTTACGTTCGATAGAGCTCATTGGATGGTGATTTTGAGCTTTCGTAAGTAAAACTAGAACTTCGTTTTAATTGTTCAGTGTCAGTCTTGCACTAATTAACTATACCGAATGAGTAACTAAGCACTGAACACGCATAGGTGTTAATAGCCGGAAACAGATTTTAACTGTTGAGTTTGGTTTTCAACAGTCGTCTTACCCTTCTATAAAACTTTGCTGTTAGGTCCTTTTACATGGTCAGGTGATCAATACGTTGAGCCTGCTTTATTCCAAGGTATTTATAAGTATGACCTTCCCCCATAGATTCAATTGAGGTGCCATCTCCCATTTCGAAGTGCCCCTGCTGTATTTTGCCTTTAACTATATTAATAATTCGGGATTTGTCTAGGACACATTCCATAAGATGTCACTAAAGAACCCTTCTCTATTTCAAGCATACCATGCCGTTGTTACTTCGGAGCTGCCATCTTATCTTTAATGCTTGTACGTTGTTGTGTTTGAGACTGAACCCAAAATTAGTCGAGTCCAGTTTGTTTGAGAGATGGTTCTTGGCAAGGCAGAACCACAGAGAGCTAAGAGCTAAATACAGCCTCCTCCTCATTAATCCAGCTGGCTCTTTAGTTATAGAAAATTGTTGTGAAAAGCTGTGTTTTCCAGAATTCCGCGATGTCTGTTTTACTGGGGTAACTAGGGGCTTCGTTATTAATGATATTGTTAAGTTTTCTATAAAACCCTTTTTCTGATTGTCGGAAAAGTGTTTTCCGACCAGTTTCCATTGGTTACTGGTTTCTCAATCGACGTGTGTAGACGGAGAGCTTTTGTCGTAGACTGTCCAGACACTGCTGAGATGTGATGTTTTCTACAACCCACTGGGAGTGTATTCGGTTATTGTCCATGATAGTCTGGATAAGTCTTTCTGTTCTGTTGTTCCTGACCCCTCGTTGGTACTCGGTCAGTCTTCCAACGTCTTTCCGAAGAGAATTGATTTTCCTTACAAGCCTTCTTTGCCAAGATGGTTTTCTAAATTGGTGAGGATCTTGCTTTGGTCTTATTGCGATCCCAAGTGTTCTACAGATGGAAGTTGCAGCACACTAGATGATTGTGTGTAGCGACTCTAGCATATTAGCACCTAAAACATAGTTTGGCAAGATAAATTTGTTCATGGCCTGCACGACGATACCCACTTTCCTAGACGATCTTAGTTTGGGAAGAGTTGGTCTAGTCAGTGGATCTGTTCCACTATACTCTATAAGAGCTCCTTCCATTTCTTCTTGGATCTTCTCAAATAGGTCAGCGTTGGTTGGCTGTTCTTGTTGAAGTTCTTGAGTCTCGGCCGCTCTTTGTGTCAAAGGTGTTTCAGGCTCTGGATCGATTGTATTTCGACCAAATACTTCGCGCTGAACCCTGCTCTTTATTGTGTCCAGTTGTTTAGTCAAAATAAGGCCATTTCTCAAGATGACACCATATTGATCTGCGACTTTCTGTTCGGTAACTTGAAGCTCTGGGTACTCACGACAGAACTTTTGATGAAGCGTCCTGCGATATCTAGTCTTGTCCTAGCTAAGGTTCGTAACTCCATAAAACGTGCTCATTATAAATTCATTCATGGCGCTAATGGCGCTAGTCCATTTTATGCGCAGTCTTATAAGTCCCGCTTGGGTGAGCGCTGGCTATTGATCCTGCGCAACACTTTCTGCGGGTGGAGTTCTCGTTCTCGTTTGACTCCGTTGGTGATAGTCACGCTGTTGCTGTGACAGTATTGGTGAGTGTTGTTGTGGTTCTTCTGGTTCTTGGGCTGTAGCTCTTTGGACGACAGGGGCCCGCCTCCACCCACCCTGCCACCGACGTACCGCATGCTGTCCTATCCAGCGGTAGCTAGACATGCCCTAGCGATCCCCAGGCAGCGGCTCTTTTCCGAGGCATCTACTCCGTAGCTCCATTTTCATGGGCGGTGTTACCAATTGACCTTGGTGACCCAAGTAACTCGTACTCGTGGGGTTGTCACTTTCCAGATGAAATGATTTAAACCAGAACATCCCGTGCGGGTTGTGGGGAAGGAAAGAAAGCTAGGTAGTAGGCCAGCTGCTCCTTTAGTCGCCTCATACGACAGGCGGTGGATACCATGGTGCTATTCTAACCCGGCCAGCCCACCGGATTTGTCATTATTATTATATATACTACCTATACCTATTGCTCGAAAATGATGACATTAATCATATCATTTAAAAATATATAAAAATTATGAATAAACAACGTCCTATAATTCTGGATAAAAGTAAACATAGTTTAATTCGAAAAAATACCTAGGAGAAAAAGCTAAATAATCTGCTTTGGTATAAATTTAATTGATCATTAAGGAGAAATACTGAAGTAGATGGATCATTAACGTTCTTTTATCTGTAAGCTTTCAAGAATTAAAGTAATTGGTTTAAAATTGTTATAATATAATATACGATATTATCTAATTTTGGGAAGGTATGACCACCCGAAATTATTGGTTTAAGGAATAAATTTTAACGCAATATTTTATTAAAAAATATCTTATATTTTAAATCTCTCTTATATACTGGTAACACATAATTAAAAATGGAAAATTGCAGTCGTAATCAATGCCCACCCTTCAGTATTCGAGAAATTATGCGAACCGACCAGATGAAGGCAGATATGACTCTGCCGAAACGTCGTCATTTTACCATTGAGCCCAGCAGGGATCAGTTTTCAACTACGCGGATGAATTCCCGGTGGCATAGTGGGAAAGTGCTTCAGCTCACACAATTTTATAAAAACTGGAGCTTGATAAGAGGACTTGACCTAGCATCGAATCCCAGCCATGGCAAGGTTTTTTCGATTAATAACTGAGGCAGCGTGGTAAGTTATGCCTCATATTCCCTGTAAAATAATAAAGATATTTTTTATCATCTCAGTTTTTCGAGACATTTCTTCCCACAAAAAGACCTTAAGCTCTTCATCTGTTCCCTCAATAACTTAAGTGTCTCCGATCAGCTCTTGAGGTTTTCTCTTAATGGATACATTTGTTTACGCGTTTAGTTATTCAAAAGTCAATTCCCTAACCTCTAGTCTAGAGTTCCTGATAAAAACTGCCAAAATATTATCTTTTTCTCAGTCCTTCGAGCCAATTATTCAATTATTCAGTCCTATACTTCTTCTTCGCCATTTCATTTAGTCATGAGGACCATTTGTCTACCTATCTTCAATTCTCTTCAATATAATCCTTCAGTCCTTCTTACAGATCTTAAGCTCTTCTTCCTGGTTTCTTCTCAAGACCTTACGTTCTTTATTTCACAATAATAATCACACTAAATTGAGCAAAAGTACCAAAATGATTTACCACTAGAATTTGTTAGTGACGCTGGTCATGTGGCATTGCGCCTCGTCCCGTTTGTTAAGATTTGTCTTCAGTTTTTCTATTGCAATAGCTTCCCTAACGATATGGAGTGTAGAGTAAAAGGAGGGCAAACTTATATGGGAGTAAAACTGAAAAAGTGTCCAGCGGAGGGTTTCAAATAAGAAGTTCAAGAAATGACCAGAATGGCGGAAGTGTGACCACAGGGTATGTTGTGAAGTTAATTGTCAACGGATTGAAATACACAAATCCTACATTTAGAAGTGAAGCGGCTGAAAAAATGAGAATGATGTAATTATTAGTAAAAATCGTAAATAAAACGTAGAAAAACTGTTATGCGAACTTCTCTTTGTAAATGGTTGTCTCCGTTTTTTGTAATCTCTGCAAGTGATATGAGTTTATAGTGTATTAATTGTGATTAATAAGGGTGTGCCCCCATTTTGACTTTTTATAAAACGGAGTGATTTTATGATTGTTATTTTATTATAAAACTTTTTGAAATAGTTAAACAATGGAAAAATGTGCATATTTGTAATATTTTTATACTTATCAACAAATAGATGTTGGTGAATGAGATGTAACACCTTAGTCAGCGTTCTTAGGTTATAAATTTTACATTTTCCTTAAATCAACATTCATTGTTACTTACAGATTTGTCTAGTTAGTTTAACAACTAATTTTGTCTTTTTATTGTTATTAAGTTTTATTGTTATTTTCAAATTATTATTTTTATTAAAAGTATTGTGCAACTATAAATAAAATCTTTTTCTAAAAAGAGAAATTTTGAAAGAGTGATATAACATAACATATATAAATATGTGTGTGTGTGAGTGTTTTCGATGGTTTCCGGGAATTCAACCGCGTAGTGGATAACTGATCCCTGCCGGGATCGATGGTAAAATGACGACGTTTCGGCAGATTCCCATCTGCCCTCTTCAGGTCGGTTCGCATAATTCTCGTAGCTTTCTGCTTTCGCTTCTTGTTACTCGAATATTAATATTTTTAGGAGCGCGTGCGCTGTTATATAATCGCTGCTCGGCGCCTGTCGGTTGGCACCGTGAACGGCTGCGTGTGATTGGCCCTTGGCGCTCAGTCGCCACGCCTACCGCTTGCCGATTGGTTATTATCGGTTGAGTTGTTATAGGACGTGGTGGCGTGTTCCGCAATGGATGTTGTTTTTTCCTGCTTTCTTATGGCGTTCTGGTGTTCATCACGTCTAGCTTGAATTCTTCTTTTTGAAGCTTCAGCATTGTTTTTTGCAGTTTCTTCTTTTTCTTCTGTTAGTTTGCCCCATATAGGTTTTATGACAGTCTGCACATGGAATCTCGTACACTCCCTGTTGTTCTAAAGGGATCCTCGTCTTCGGAGTCCTCAACACCGTTCTTATTTTTCTGTCTTTATTGAAAATAGTATCGAGATTGTTTCTCCGTAGAATTCTTGCAATACTGTCCGTGGTACCCTTGACATAAGGTAAATAAGCCTTGGTTATAGGTGCCTCATGCTCCTCGACTGTTTGTCTCGGTTTTGATTTTAGGGCTCTTTGTATATTTCGGTCTGTAAATCCATTTAGTCTCTGAGCCGATTTTAAACTGTCCATTTCCTGTTTGATATTATCCTGGTCAGCTTGTCTTTGTCATCTGGTTACTAAAGTCTTGACGGCGGCTTGTAGTTGGGCTGGGTCGTAATCAGAATTATTATGAAGGTATCTGTTGGTGTGAGTTGCTTTCCTATATACTGCACGGCCAAGGGTTCCATCTTCCTTCCTATTTATTAGAACACCAAGGAATGGCAGTTGATTGTTAGCTTCAACCTCCATGATAAATTTTATTTTGTGATGGATATTATTAAGGTGGTCTAAAAATGTGTTGAGGTGTTCCCTCCCAAGGCCAATTCACAAATGTATCACCCACATATCGCAACCATAAACTGGGTTTAAGGGTTGCTGTTCTTAGTGCCAACTCCTCAAATTTCTTCATAAAAAGGTTAGCTATTACTGGTGAAAGTGGAGATCCCATTGGAGCTCCTTCCACTTGTTTGTATCGTTGGTTCTCGTAAATAAAATATGTGTTCATCAGACAGTGCCTTGTTAAGTCTACAAGGTGTTGAGGTGGTCTGTATATTTCTACTATGATATCCAAGGCTTCGTCGATAGGGATGTTGGTGAAAAGGGACACTACGTCAAAACTTACAAGAAGATACTCTGATTGTAAGACCGTTTTTCTAAGTATTTCGATGAAATGTGTCGAATTTTGCACGTATGAGTCTGCCCCTTCTGCAAACGGTTGAAGTTGTTGGGCTAGGTATTTGGATAGCTGTTGTGTTGGGGATCCAATTAAGCTTACTATTGGCCTCAGAGGTGCACCTTCTTTATGTACTTTTGGCAACCCATAGAATTTCAGACATCTCGATAATTTTTCACGCGGAATGAGTTGCAGTTGGCGATTTTTGTCAATCCTACTTGCTTGGATTTTGGCCTTGGTTGTTGTCTCCAGATAAGTTGTTGAGTCAGTAGTAATTTGTTTATATGCTGGATCTTGTAGCAATGTTTTGTCTCAAAACCGAGACCAACAGACGAGGAGCATGAGACACCGATAACCGAGGCTTATTTACCGTATGTCAAGGGTACCATGGACAGTATTGCAAGAATTCTACTGAGATATAATATCTATACTATTTTCAATACAGACAGAAAAATAAGCATGGTGTTGAGGACTCCGAAGACGAGGATCCCGTTAGAACAACAGTGTACGAGATTCCATATCCAGACTGTCATAAAACCTAGGTAAAGCAGGAAAAAACAACATCCATTGCGGAACAAGCCACCACGACGTCATACCAAATAGACTTTGAGAACACCAGAGTACTGGCAAATATAAAACACCCGAAATCAAGACTCGTAAGAGAGGCAATGAAATAGCGAAGAGGCCTCACAGTCTAAACGCACGCAATGAAATCCAGAATTTATCGAATTGTTGGAAAATTCTATTAAACACCGTACTGGGCCGACCCGTCCTATAACAACTCAACCGGAAATAACCAATCGGCAAGCGGCAGGCGTGGCCACTGAGAGCTAAGGGCTAATCACACGCAGGCGTTCACGGTGCCAACCGACTGGCGCCGAGCCGCGACTATATAACAGCGCACGCGCTCCTGAAAATCTTAGTATTCGAGTAACTAGAAGCGAAAGCAGAAGGCTACGAGAATTATGCGAACCAACCTGAAGAGGGCAGATGTGACTCTGCCGAAACGTCGTCATTTTACAATCGATCCCGGTAGGGATCAGTTATCAACTACGTGGTTGAATTCCCGGAAACCATCGAACACATTTTGTGGCCGCGAAAACTTAAAAACAAATATATATATATATATATATATATATATATATATATTATATTCACTTTGATTCAATTCACTTTTAAAAAAAAATTATTTATTTAGAAACATACAAAATTAAAATTGAACAATTAAAATAGTTAAAGTACTTGAATAACTTAATACTATAAATGATATTATTTGAATGACAACACGAGAACGTTTCCAGTTGCTTTTATAATATTGACAAAAAAGCTGATGCAAGTCAGCGTTTTTACTGGGTAAACGGACTCGTGTAGGTTTCCGGGAAGTTGTTTGCATATAATTCAAGAGGAAATTTGATATCCCTGAGAAGTCACGTACGCTTTAAATTCCGTTGACTTCTCGACTGTGTGAACTAAGTGCTGATATATTTTGCATATAACAACTCCCCTTACATATCAAAAGTTGATGCTATAACATCAACTTTTAGGAACAGAAACATAAAATAATATAAAATGATGTTTGAATGGTGTGAATAATAAGTAATAAGTGTATAAAATATGAATAAAATAAAGTAATAGCTAAAATCAAATTGATATTTGTAAAATAAAATCAAAATATGTTAAAATAAATGAGCAATAAAATAATACGAGTAATAATTAAATGCTTAACCTAAACATATCAAAATAAAATATAAAGTAAAAGGAAATGTGAATAAAATAATGTGTAGAAAAATAAAAACTTAATGATATAAATCAATATTAAAATGGTGTTTTTAGAGAACATAAAGGGTATACCTAAACTTGCGTCTCTAAGCTTTGTTCTGTTTTCAAAACAGGCCTAAGCTTGGGGAAGAATTTGAGTCTTGGCTGAGGCACTGAAGTCTTGTCAGGATTGCAGTCCTTTGGAGGCTTTACCATCCTCTTTTTGACAGCTTGGAAGGTGATGAGTGCTGCTATGATCATGAGAGCAGCTATGGTTGTATAGGTAAACCAAGAGATATTTTTGGTTACAAACGGCTGGTTTATGAGACCATCGAGGTCTCTGGAATATTGTTCCAATTTGTGATTTGCTACGTCTAATTCTTCTACGTTAAGCGTGTTCAGCTTCAGGGGCTGAAGTTCAGGAATTATAATTTTTTCTGGCACTGCGTCGCAACAGTTGAACGGCACTGTTACTGGTTGGAAGGTTTCTAGAACATCTGTTTGTTTACCAGATTCGGCTTGAACTTTTGTAATTCCTATAAACGCACTACACTCTGATTGAAGAGTCAATATGGAGTTGAGGGAGATTGTAAGAGTTTTTGGGTTTGTTTGAGCGCAATTCACTGTAACACTTATGGGTTCAGAAGTAATAATGAGCCATGTATTGGGTTCTAGTTTTTGAACGTTGTATCCTTGAGTGAATATTAGTGAGCTTTTACAGTTGTCGGGTACCTTCTGGACATTCTTTAGAAGTTGAGCTTCACATAACGCGTTTGTGTCAATAGGATATGCGTAAAGTTCAGAACACAGTTTCTTACGAGTGGATAACGGTTTACACGCACTTAAGTCTTTTATCAGAATAAACATTAAAGAATCATCATTCTTTGCAAGATATTTTTGAGTGAAGGATAGCATATGATGTAAACCGGTTCTTTCATTGTATATAGGGATATGATATAAATGAAAGACTGTGTAAGTATGTTGTTCGACTAAAGGGATTCTTAACACAAATCTAAGATCGGTATATGTTTGAAATGCCTCTAGTTCAATGATCTCTAGATATTGTGCGATGCTCGAGTACTTTACAGCCAATGGAAGGTTGCTTTTGACTAAATTTTGCGATATTTCCTGTAATGAGGTAATAAGATGTTCTGGTGTTAAAATTGAAGAGTGAATTATTTTCAGACGCGCGAATGTGATAGAATTTAAAACATCATTTAAATTATCTTCTAAGTAGAGATAATTCTCCATAAGTTTTTCACACATTTCAAGTAGTGCGAGTTTTGATTCGACATATGGCGACCTTATCATTAATTTTTCCGATAGTGTTTTCCAGCTTTATCATGTTATCGTTAAAAAGTTTCTCGTCAATTCTAAGATTTTGGATAGTTTCGTTGAAGTTTTTAATTACGGATGTGGTGACACTTATTTGGTTTTTTTGTAAGTTCTCAATTTGAAGTTGGCCTTGATTTAAGCGGTTTATGCTTTCGGTAAAGTATTTTCCGTCGGCGGCGTCTAAATTGCCGGTGATTGCCTTAAAAAGGGTACCTGCCCCATCAAGTATACCTCGTTTGTGTCTTTTAGTGTCCATGTGAATGTCAGTAAATTTCTGTTTGATTGAGTTAGAAATTTGATTGAGAAGGTTAATGTGGGTTTGTACGTCTGCGCGAAAGTAGTTCATAGCAAAAGAATTGAAGTTAACAGTTTTTACAAGAGTTTGTAATATTCTGTTATTTGTTGTAAATACTTGTTCTAGTGTAGAAATGTTCTGTGTACTAAAAGTGTCCATTTATCATTTGATACAGTTATTTCTGCTTCGTTATGGAAGTAGATACCTAAAGTATTGTTTATTGGTTGTATTTGAAATTGGGGTACTGCTGACCCGAACAGCAGGCAAAACCGAAAAAGAAATTAACTTTCTGAGAACGGTTTCATTCGGTCGAAATTTACTTTTGATTTTTGGTTAGTTTTAGGGTTTAGTACTGTTGCGGAGTTTCTGTGAATCTCCAGGATTTCGAAAGGACCATTGAATTTATTTTGGAGTTTGTCCTTGATCTGGGATTCTTTAATATAGACTTTATTGCCTATTTGATAGTTAGGGAGATTTTCAGAAACGTGTTCATCAAATCTGACTTTCGCTTTATGTTTTTGGATTTCCGTTCTTTCGCGAGCAATTTTATAATAGTGAGAGATACGATTATTGAGATCTCTGATGTACTTAGTTATCAGGGCTTGTTGGTTGTAGAGAGTTTCTGGAGTCCTACTCGAAGTATGTCCATAAACAAGTTCGTAAGGGGTGAATCCATGAGTTTTGTTTACAGAATTGTTATATGCAATGATTGCATAAGGGTGGATGTTAAAAGGGTGTTCGTCAGGATTTTCTAGTTTATGGATTCTAATCATCTCTAATAAGGTCGAGTGGAATCGTTCTAATGAACCATTTGACTGGGGATGTCCCACACTAGAATAAGATAGTTTGATGTCAAATAGCTTACACAAGTCTCTCATTAGTGTGTTGTCGAATTCCCTGCCATAATCACAATGTATCCGTAATGGAGTACCGAAGTGTTGGAAATAGAGTAGTAAGGTACTAACAACGGTTTTTGCGGATTTGTCGGTTATGGGGTAGGCCTGAGAGAATTTTGTTAGTTCGTCCCGGATAGTTAATGCGTAGTTTTTTGTCGGGACTTCTAGAATATCGATGTTGACGCGTTCAAAGGGTGTCCGTGGGGTTTCAGTAATGACAAGTGGGTAGTCGAGATTTTTCCGGTAAACTTTTGCTCTCTGGCAAGATTGACAGTTTTTGATAAAATTGTCAACGTCCTTAGTCAGTCCTTGCCAATTGTATTTTTCTTTTATTCTGCGGATAGTTTCATTGATACCTCGGTGTATATTATTTTTGCCGTTATGGAATTGGTCGAGGATGATGGGTATTTGGTCTTTCTCAACCGTTTGGATGATATTTTGGCAAACTTTCCATTTGATATCGATTTCGGAAAAGATAAACGAAAGCATTTCCAAAATGGGCAGTTCAATGTTATTCTCAACATACAACAGAATACTTCATTTTCAGTAAACACATCTCTACTATTATACAGAGATGCGAAAAGAATCTCGTTGACTATTTCTGGGTCAGAAGGGAGAGGGACGACGTAATAGCGTCTTTTTCTGACACTTTTGCTTGCAAAGACATTTACTCTAGGGGTACGGAAATCAGCATTTTCCTCAAAAATGTCTTCGATGATGTCATGGTGAAAATTTTTCATGAGAGAGACTTGGCGAAATACTAGGATGTTTTTGTTTCCTCGGTCTAGGAGTTGGCAATTAGAATATTGAATTTTGTTGTAATCTATGAGAGAGACGGTTTGATATCGCTCGACAAAAGTTTTAAATTCTTCGGAGATTTGTTGGAGATTAATGGGACTTCTCGTCTGGGGTTCTTGTGAGTCATCGTCAGTTTCGTTTGTTGGGAGTACTGTAAATGGTGTTAGATGATTATTTGCTTGAAATGATATGTATTCATTAAAGTTGTTAACTTTAATGCGAGAGAGCGCGTCGGCGTTTTGATTTACTTTGCCGGGTTTGTAAATTATTTGATAGTCGTACTCCTCGAGCTTAAGGCGCCATCTTGCAAGTCTACTTCCAGGGTCCTTTATAGAAAACAGCCAAGTTAACGGGCGGTGATCGGTCAGAAGTAAAAACTTACGGCCAAAAATTATCGGACGAAAGTGTTTAACCGCCCACACTATTGCAAGGAGTTCTCGTTCTATGGTTGAATACTTAGTTTCAGCATTGCAGAGAGTTCTGGAGGCATAGGCCGTAGCCTACGGGGCCTTGAGAGAGCACTGCGCCGATAGCAAATGAACTGGCGTCGGTTGTAAGAATAAATGGCTCTTCAAAATTAGGGTATATGAGTATGGGAGTAGAAGTAAGGGCTCTTTTTAATTCGTCAAAAGATTTGACACATTCTGAATCAAACTGGAAAGGTGTGTCTTTTTGAAGTAATCTTGTCAAAGGTTTTGAAATCTTGGCGAAATTGGGGATGAATCGCCTGTAATAACCAGCTATCCCTAAGAAGGACTTGATATCTTTTGGGTTTTTTGGTTGGGGAAAATTTAAGATACATTATCAACTGTGAATGCTGTTTTTTGGATGTCTTTAGTATCGATTTCGATTTGGTGAAACCCGGAAGCTAAGTCGAGGGTGGTGAAGTATTGGCATTTGCCAAGTTGGTCAAGTAAATCCGAAATGTTCGGTAGGGGATATTTGTCGTCAACAGTAAGTTCATTTAATTTACGATAATCGACGACGACACGCCATTTTTAGGTACCAGATGCGTCTAGTTTTTTGGGAACTACCCAAACCGGGGATGACCATGGCGAATTAGACGGACGTATAATGCCTTGGTCAAGCATCTTTGATATCTGACTTTTTACCTCTTGTTTGTGTATTTGGGGGTACCGATATGACTTTGTGAAAGAGGGTTTTGCGTTATTAGTGTCTATCGAATGTTTGATTTCGTTTGTAAAGGTCAGTTGGTCACCTTCTAAATAGTCCTTCTAATGTCGGAATATTCGAAGCAAAGTTGAGAAATAATTCGGCTTCCTCCTCGTTCAGATGTTCTAACCGAAGTTGTTCCATAATTGTAGTTTGTCTATCAGGCTGGGTCAAGTTTTGAGAGTAATTTTCAGAAAGAATGTTTGCGGAAAAATTGTTTATCGGTTCGAGTTCGAAATTGTCGAAATTAACAGTCTTGAAGATCGCATTTGCATTTAAAACTGAAGTAAGGAATTCGCCTTTTTCATTAATTTTAACAAGGGCACGGGGAAGATAAACTTTTTCTATTTCGGCAGATGATAGGAAAGCATCAGTATTAGTGAGGTTACATTTTAATTTACATATTTGTTCTGTTCGGGGTTCTAAACAGATTGTATTAACCGGGATGCAGTTATTGAAAGTTGAAGGGTTCTGAGTACGCATGACAGTATCATCCGTAACTTTGTAGAGAGGTAAAGTTTTAAAATTAGTGACAAGTTGTTTGCTGTTAAAGTCTATAACGCAGTTATAGTGTTCAAGGAAATCTGAACCCAGTAATCCGTCGAATTCAATGTCGATGTTGCAAATATATACCTTGTGTGGGTCGGCGACATTGAAAGGTACAAGGGTGGATTCGTTGATTAAGATTTTCTGATCGGTGATTCCTTGGATGACTACGTTTTCGGGAAATCGTTGTTTGAAGCGTTGGCAGGTTTCAGGTTTAAAAATTGAAAGTCCTGCACCCGTATCGATAAGAAGTTTATAGGTGTTTGAAGAGTCAGTAATATAATAAAGATTCTTTGAGTTGACGGAAAGAAGGGGTCTTACAGAAAGTTCTGTTCTGGGAAGTTGACATTGGGGCTGAAGTCGTCCAGATTCATTGTCTGAATTTGGGTTTGAATTTCTGAAATTTCTTGGTCTGGGGGTTCTGACTGAGTGGGGGTCAAATAAAAATTTACTTGAGAAGAATCAGGTTCGTCAGAGTAAAATTCGTATAACTGTTCAGTATTGAAATATTCTGGTTCATTGTTTTGTTCGAAATCATTAGGGTGATAATCTTGTACGTTTCCGTACTCATCGGGTAAATAGGTGTAATGATTTTCGTTTTGAGAGTAGTTATAGTCATTGTGATATGGTCCGAATTGCAGATTGTTCAAGTGATGAGTCTTTGGTTGTTGGCGTTGTTGATGTTTAAAGAAACTCGGGTTCGGTCTGTAATTGCCAGACATTTGGGGTTGTCTACTGGTAGATGGACGAAATTGTTGCTGTGAAAATTGTTGACTGGGATTAACATTTGTAGATTGATTAGCAGGTTGATTGGAAAAATGAGGGCGGTAATTCGAATAGTTCTGATTAGAATTCGGGTTGTGTTGAAATTGTCTCATTCTCAATAAGCATTCGTTGCTTAAATGGCCCATGCGTTTACAAAAAGAGCATTGTTTTGGAGGTGGACCGTTATTTGGTTTACGAGGGGGTTGTTGGAAACTTCTATTACCTGAAAATTTCTGGGTTTCTAAATGTGATAGTTGTAGTTCTCGTTTAATTCTGGAAATGGCAGTGAGAATACTGCATGGGTCGCTAGCGCGAACGAGTTGACCAATTTTGGGCTCTAAACCCGTGAGGAGGCTATTAAGAGCCATTGACTCTATTAAGTCAATCTGCGCTTGCTTTTCTTTGATGGTTAAATTTTGTTTGTTTATAGCTGCTAGCATTTTCGCTTGGTGCGTCTGGAGTCTAGCAGAGAAAGTGAGGGGGGATTCATTAGGAGTTTGCCGCATTCGTTGCAAGTCCTGTATGAGAGCCGAGAGATCTCTAGGATCTCCAAAATGATTTTCTAGGAGGGTTTGAATTTCAGCTAATTGACTAGGGTTTCGCGAATTAATTAATTCAGCCGCTCTACCGCGTAACTTATTTTTGATGTGGAGAATTAGCAATACTTGCTGATTATCCGTTGCCATGCTGTAAGCAGTATTACAGGAGCATATGAAAGTATTCAAAAATATCGGATTACCATCATACTCAGGAATTATGGCAAATATTTCCGAAAGCTTATAGGGTTCTACGGTTGGTGTAGCTGCTTGTCTAGTGGTGGCCATTTTTATAAATGTATAAATTCGCACAATAAATAAAAATTAAATGTTGAGGTTTTAAATGTAAATGGTAAATATGTAGTTTATCAAAATCCAATATCGAACAATGTTTAATAGAGTAATAACAAATTTGAAATAGGAATGTATAAATGGTAGATTAATAATAAACTTGAAATAATGTTTCAAATACTTCGAAATATGTAAGTCAAAGTAATAAAATAATATGATTATGTTAAATATATAGTTTCAATATTATTTAGGAATGTAAGGTTATGAGGAATAAAATATTATATAAATGAAAGAACTGGTGGTCATTCAAAATAAAAAATAGTTACTTTATGTGATTCTTACGTTATTATTCCTCGCATCGGACTGTTCTCCGCGTCACTTAGCACTGGTTAGCCTGGTTGTGTGTTCCCTTGCTAGTACTTGGTAGTTGTTGTCCTTTTCAAGTAGGTTTTGTCCACAATGATTTAGAAATCCCCACAGTTAGTTAGTATTCACGTGTTCTAACTGTGTTGGACAATCCTACTGACTGCGCCAATTTTATATTCACTTTGATTCAATTCACTTTTTAAAAAAAATTATTTATTTAGAAACATACAAAATTAAAATTGAACAATTAAAATAGTTAAAGTACTTGAATAACTTAATACTATAAATGATATTATTTGAATGACAACACGAATTGACAAAAAAGCTGATGCAAGTCAGCGTTTTTACTGGGTAAACGGACTCGTGTAGGTTTCCGGGAAGTTGTTTGCATATAATTCAAGAGGAAATTTGATATCCCTGAGAAGTCACGTACGCTTTAAATTCCGTTGACTTCTCGACTGTGTGAACTAAGTGCTGATATATTTTGCATATAACATATATATATATATATATATATATATATATATATATATATTATATATATATATATATATATATATATATATATATATATATATATATTATATTATTACTAACACAATTAACTTTTCTTTTGACATACAAAGATACATACTTGAAAATAACAATGTTGAAATAAAATATAACTTAATGAATTTAAAACACTTAATGACGCTCGCTGTCGTCGCATGTGAATTTATAATCTTTTAAGCATCAGCAGATTACACGTGTGAGGAAGCCGAGCATTGTCTGTGGGAATTGCTATATCGTGAAATATGAGATGTAATACGATATTTATGAAAAATGATTATTATGTTCTTGCTATGGTGTAAATATTCTAAGTGTGGTTTATAACAGATATAACAACTTCCCTTACCAACAAAAAGTTGCTGTGTTACAGGAACTTTTTTCGCAAAAAATAAATACAAAAGCAAATCAGGAATAAAAATCTTAAGCTAATACAAATTTCCAAAGGAATATGAAACATAAGGTAATTAAAATAATAAAATCAATAATCTATAGATAATAATAAATTTTCATACACATTATTACAAAAAATAATGAAAATGGTAAAAGAGAAAACGTTATAATCAAAATTTACAAAATTATTTATTTACTTGAAGTTCGATATCTTCGGCAGTTTTCTCCTCTAGGATAGGTCTTAACTTCGGTAAAAGTCTAGACGGTCTACTTTGTGATGACTTTGTAGGGTTTTCGTCCTTTTGGGCTGTGTGACCACTGGTCCAAAACGTTTTGAGCACGAAGGCAGCAATAATAATAAGTATGGAAATTATGGTGAAATATGTAAACCAAGAAATATTTTTGTTAACGAATGGTTGGTTAATTAGTTCGTCCAATACTCGTGAAACTTATGATTGACGATGTTTAATTCATCCACATTTAAGTCGTTGAGCTTTAATAGTTTCAGCTTTGGGATTTTGACTGAAATCGTGTCACAACAATTGAAGGGGATGATAACTAGCTAGTAACTGTCTATTATGTTGATGGGTTTGAATATTTATGCTTGGACTTTAGTTATTCTAATTTGATTTTTCAAAAGGTTTTCAACTTGAAGTTGTCCCTGATTTAATCTGTTAATACTATTTGTGAAATATTCCCCATCAGCGGCATCTAGGTTGCCAGTTATTGCCTTGAAAATTGTACCGACACCATCTATTAATCCGCGTTTATATCTCCTGGTATCCATATGAACTTCGCAAAATTTGTTTTTTATGGTTACTTAGATTTAACCCTTTGTTGCCTGACCTAGTACAACTTTAATTATTTTAACAGTTTTTTTGGTTAGAAACATTCGAGTAGGTAAAGAAGAGCACACAAATTTTTGTAGGATTTTTTTGTATTTTTTTCACAGAAAAATCATGAAATGATTTTAACAGGAACAATAATTTTTTGTTTGGAATTGGTTCCACATTACATTTTCCATAAATAACTAACAGAAACGTTTTTACTTAATTCTTATTAAAAAAATACAGGGATAAATGTTACTTGACATTATGCCAAACTACTTCTGAGGAGATACTTGGCGGCATTCTAAAAAACAATTTTTGGTGGCATTACAACAATGAAATACACGACATGTAGAGTATTTGGACAATGGTTTCGATTGAATCCTTTGGTTACTGCAAACTTCACGTCTACCTTTTTTGTTATCGAATATGACCCAATGTGCTCCTCGGTTTGAAAGACGAACATCTGGGAAAAACCTGTTTATTTAGCGTTTATTCTAGGTGGTTTTTGTGTACCAAAATAGTTTTATATAGTTAACTCTACTGGCCTCCAATTAGGTAGTTTAGTAGTTTGTAGTATCCCATTAGCATATTCAGTCCTATAAACACCAACAACTCATCGCTGTTTGTATTAAGAATTTTGTTTCTTTGTACGGCATAGATTAGACTGGTCCACTTCTTCACAACCTTGTGGATACTGGTAACTGGAATGCAAGTCACCTCCTCTCTTTTCTTCCTCTTTTTGGGCTATATCTTCACGTCTTTTGGGTTTTGGCATATTGCACTTTACCTTGCAATTGATCAGAATTCTCATTTTCAGCTTCCTCCTCAACATTTTCTTGAGGATCATCAACTGTTTATTCAACTTCTCCTCCAACTACTGTATAGCCGTGAACACACCCCCTATCTTTGGCAAAACATTTTCTTCTAGTTTGTAGCTAACATTATCGTTATTTTCAAAATCACTTTCTATATCCGTGTTTATATTTGTATTATCTTCCAAAGTAAAATTTTCAAAAGTTCTCATTCTGTTAGCGGTCTTTTATCTATATCTGATTGTTTAGATGTCGACTGAAATATTATAACTAAAAATCAACATTGTTGTAAAAAAACGAGTATTACAATATTACACGTTGTTGTACTTCGTTGTAGCCTGACGGTACTTATGGGTCCATAGTAGAATATAGCTCAAATATATCCAGTTACCTGTGCACTAAACGTAATAATTGATTTTATCCCTTCACGAAAGTTAACTTAACTATATAAAACTATTTTAGTACACAAAAACCTCCTAGAATAAACGCTAAATAAATAGGTTTTTCCCCGATGATAAATACGTCATTTCACCCATCACATGTTCATAGCACACTATTTTATTCATATAACAGCGCGCTGTTCACTGGTAGAAACTGAATTCTCTAATGGGAAAAGGTATACTTGAGAATACCGCCCGGCTAGGAGAATGTATTAGGCGATTATAGAAATTATATATAACAAAGGGTTAAGTGAGTTTGGAAGTCGACACGGAATAGGTTCATTGAGTTGAGATTATAGGAAATAGATCTTGTTAATGTGTCAAGGAGTCTGTTATTAGTAGTGAAGACTAAACTAGACTAAAAGTGTCCATTTGTAATTTCAAACGTCAATTCGTGCTGCCTCTTGATAGTAAATTCCTATTGTGTTATTTATGGTTTTTATTTCGAACTGGGATGCTGCTGATCCGAACAGCAGGATGAACCTGCAAACAAATTAGTCTTCTATGAATGGTTTCATGCGATCAAAGTTTACTTTCGTATTTTGGTTAGTTCGTGGGTTTAATAGAGTTGCTGAATTTTTATGGATTTCTAGTATTTCAAAAGGTCCGTTAAACTTGTTCTGTAGTTTGTCTTTAAATTGAGATTCTCTTATGTACACTTTATCACCTACTTGATAATTAGGAGGATTTCCCGAAACATGTTTGTCAAATCGGACTTTGGCATTTTGTTTCTGTTGTTCTGTCCTTTCGCGAGCGATCTTATAGTAATGGGAAATTCTATTATTGAGGTCTCTAATATATTTTGTAATCAGGTCTTTTTCGTTGTATAAAGTCTCTGGGGGTCTGCTGGAAGAGGTTCATAGGGTGTGAACCCATGTGTCTTATTAGCAGAATTGTTATATGCGATTGCTGCATAGGGCAAGATATTAAAGGGGTATTCGTCGGGATGTTCTGCTTTATGAATTCGTAACATATCTAGGAGAGTTGAGTGAAAGCGTTCCAACGATCCATTGGATTGCGGGTGTCATACACTCGAATATGAAAGTTTAATATCGAAAAGCTCACAAAGCTCTTTAAGAAGTGCGTTATCAAATTCGCGACCATAGTCACAGTGTATTCTAGTAGGTGTTCCGAAATGTTGGAAAAATAAGAGAAGCGTATTGACTACTGTTTTAGACTTGCCGTTAATTGCGTATGCTTGGGAAAATTTGGTTAACTCTTCTCATATGGTCAAGGCATAGTTTTTATTGGGGACTTCGAGGATGTCAATGTTAAGTCTTTCGAATGGAGTTCTTGGAGTTTCAGTAATTACCAGAGGGCTATCAAGGTTTTTTCGAAATGTTTTAGCTGTTTGACACATTCGACAGTTCTTAATATAATTGTCAACATCTTTTGTAAGACTCTGCGAATTATATTTTTCCCTAATTCGCCTAATTGTTTCATTAATACCCCTATGTATGTTGGTTTTTCCGTTATGAAACTGTTCAAGAATTATTGGCACATGATCTTTTTCGATAGTTTGAGTTATGTTTCGACAAACTTTCCATTTTACGTTTAATTCTGCAAAGATAAACGAAAGCATTTCTAAAATAGGTAATTCCAAGTTATTCTCGACGCAATAGAGTTCTGATTCGGTTAGTACATTTTTGCTTTTAAGTATTGAAGCAAATAGTATCTCGTATACGATTTCAGGATTAGATGGTAAGGGTATAATATAATGCCGTCTTTTTCTAACACTTTTGCTGGAGAATACGTTAACTTTTTATCGTTCGAAGTCGGCATTTTCTTCAAAGATATCTTCCAAGATTTTGTGGTGAAAGTCTTTAAGATTGTCGGTTTGAAAGAAAACTAGAATGGTTCCATTTTCTCTGTCAAGATGTTGGCAGTTAGAGTATTGTATCTTACTGTAGTCAATGAGTGAAACTGTTTTGTAAAGGTCTACGAACGTTCGAAATTCGGTAAATATTAGGTCCTCGTCGTTATTTGTTTCAGGTTCGTCTGAGTCGGTGTCATCGTTTTCGTTAAGGGGGTTTATTGAAAAGTATTGAAGATTGTTGGTTGACTGGAAATTGATACATTCATTGAAGTGAGTTATTTTAATGCGCGAAAGGGAGTCGGCATTTTTGTTGACTTTTTCTGGTTTGTATATGATTTCGTAATCATATTCCTCAAGTTTGAGGCGCCATCTCGCAGTCGACTGCCCGGATCTTTAATAGAAAAGAGCCACGTTAACGGGCGGTGATCGGTTAAAAGTTTAAACTTGCGACCAAAAATGATTGGTCGAAAATGTTTGACAGCCCAGATGATGGTCAGAAGTTCTACGGTGGAGTATCTAGTCTCTGCCTTGCAGAGAATTCAAGAGGCATATACAATGGGCAGGTCTTTCCTATTGGTCCCTGCGAAAGTACAGCGCCGATTGCGAAAGCACTAGCGTCTGTAGATAGAAGAAAAGGTTCGTTGGAGTCGGGATAGATCAAGATCTAAGTGGACGTGAGAGCTTGTTTTAATTTGTTAAATGAGTCTACACAGGCTGAATTAAAATGAAAATTCGAGCAGTTTTGTGAGAGGTTTGGATATTTTGGAAAATTTTGGTATAAATCGACAAAAGTAGCCAGCTAGACCAAGAAAAGATTTAATGTTTTTCTGGTTCTGTGGTTGAGGAAAGATAAGTGTACATTCGACTTTGGACGGGTTCGGTTTTACTCTGTCCTTTGTAATGAGGTGTTCTAAATATGCGACCTCCTTGCGGAGAAATTTGCATTTATCAGGCTGAATCTTAAGATTTGCTTTCCTAAGTCATTTAAATACTTCAGTCAGTCGGGCCAAATGTTCGTGTATAGTTGGTGAGTAGATGATTATATCGTCCATATAGACCAAGCATCTCTCGTTCTGAATTCCGATGAGAATGTTGTCCATCACCCTTTGAAAGGTTGAGGGAGCATTCTTCAAACCGAAAAGCATGCGAACGAATTCAAAATGACCGTTCTTTACAGTGAAAGCGGTTTTTTGAATGTCCTTCGATTCAATTTCGATCTGGTGAAAGCCAGGAGCAAGATCTAGTGTAGTAAAGTATTGGCATTTGCCAAGTTGGTCCAGTAAGTCCGATATGTTAGGTAAGGGATACTTATCGTCTACTGTGATTTCACTAAGTTTACGGTAGTCCACGACTACACGCCACTTTTGTTTGCCGGATACGTCTTGTTTTTTTGGAACAAACCACACAGGGGAAGACCAAGGGGAATTTGAAGGGCGAATGATACCTTGTTCTAACATTTTTGAGACTTGGGTCCGAACTTCCTCCTCATGGATTTGGGGGTAGCGATAAGATTTGGTGAATATGGGTTTCGAGTTATTTGTATCAATAGAGTGTTTTATTTCGTTAGTGAAACTAAGATTATCTCCTTCTAGATAGAAAATGACCGATAAATCGATGCAAAGTTGTGGGATTAATTCTGTCTCCTTCTCGTTGAGATGTTCGAGTTGAAGTTGGTTGTGAATTTCTGTTAGTCTGTCTATATTAGGATTGTTTCTGAAATACATTTGTTCGCAGTGGTTAATAGAGAGATTCTGATTGGGTTCTAATTGGATTTTGTTGAAATTTATAATTTTTGGGCTAGCATTTGCATTTAAAATAGAAGTGAAAAATTCACACTTGTCATTAACCTGGACTAAAGCGTTTGGTAATCTTACGTTTTCTATTACGGTGGAAGTTAGAATGGCCTCCGTATTTCGTAAATCGCACTTAAGTTTAAAAATGCGTTCTGTCCGTGGCTCGATACTGATGGTATTAGGAATTGTTTGGTTGTTTATCTGTGGTTGAGTGTCGGTTCAGTAACTTTCATGAGCGGGATGGTTTTGAAATTTTTGACGAGAACTTTCTTATTAAAGTCTAGTACACAATTGTAATGCTCCAGGAAATCGGATCATAATAGGCCATCGAATTCGATGTCTAGATCGCATATGTAGACTTTGTGTGGATCTGTTAGATTGAACGGGACTAAAGTGGATTCGTTTATGAGAATTTTTTGGTTAGTGAAACCTTGTATCAAACGTTTTCAGGAGATCGGTTTGGAATTTTTTCACAAGTTTTGGGCTTGAAGATTGATAAGCCTGCTCCTGTGTCGATTAACAATTTGTAAGTGTTAGAAGCGTCATTGATGTAAAAGGGGTTCTTTGAGTTAACTGAAAGTGCGGGCCTTATAGGAAAGCGTTTTCCGGGAAGTTGAGGTTTGGATTGAAGCTGTTGTTGAAATTCATTGTCTCGAATTGGGACTGAAGGTTGAGAATTTGAGTGTCGGGTGGTTTGTCTACTGTGAGAGCCGTTTGAAAATTTTGCTGAGAATTATCGGGGATATCAGAGCAGAATTCAGGATAATCATGTTCATAATTGTCGTTACTTTGAGCCTGAGAGTAATGGAAATCATTACCTTGTGGCACCGTATCATAATGAGTATTCATCTTGTTGAGGGTAGTCAGAGTCATAGAAATTGACAAATCATTTGTGTAATTGGGCGTGTTGTAAAAATTTGACTGGTTAAAGTGATGTTGTTGCTGACTTCTGAAGAAGTTTGGATTAGGTCGAAAGCTGTTGGGACCACGATTTTTTCCACTAGATGAGGGTCGAAATTGTTGTCTATTCTGGTCAAAGTTGGATCTCATTTGGTTTACGGGCTGAGAAAATTGATTAGGTCGAAATTGTTAGAAATTGTTATTGTTAAAATTCAAGTTTGGCTGTTGTTGCCCTTGTCTAGTTAAGCATTCGTGAAACGAAGCAGTTATAATGTCGTCAGGGTTGCTGGTACATATAATTTGCCCTATTTTTGGCTCAAGACCTGTTAAAAGGCTGTTCAGAGCCACAGAATCAATGAGAGAAATTTGTGCGTCTTTTTCTTTTGTAGTTATATTTTGTTTATTGACGGCCGCGTGCATTTTAGCTTCGTGTGTTTGAAGGCGGGCTGCGAAAGTTGCCGCATTCTCTGAAGATCTTGAATTAATGCAGACAAATCGCGTAAATCACCAAAGTGTGTTTCAAGAAGCGTTTTGATGTCATCCCAAGTTGATGGGTTCCGGGAATTTACAAGTTCGGCGGCATGGCCTCTCAACTTGTTTTTTATGTGAAAGATTAATAAGGCTATTTGATTAGCAACAGCTATGTTGTGTGCTGTTGTGCAAGAGCTAATAAGTGTTAAGGAAAATGGGATTCCCGCCGTATTCTGAAATTTTGTAAGGTTCTACCCTTGGGGTTGTGGTACCTTGTCTAGTCGTTGGCATTTTGTATTTAGAATACGGTTATTGCACAATATTATAAAATTCAACAACACAAAAACAATAGCAATAGCAGAATGAGAATTCTACTATTAGATTAAAGTATATAAAATGTTCCCAAAAAGGGATAACAATAATTTGTTGTGATAAATATTTAAAATCTTGTTAATATATTGCGAAATATTTTATCGATATATAGTGTAGGGGAAGGGTAAATTAGTTAAAACGGAAATAAAAAATCAATAAATCAATACAAAAATAAATAAATATGCTAAAATAAATTGTCTTTGATGATAGAAATGTTCGATCAAAAATAAAAACAATAATTGTAAATTAAACGTGATTCTTACAGTATAAATCTCAGCATGGATTGTTCTGTGAGGACCGCACTGGTTAGCCTGGTTTGTTCCTGGTGCTGATTTACTCGCAGTTGTGTCTCCAGCTCGAAGGTCGTTGTTCCACAAAGGTTTAGAAACCACCACGACGAGTGAGAATTTTTCGTGTTCTTGCCGTGTTGGAACAATCCTACTGACTGTGCCAACTTTTATATTATTACTAACACAATTAACTTTTTAAAAAACTTTTTATTTGAAATACAAAGATTAATACTTTAAAATAACAATGTTGAAATGAAATTTAACTTAATGAATTTAAAACACTTAATGACGCTTGCTGTCGTCGCATGTGAATTTATAATCTTGGTTTTGCAAGCTAAGCATCCGCAGATTACACGGGCGAGGAAGCCGAGCCTTGTCCATGGGAATTGCTATATTGTGAAATATGAGATGTAATACGATATTTGTTAGAAATGATTATTATATTGTTGCTATGGTGTAAATATTCTAAGTGTGGTTTATGAGAGATATAATATATATATATATATATATATATATATATATATATATATGTTAGATGAGAATATTATGCACGTGTACGTTATCAAGTATCGTATTTCGCTGACAGCTTCCTTAGGATCAGTTGAATTCGTTGAAACCGTGGGAATGCAATTCAGCAAAGTAAATGTTATAAATGCGAGACTTGCCATCCCACGGCGTTTATTAAGATAGTTCATTTTATCCAAGTAACTTTTATATTTTGTATTTTTCAACTATTGTTTTGTGTATTAATTAAATCAATTTTTTTTAAAGTGACTTGTGTTTTAAATAATATAAAAATGGCGCAGTCAGTAGAATTCGTTTAACACGTTTAGAACAAGGATCCAGTAAGAAGACTAACTAAACGTGGCAATTCCTAAATTCTTGTGAACGAGGACTTCCCGACCAGGACATAACTGTAAGATAGCTGACCAGGAACACGCACTGAGCTAACCAGTCATCGCTGAGCAGAACAGTCCATGCCAAGAGCATTTACGTATGTACAATAATTGTTTGAAACTTAATGACCACGTTGCTATTTAATTTTTACTTTTAAATCCTAATATCAGTTCAATCGTTTAAAGTTAATAAGACATTTTCCTTACCTTTAAAGCAAATTTCGAACCACTTCGGAACATATCACCAATTATTGTTGCCTTTTGTATTTACCAATACACTTGATATTTATTTAAGGGATATTTGAAATTTAAATTTTATCATTGCTGATTTCATTGCTATACATACTCAGATATTTTATTTGCACTTTATATATGCTTGCATATTTCGTATCTTCCAGCAGGTAATTTAAAATTATATTCACTACCCGCCTTAATCTACTATTTTTTCCATTTACGTGAAAATTGTTAACTCGATTTCATTTTATATCTAAATAACTATAAGTAACCATGCCTGAAACACGCCAGGGAACGGTAGAACCATACAAGATCTCTGAGATTTTCTCTATTATTCCCGAATATGATGGTAACCCGATTTTCCTGAATACGTTTATCAGCTCATGTACGACAGCATATAGTATGGCTGTTGACAACCAATCCACGTTACTAACTTGTTAACTCACGCAACCCGCCTACCTGGGACGATATCAAATCGCTCCTAGAAAACCACTTTGGTGATGCCAGAGATATTTCCTCATTAATCCAGGATCAGCAACGAAGCCAAAATGTATGCGGCAATTAATAAACAAAATTTAACAGGTAAAGAAAAACAAGCACAGATATCTCTTATAGAATCCATGGCTCTTAATAGCCTCCTAACCGGCCTTGAACCGAAAATAGGACAGATTGTACGAGCAAGCGATCCGATAAATATTATAACCGCAGTTTCCCGAATAAAAAGGGAACTTCAGCTAAGCCATCTAGAAAATCAGAAATTTCTTAATACCCGTAATCAACAAATACAACAACAACAACAAAAAAGACCAAACATAGTAACTTTGTCCAAACAATGTTCATTTTGTAAACGTTTAGGGCATACTTTTAACGAATGTCTAACGCGTCTGAGACAACAGCAACAACAACAACCAAATAGGAACTTTAACAATAACAATTACCAACAGTTTAGGCCTAACCCGCCTCAACAAAATGCTAACCAAACTAGACCAAACTTCGCCCAGCAAAATCGTCCCTCAACAAGTGGACAAAATCCTGGTCCTCGCAACGCTTTTTCCCCAAATCCAAATTTCTACAAAAATCAACAACCCAAAACTCACCACCTCAACCAAACTGATACATATAACTATTCATATGACTATACAAACGACCAATTTGACAACCCTGACGAATCTAATTATTACCAAGTCGATTATTCTGATCCTGACACCCAAGCCCTAAATAACTACATAGGCTACCCCCGAAATCGAAATTTAAACTTCTGATCGATACAGGAGCCGGCATTTCCATTTAAAAAAAATACGGTCAAAAACTTCCCTCAACGATTTCCCGAAAGAGTTACCATACAAGGTATCACTCTTGAGAAGATCCAAATTTCAGAATCTACTTTGATCCCGTTTGCCCCACGAAATCCACACAAAGTCTTCATTTTCGACTTGGATATCGAATTCGACGGAATATTAGGTCTAGACTTTTTGGAACACTATGAGTCAGTGTGTAGTCGACCTAAAATCCAAACAACTAATTACAAATTTTAAAACTATTCGAACGAAGAAAGAGAAAGAGAACCTCTGCCTAGAATTTCAAGATATCTTCTATCTTGAAGGAGACGCTCTGACATTCACTAACGAAGTCAAACACGCTATCGATACGAACAACGCAAAACCCGTAGCGTTTTACAAAATCGTATAGGTACCCCCAAATCCACAAGAAAACGAGGTGAAATCCCAAATAGGTAAAAAATGCTGGCCCAAGGTATCATCAGGCACTCTTCGTCCCCTTGGTCTTCGCAGAGGGCCGGTATGGGTCGTCCCCAAAAAGGTCGATGCATCAGTAAACAATAAAAAAAAAAGTTTTGGCGCGTCGTTATCGACTACCGCAAATTTTAAACGAGTTAACCGTAGGCGACAAATATCCATATATCCATTTTATGCCGAACATCTCTTCTGACTTACTTGACCAGCTAGGAAAATGCCAATATTTTTCTACCCTAGACCTCGCAAATCTGGTTCCACCAGCTAGAAATTCGAGAGGAGGACATCCCTAAGACTGGAAAATTTTTTCAGTCGAGAATGGCCATTACGACCAAAATTTTTTTCGTTCGTAAATGCCATTTGGGTAAAGAAGAACAGAATAAAGAAAAAGAAAAAAAAGGAAGAAAAGAAAAACAAAAGGAAGAAATAAAGAACCAAAAAAAAGAAACAAAAAGAAAAAAAAAGAAAAAAAGAACTACAAAAACAAGAAACACGAACGAAATCACCGCTCTACATTTTTTTTTCCAAAAGGGTTTTTTTTTTTTTTTATGGATAACATTCTGCTAGGTATTCAGGGGAACGAGCGTTGTTGCTTGTCTACATGGACGGGCATATAAATAGTCTACTCTCCGACTATACACGAACATGTTACACGCTTAACGAATAGAAAAGTCTTTAAAAAAAGACTTAGGAAGGCAAATCTTAAAATCTCACCGGAAATAAATTTGCGAATTTCTCGGACCAAGGGACTCGGCAAGGAGGTCGCTTACTTAGGGCACGTAATAACTAAAGACGGCGTTAAACCAAACCCGTCAAAGGTCGAATGTATCGTGAACTTTCCGCAACCGCCCAAAAAATCCCAAGGATATTTTAAATCATTTTTGGGTCTTGCTGGTTATTATTTAGGAAAGATTTTATCCCGCGAACTTCGCCAAAATATCAAAAAAACCATTGACTAAACTCCTCCAAAGAAAGACGTACCGTCTTCTTACAATTCAACGCTGAATGCATCAAATCGTTCAATGAACTTTTTTGTATCAAAGAGGCACTAACTTCCACACCGATATTGATCTATCCCAACTTCGATGTTTGGTTGTTTTTTTTTTCTTGTGTTGGTGTGTTGTTTGTTGGAATTTTTTTTGAACTTTGCTTTCAAAACAGTTGTTTACTGTTCATTTTGACCGTTTTGTTTTTGTTTGTGTGTCTCTGTGTTTTGGAAAGAGGTCTTTTGAGTGCTGTTTGATGTTGTTATGGTGAACCTTTCGTCACAACCACAGACGCTAGCGCTTTTGCGATAGGCTCTGTGCTGTCACAAGGACCCATTGGTAAGGATCTACCAATAGGATATCCCTCTAGGACTCTTTGCAAAGCCGAAACGCGGTACTCAACCATCGAGCGAGAACTCCTAGCCATTGTTTGGGCCGTCAAACATTGGAGACCTATCATCTATGGTCGAAAATACCTTTTAGTTACAGACCACCGCCCATTAACATAGCTGTTTTCGATAAAAGACCCCGGAAGTCGATTAGCTCGTTGGCGCCTCAAGCTCGAGGAGTACGATTATGAAATCGTATACAAACCTGGCAAAATAAATAAGAATGCAGATGCTCTTTCCCGCATCAAAGCAAACCACTTCAACAATTATGTATCTTTTCAATCGAATAACCACCTAACACCCTTCCAAGTACTCCCCACTAACGAAACCGACGATGACGATGTCTCACGAAAGACTCAAAGAAATCCCGAGCCACAAAGCCCTAACATCCAACAAATCTGTGAGGAATTCAAAACATTTGTCGAACGAACGGTACCAGACTATATCACTTATAGATTACGACAAAATCCAAATGTCCAACTGCCAATTACTTGACAAGGAAAACAAAAACATCCTGGTATTTCCCCAAGGTTCCCTCATGAAAGATTTCCATCACAACATACTCGAAGTCAATGTCTTTGCGAGTAAAAGTGTCAAAAAAGACGCTATTATATCGTCCCACTTCCTTCCGACCCTGATATAGTTAATGAAATTCTTTTCGCATCTATATATAATAGTAAAGATGTGTTCACCGAAAACGAAATCTATTGCGTTGAAAACAACTTAGAGCTACCTATATTAGAGGTACTATCGTTTATCTTTTCGGAAATGGATATCAAATGGAAAGTTTGCCAGAACATCGTGCAAACGATTGATAAGGAGCGGATACCTATAATCTTTGATCAGTTCCATAACGGGAAAAGTAATATACATAGAGGCATAAACGAAACCATCCGTAGAATCAAGGAAAAGTACAATTGGCAAGGATTAACCAAAGATGTCGATAATTTCATAAAAAATTGCCAAATTTGTCAAAAAGCAAAAATCTGTCGCAAAAACCTCGATAGCCCCCTAGTTATTACCGAAACTCCACGGACACCCTTCGAACGTATAAACATAGACATCCTGGAAGTTCCTACCAAAAACTATGCACTAACTATTAGGGACGAACTTACGAAATTCTCTCAAGCTTATCCGATAAGCGATAAATCCGCGAAAACCGTCGCTAACATCTTACTCTTGTATTTCCAACATTACGGAACTCCCCTTCGCATTCACTGCGACTACGGCAGGGAATTCGACAACACACTGATGAGAGACTTATGCAAACTTTTTAACATAAAAATTTCCTACTCTAGCGTGGGACACCCACAGTCGAACGGATCATTAGAACGATTTCACTCGACTTTACTAGACATGATTAGAATACATAAACTGGAGAACCCTAACGAACACCCCTTCAACATCTTACCCTATGCGGTTATCGCATACAACAACTCAGTTAACAAGACCCATGGGTTTACCCCATACGAACTGATATATGGACATACTTCAAGTAGGCCTCCTGAAACCTGTATGATCAACAAGCTCTAATAACGAAGTACGTTAGAGATCTCAATAACCGTATTTCTCGTTATTATAAGATCGCCCGCGAAAAGACAAATTTACAGAAACAGAAGGCAAAAGAGCGATACGATCAACATGTTTCCGAAAACCGTCCGGAATACAAAATCGGCGATAAAGTTTATGTAAAAGAATCACAGCTAAAGGACAAGCTACAAAATAAATTTAATGGCCCATTTAAGAACCTTAAAACCAACCAGCAAACGAAAGTTAACTTCGACCGGATAAAACCATATTCTGAAAATTAACTTCCTTTTCAGGCTCTTACTGCTGTTCGGATCAGTGGTATGTCAGATAGACATCAAACCCATTAACAGCACTATTGGCATCTACTACCACGACTAAACTCGAATTGTAATCTCCAATTACAAATGGACGTTATTAGCTCACCGTAACTTAACAGCCCTCGAACAAGCATTTGAGAACAATAATCGAATTCTTAGGACATTGGAACAAACTGTTGTTATAAATTTCACGATACCGGTGCTTTTCGCATTGATGTACAAACCCACATCGGTCTTCTAACCCAAATCTCCAACTCTATCAAAACTAAGTTTTCCGAAGTACTTATAGACACTAAGAGGACTAAACGAGAAATAATTGATGGTGCAGGAACAATATTTAAGGCAATTACAGGAAACTTAGATGCAGCCGACGGTGAATTCTTCACCAACAGCATTAATAGACTTAACCAGGGACCACTACAGATAGAAAATCTTCTAAAGAACCAAATGAGCGTACCAACTTCAATCATCAAAAATTTCAATGAGACCATTCAGAAATTACAACTTGACGAGAAAACATTTAACGAAGATATAAATACTATCGATTTAGCCATTCACATCCTTAACGATAGCATCTCTGTTATCGAAGCCAAACAATCGTTTCTCGAGATCTGCGAAAACCTAATGGCAAGTTATATATTTCTTGAAGATAACCTTAACGACATTTTAAACTCAATTACTTTTGCTAGACTAAAAATAATTCATGCATCAATCATTTCACCCGATCATTTAATAACATCCTTACAGGAAATTTCACAGAATCTTGTTAAGAATAATCTGCCGTTGCCAGTTCGCCTTTCAAGCGTCGCCCAATATCTGGAAATAATAGAATTAGAGGCTTTTCAAACTCACTCTGATTTAGTATTCATATTAAAAATCCCCCTCGTTGAGCAGCAACTATATACCGCTTACCACCTATACCCAATCCCAATTTTAGACGACAGAACTGGTTTTCACCATATTCTATGATTTACACAAAAATATATTGCGCGGAACGACGGCTCTCTAATGTACATACCGATCAAAGACTTAAGCTCATGCAAGCGATTAACTCCGAATCAAAAGCTGTGCTGTGAACTATATGCCTACCCAATAGAATCAAATGCACCCTGTGAGGCTCAACTCCTTAAGAACATCCATAGTGTCCCGGAAAACTGCCAGAGTGCCGTAGTGTTTTCCGAAGGGTACAACGTCCAAAGACTAGAATCGAACTCGTGGTTAGTGATCGTCTCCGAACCTATACATGTAACTTTTAGTTGTGCGGGAATCGATTCAAAAACTATCGTGCTAAAAACCAATTCAGTCATTCGGCTACAAACAGACTGTAGTGCCTTTGTGGGAATTACTAAAATTCAAGCCTAACCCATGAAAATAAGTAAAGTTACAGACAATTCACACCCAGTTTTAGTTCCGTACAACTGCTGCGATGCTCACCCCCAAAAACCAGCAATACCAGAACTTAAATCCCTTAAATTAGATAATCTCAACTTAGAAGAACTCAGCGTAGCCAACAACAAGCTGAATCAATATTCTAGAGATCTAGACGACTTTATCAATCAATCCTTCGTCACTAAAAATATATCCTGGTTTACGTATGCAACCGTAACCACCATCGTAGCAGCGGCAGCTGCATTTACCTTCTACAAAGTAGCGAAAAGAATAAAGAAATCTAAGGGAGCAGATTCTAGCCCAGGAAACCCCCAGAATTTCCAGAAAACCCTATCCAGATGGATTCCCAAACTCCGACCAGTAATAGAAGAGATTTCCAGAAAACCGCCGTTCCAAAAGTAGGATTCCCTCCTCAGAAATCTTTACCGCGTTAAACAGAAAATAATTGTCCGGAGTTTAAACCAAAAGTTGAAGTTACACCTTCAACTTTTCTTTGTAAAGGGGAGCTGTTAGATGAGAATATTATGCACCATTTTGTATTTAGAATACGGTTATTGCACAATATTATAAAATTCAACAACACAAAAACAATAGCAATAGCAGAATGAGAATTCTACTATTAGATTAAAGTATATAAAATGTTACCAAAAAGGGATAACAATAATTTGTTGTGATAAATATTTAAAACCTTGTTAATATATTGCGAAATATTTTATCGATATATAGTGTAGGGGCAGGGTAAATTAGTTAAAAAGGAAATAAAAAATCAATACAAAAATAAATAAATATGCTAAAATAAATTGTCTTTGATGATAGAAATGTTCGATCAAAAATAAAAAAAATTAATTGTAAATTAAACGTGATTCTTACAGTATAAATCTCAGCATGGATTGTTCTGTGAGGACCGCACTGGTTAGCCTGGTTTGTTCCTGGTGCTGATTTACTCGCAGTTGTGTCTCCAGCTCGAAGGTCGTTGTTCCACAAAGGTTTAGAAACCACCACGACGAGAGTGAGAATTTTTCGTGTTCTTGCCCTTGCGTTTGGAACAATCCTACTGACTGTGCCAACTTTTATATTATTACTAACACAATTAACTTTTTAAAAAAACTTTTTATTTGAAATACAAAGATTAATACTTTAAAATAACAATGTTGAAATGAAATTTAACTTAATGAATTTAAAACACTTAATGACGCTTGCTGTCGTCGCATGTGAATTTATAATCTTGGTTTTGCAAGCTAAGCATCCGCAGATTACACGGGCGAGGAAGCCGAGCCTTGTCCATTGTGAATTGCTATATTGTGAAATATGAGATGTAATACGATATTTGTTAGAAATGATTATTATATTGTTGCTATGGTGTAAATATTCTAAGTGTGGTTTATGAGAGATATAATATATATATATATATATATATATATATATATATATATATGTTAGATGAGAATATTTGCACGTGTACGTTATCAAGTATCGTATTTCGCTGACAGCTTCCTTCGGATCAGTTGAATTCGTTGAAACCGTGGGAATGCAATTCAGCAAAGTAAATGTTATAAATGCGAGACTTGCCATCCCACGGCGTTTATTAAGATAGTTCATTTTATCCAAGTAACTTTTATATTTTGTATTTTTCAACTATTGTTTTGTGTATTAATTAAATCAATTTTTTTTTAAAAGTGACTTGTGTTTTAAATAATATATATATATATACATATATATATATATATATATATATATATATATAAGGTATAACTTTAGTGTTAACAGTCACTACTTATATGATTCTGCTCGTTAGGTAAGAGATATTGACGACTGAAAGATTTTTTGGTAAAATATCGTTTAATTTCATTCACCTAGCTTTCGGAAATATTTGTTTCCTTCTACACGATTTGGAATAATCGAGGTTATTTTTACGTCCTTGAACTTAATGTGTACATTACAAACAGACGTTGAAACTAACAATTCCACAAGTTGAAAACAATCAAAATGTGCCCAGGAGACAAAGCACCATTCAAATTTAATTTTTAAAATTATTTACAGAATATTTCTCATTGTTGTTACTTTATTTTTATATCAATATAAATGTTTTGTGAGTTCAAAAACTGTTTGTACAACAAAATAAATTTACTTTATTTTAACCCTAAAAATTCACAATTAATATCACACTACTTTTCTTAGATTAAAACTTCCAATATTACAACGATGTGTCAATTGCACATCATGGTGTGTAGCCGCATTTATACCCTATCCCAGTTACTCTCGATTGTTCTGATAGTATTCTTGTTTGTCTAACGTATATGATGACTAGCTCCCGAAGGCATGTCATTTTCGGTATTTTTTTATCTGCAGTCGTAAAGACTAGAAATACGTTTCAGCTAAACGTTTTGATTGTTGGGTAAATTTATTAAAGTGATTAATGTCGAGAGTAGTCCTCCCTTAGTAATGTCAAATTAAACGTTGATACAGTATAGCAAGTAAACGTCATTGTAATTTTTTATGGCATCTCTTCGAGGTGTCATTCTTTTGTACGCTAGCCAATATATAAGATATATATTGTTTCTGGTGGTCGAGTACCTTCAACAGTTGCTTCCCATAATAGAATGTTCTCTCGAACACATATTTCTGTATTTGGTACATAGCGGTACATTTGTAGACGCGAGGTGTAAAGACGGACATCTAGGTTTTTCGAGGAAATTAACACACAGGGGTTCCGAATCTGGAGCCGTTCTGTGTAACTGCTGTTCTCCCGTAACTCCTAGGTTAGAATGTCACGATAAAACTTTCAGGGCACTTATCCTGTTAGATATATTAAATATTGTCTTCAAGGTGTCATTCTTTTGTACACAAGACAATATGTAAGATAGTAGTAGTTACCAAATTCATATGCTTGTGTCATCGTTTACTTGTATTCCTCGTTCCAGGATTTGTATATACCTAATGTCATTATTGAAAGTCTACCGAGCACACAGGGCTTTTTCGGTTTTTCCAATTTAGTGTCACCCCATTGAAGCAGTTCTTAAATGTGATCGACTAAATATGTGAATTTATAATAATTTAACAACAAAATTTGTGCAAATTCCCAACCATTCCAACCCTAGTCTTAGGTGTACATTAGGGTGGTCGTTAATTTTTTGAAGCCTTCTCAGAAGATTCCTTTTGATGAAAAAACACCGGGCAATTTGTCTTTTTTTTTAATTCAAAATAAAACGTGCCTTTAGACGATCTAAGTCAATTTTTCGGTATAATCCTCAACAATTCGTCATTCAAATCATAGATGATTATAGAAGAAAAAACATTAAAAATACGAAAAAAGCTTGGAGTGAAGAAATCTAGATATTAAAATATCGTTTGTACTAATGTAATATTAAAATAACAATATCAGTTTTACTAGACCAAATGAACTGGAAAATTTTTAATTTAAATCTTTTTGTATTCTTATTTTGATCAAATATTTTTTTCTCATTAATTTGGGTTTTATTATTTTCTGTATTTCGAATAAGGTTGTATTTTTCATGAAATATTCCCAAAAAAGATGATTATAACCATACCCAAAAATTGACTTAGATTCAAGCTTTGCAGCGGGCGCCGCAAATAAAATAATTTTGAACTACCACCCTAGTAAATCCATGTCAAATTAGATTTCGAGTGATTTTGATCTTGTGAATCACTCTGTTATAGCCTTGTTGACTATTCTACATATTGCCAATATAGCAAATCAATTTGTCAATTACAACTTCACAACAATTATTGTGAATTATTGATATTAATTTCACAGATATTTACAATTTTTTGTTTTCTTGTTTAAATATATTGTTATTATAAAGAGGTTATTATTGTTTCTGTATTTTCACCAACTGATCGTTCGACTTAATTAAAAGGTACAACTGGAATCTATAGCTAACAATTAAGTTAATACGAAAATTTTATAGTAAGTCATTCAAAGTGTATAATTTATAAAGCACTAACATATTAAAATGATATAAACTTGTTTTAGCTGTTAAAGCTAATAGCACAAGAGTAGTTTTGGAAACATTAGCAGCACTGGGATCAGGATTTGATTGTGCATCTCAAGGAGAAATTATGACAATTCTCTCATTAGGTGTAGCACCTGACAGGATTATTTTTGCTAACCCAACTAAAGCTCTTACTCAGATTAAATATGCACTTCAAGTTGGAGTCACCAAAATGACGTTTGACAGTGAAGACGAACTTTACAAAATTAAGGAAGCATATTCCAATGCAGAGTAAGTATAAATAATTTACATTATAATCAATTTACAATTTGGTTTAGTGCGAGTTGGACCAAAATGCAAAGGATTTCATACCATCTTTAAGATTTTTAAAATCTGGATAAATTATTACATCATACTATTTTTATAATTCATTCTATTATATATTTTCCAAATTTAACTCTAGGATTTGGTTTAAGTTTTCCTTTAAACTTTGAGTGCGGCCCCTAATTCCGTATGTTTTTAACCGACTTCCAAAAAGGAGGAAGTTATCAATTCGGCGCGTATTTTTTTTCTTTTTTTTGTATGTAAGTTACCTGATTTCTTCCCTGTGGTGAACCGTTTTGAATGAATATGGTCTTGTTTAATAGAGTATATCCGGATTGGTGAAACTTCAAATTTTGGAAAAGAATTCTATTGGTAAAGTGCTGAAATTTGTGAATAAACACATACGTGCATGGAAATCGACCAATATCCCTAACATATTAGTCCATTTTTCGAAAACTCCTTATGGATGTGTATAGTTTTTTAACGTTTAATCTATTAAGGAAGATCCCTAGGTGATGTCATATAATTTTCTGCGACGTGCAACTTGCAGTTTTGCAGAAAATCGCCGAAAATTCCAAAATTCTTATCAAAATTTTCATGGAAATGACATAACGGACATTTCCTCATAAATATTTTAATTCCAACGTAATAATGTGGTAATTTTAGGCACTGGAAGTTTAATATAGGTAGTAAAGCATAGTATTTTCGGCTCCTTAAATCAATGAGTACCAAGCTCTTTTTGTTTGTATACCAGGTAAATACCTATTTTTTCCATTTTGCGAAGACGGTGCTTTTGGTTGTCAAATTCTCCCGGCCTAATAGAAAATTCAGTGACAACACCTGTCAAACTCTAAACTGCTATTTGGTGCGTTTATACACAGGGTGTTTAGTTATAGCAAACAAAATCACAAAGTAAAGTGATAGAAGGAGTAGAATGATAGTGGTCCATAGGCAACCGTATATACAGGATGGTTGGAATATAGGGTGGACTGGACGTTTGGTGATATGAAAATGTTGGAAAAATGTGAAATTAAAATTATATAGGGTGATTAAAAAACTGTTATCTGATGTGGACATAAGTAAATTATATACAGGATGGTTGAAATATATGCTGGAATTGAATTATATTTATACAGTGTGATTAAAAAATTATTTCTTTTATAGCCCATAAGGAGTTGCATAAATTGTGGAGAGGAATTAATGTTACACCGGGCGATAATATAAAATGTTAAAAATGAATAATTTATGGGGTAGCCCACAAGGAGTTATGTACTATGGTTGAAATATAAGAGAGATTTGACTCCGTAAATATGGGATGAATTCTACTCCGTCCTATAGTTTACAGAAGGCAGCTAACAAATTTATGCTTGTCCGTGGGCAGTCATATGTACAGGATGGTTGGTACATAGGGCGGAGTGGAATTATCCATAGTTATACAGAGTTGTCAAAAAAAGTTGAAAAAAGGTTACATGGCGTGGTCCATAAGTCATAAATATATTTTGGGCTTATTAAGTCAACGCGTAAACATTTACCTGTCAATTTAAATGAAAATTTATTATTGTCTAATATTGAGGCTTTCGATGTTACCTGGTTCTGTCTATTAAGGTTATACAAGAAAATAAAAAATAAAGAATGAAAACTACCTGAGTTCAAAAAACTAAAAAGTTGAAAATAAAACATTAAAAAAATATATAACCGACTTCCACCTATAACTAAAAAGCTAAAAATAATTATAACAAAATTACAAATAAATAACACATTCAATGTTGTTAGGTACCTACCCAGGAAGTAAAAAATGTAAACATTAAAAGGTGTTCATTCTGTACAAATCAATTACCAACCAATCTAGTATATTTTGAAGTCGGTACCAAGTAGATAAATACGCAATGCAGGATTTTAGATTTGCTTGACACCGACTTCAAAATATACTAGATTGGTAGGTAATTAATTTGTACATAATGAGCACCTTTTAATGTTTAATTTTTTTAACTTCCTGGATAGGTACCTAACAACATTGAATGTGTTATTTATTTGCTACAATTGTATTTTGTTATAATAATTTTTAGCTTTTTAGTTATAGGTGGAAGTCGGTTATATATATTTTTTAAATGTTTTATTTACAGTTCTGTACATTTATTGAACGGAAACCCTTTAAAATCACTTTTGAGTCTAGCCTTTTTTCATCAAAACTATTGGACACTTTGGAGATCTGATCAGGTATATATAGCGTAAATAAAGTTTTTCTTATTTTGGAGGGTATTTCTAGGAAGAAATTTTTCAAAAATCGACCCCCATACGCAGGAAACAATTGTGACAAAAGCTTTTGAAAAAAAGAGAAATGAAAGTAAACCAAAAGTACTTACGTTAATTCTGGGCGTAAATTATAGAATTAAATGTTTGTTTTTTTCATGCGCATGTAATACATCAAATAAAAGTGTTAAGTGCGCATCACTAAATATATAAAATGAAAGACATCGTCATGAAAAATGCAAATATATTTTGAATAGATGTTACTTGGTTTAAATCCATAATATAAAACAAAAAAAGGAAAAAAAACTTCAAGAATTACACCCATTTATTTTGCTACAATTACAATATATTTAAGTTACAGCATAAAATGAACTACCTATCATACATTCACTATTATATATACATTGAATTATATCTATGTAGTTCTACAGAACTATTAAGCTAATTGATTAGTTAATAGCCTAGTATTTCTAGAAATTCTTTAAAGTTATGAATATCTTCGACTAAATGACATGCATAATTAGATTTATTATCCTGTGTGGTGTAGCTTCATTTGCGCTGATTAAGACAGGTTGTAAAATGTCTAAATCTCCTACTGATATATAATTTATCACAATTGTCGCAGTTAATCTTGTATTTTCCCATTTATATTGTTGTAAAGTCCGTGGGTTCAATTTAAAATTATAAAATTAATATCCACTTTCACTTTTCTAGAAACTTTTATTTACATCGAATATACAACAGCTGATTCTAATATCACAATAACAATCTTTCATATAAGCTCTTCGCTCCATCAACTGATTCGCGATCTTGGCCTCCTTCCTTTATAAAACCAGCATAGAAAATTCTCGTAAAAATCATCATCACTCCTACAGGTGCCGAGCCTTTCGTGAACCATTTTTTATCTCAAAGCTTTTGTTGTCGTACTGAAATGAAACAGGGTCGGCTTTGGGTAAATTTCGTAACACTGCCCCCCCTTTAATTCTGATCGTCCCGATCAGAAACATCCCCTCCATGGTAGGGAGCAAGTCGATCTAAATGGACCACCTTCAACTTAGCCTTGGGGTTTCGACGGATCCGGTAGACGACGTCATTAAGCCTCTTGACCACCTCGTATGGTCCATCACAGGCGGGGAGCCAAATGCCAAATCGCAGGGTAATCGCAGCTCCTTTCCGAATACGATCCTGGGGCTGGGGTCAGGGTTGTGTACGGCAGAGCGATATGCCAACAGGAATAGGGGAATATGTTCATCCTAATCACGCTGGTTATTGCTGACGACCTTGGATAGGTGTTGTTCCAAGGTCCTGTTGAACCTTTCCACCATTCCGTCTGACTGTGGATGCAATGGTGTTACGCCCCTGGTCTGAATGTAGTTCCATCGGGACGCCAAACCTGCTAAATAGTTGTTCTACTAGCACCGTCGCTACCGTGGTTGCCTCTTGGTTGGGTATCGCATATGCCTCAGGCCATTTGCTGAAGTAATCCATTGCGACCAGAATGTATTTGTTTCCCCTCTCAGACTCGGGAAACGGACCGGCGACATCGATGGCAATTCTCTCAAATGGGACGCCCACATTGTACTGCTGCATTCTGCCCTTGGTCTGGGTCTTCGGGCCCTTACTGGCGGCACAGGTGGCAGATTTGCGGCACCAAGCTCTGACGTCTTCGAAATAATTCACCCAGTAGTACCGCTGGCGAACTTTGTCTCGGATTTTATTCAGGCCCAGGTGGCCTCCGGTAATTCCATCATGTACTTCGGTCAGGATGGCTGGTACCTTTTTTTTCGGAACTACCAGTTGGGACTTGGTTTCTCGTCCATCAGCGCTTACCCAAACTCGCTTGAGCATTCCATTGTCTACTCTTAGAGAGTCCCACTGAGCCCATAACGATTTCAGCACGCCGGAGTATCTAGCTACCTCGTCCCATCGTGGCCTGGGTGCCCCTCTCGCTTTGAGTGACCAGATTGGTTCGATGTCTGGATCAGCCATTTGGTCCTGGATGCACTGTTCCGTTGTCCAGTCTTCACTGGCCTGCACTCGGATCTGCCTGATGGTGATTCCTTCTCGCTGTTCCGTCTTCAGACAATGTCCGCATTCCGCTCTACAGGGTCTTATGGATAGTACATCGGCGTTATTGTGCAAACGGCCGGCACGGTGTTCCACCTTGAAGTCGTACTGCTGTAATTTCTCCATCTATCTGGCCAGTTGTCCTTCCGGTGTCTTCATGTCCAGCAGCCATTTGAGTGCGGCATGATCTGTTCGGATTAAGAAATTACGACCATAGAGATATTTGTGGAAATGGTCTACAACCCTTATTATTGCAAGAAGTTCTTTTCTGGTGACGCAATAATTTCTTTCTGGTTTCGAGAATCCACGGCTATAATACTCTCTTCACCATCTTGCACCTGGGATAGGACGGCCCCCAAACCTGTGTTGCTGGCGTCTGTGTCTAAAATGAACTTGCCGGAGTGTGTAGGAAATTCTAGAATTGGACTGGAACATAGTGCTGTCTTCAGTCGTCTGAATGATGTTTCGCAATCCTGATTCCAACGGAAGGTCTCTTTCTCAGTGGTCTGTCAATGTAGAGGGACGGCGATGGGGGCAAATCCCTCAACAAAACGCCGGTAGTATAAACAGAGGCCCAAGAAGCTTCGGAGTTCGTGTTTGTCTCTTGGAACTGGCCAATCAGGGATGGCTTCTATCTTGTCTTCGTTGGTGCGGATTCCTGACTCGGACACTACGTGGCCCAAAAACTCTACTTCTTTTTGGAACAAGGAACACTTCTTCGGATTGAGTCTCAGGTTGGCGTTATTAATTCTGGAGAATACTTCGTCCAGGTTCTTCAGATGGTCGTCGAATGTCTGACCCATGACTAGAATGTCGTCGAGGTATACTAAGCACGTCCTCCATGTTAACCCGCTCAGTACATACTCCATTAGCCTCTCAAATGTAGCGGGTGCATTACATAACCCAAAGGGCATGACCGTGAACTGAAACAGCCCTTTACTGGTGGAGAAGCTGTCTTCTCTCTGTCGTTTGCGTGTAGACCAACCTGCCAATATCCACTTTTTAGGTCTAGTGTGGAGAACCAACGGGAGCCTGCTAGTGTGGTCAAAGTGTCATCGATTCGGGGTAGTGGATAGCTGTCTTTCTTCGTCACATCATTCAGTTTTCTGTAATCCACGCAAATCGGGTGATTCCCTCCTTCTTTTTTACTAGCACGACGGAAGCAGACCATGGGCTGATGGATGGCTCAATAACTCCATTTTGTAACATGGATTCGATTGTCTTCTAATCAAATTTTCATTTTGCAATCTACATCAATAAATATAAAGCTATTGACAACGAAGTCAGAATAGAGTTTGAAACGTTTGGTATTCCTGCAATATACGTAGTTTTATTTCTATTGTGGTGTTATTCCCCAAAAAAACATAAAAGTAATCATGGATTCGTTGTTTTCCTCCACTGCCTGTTGTTGCCCCAATGGTAGTCGTCTAGGTGGTATTCTGATGGGTTGAGCCTTTCCGGTATCTATTCGATGCTGGATGATGTTGGTGCGACCGGTGGTTCCATCTTGACTGTTAAAAATTTGCCAGTACTTTGTGATAAATTGTTTGGCTTTCTTCTGGTTTTCTGGTGTCAGGTGTGCCAAATGGTCAGCAACTGTTGCAGGAACTCTTTACTGTGGGTCCTGTCTCCTTCACCGATGTATGGTACTCTTCTTCGCAATTGATGATGGTCTCTGCTGGCTCGAAACAAGCTATCTCTTGACCATTGGCAATTCAGGACTCTGATTGGTATATCTCGTCCGGTTTCAACTATAGCCCTACCAACTAAGTAGTCATGAGCTGAGTGTACGGGCTCCACCATTCCAACGCAGCTCCCAGGATTGCTGTCTAGCTGCCCATGAATAATCTGTTCCGTTCGACCGGGAATTCTAGCTGAAGACTTTGCCACAATTTTTATGGGGTGACTGAACTGTTGACGGGCCGTGTCAATACAAATTCCTCATTTAGGAACCGAAGAACATCATATTTCGGGTCGACCATAAATCCATGCTGGCTAATTAGGTCCATTCCCAGCATAAAATCGTCCTCAATATTCGCTACCAGGACCCTATGCCGGATCATGTTGTCTCCTATCTGTAGCACGGCGTCTGCCTCACCCTTTATTGACGTGGACTCGCCGGTGACTGTCATGAGCTGGATGTTATTGGTAACTGGCCGAATTTCTGATGCTCTCAAAACTCTGGACTTGACAATTTACACAGCGGCGCCGGTGTCGATGGTGATGATAACTGCTCGCCCATTGATGGTGCCTCTGATGGCTAGGCTGCCGCTATCTCGCCAAAATCCCCGGATGGATAACGTTTTGGGGGCTGGTGGAGGGACAGTCAGCATTCGCCCCCCTATGCTGACTGGCTGACGGTCCCAGGACATGTGGCTGTTCTGTTGGTTAACCCTGGTCGGTGATCGTTCAGGTGGTCTCACTCGACAATCACGTTGGAAGTGTCCTGTCCGTCCGCAGCGGTTACATGCCCCTCTGGTGCCAGTTCTTTGTGACCGGTCTAATATTTTGTTCAGACCAGCCAGCAGCGCTTGAAATGGTGACTCTGACTCTTCCTGGTTGAAGGAAACTGCTCGGACCCTCGGCTTGGACATGTTCATGACGGCCTCTACTTCCAAAGCCCGAAGTAGAGCTTCATTACTCTTCTTGACGCCACTCAGTCTTAAATTTCTTTGTACTTCCACATCTCTGATGCCGTTTATGAAACTCTGTGTGGCCAACTGGTCTTTCGTTTCCTCTGGCAGGTCTGGATAGGACAAGTGAACTAACCGTCTAATCTCTGCTTCGAATTCTTGGAGGCTTTCACCGGATTTTTGCATTTTTCCATTCAGTTGGACTTGGTATACCTGGCTCAAGGATTGATTGTCGTATCGTTTGTCTAGGATGGCGATGATCTTGTCGAAATTGCCTTGTTCATCGACTGGAATGCTTTCGAGGAGTTCTAGGGCCGGACCTCTTAACGAAATTACCAGAGAAGTAGATTTTTCTTGATTATCCCATCCATTAGCTGTAGCCACGGCCGCAAATTGCCGTTTATACATGGGCCAAGATGAACTGCCATCAAATGTGGGTGGTTTGCTAACGGAACCTTTGGTTCTCACGGTGTGCTGGTATTTATTTCCCTCTCTGCAAATCTTGTTGCAATTTTTTAATTGCTGTTTCCACTTTATCTTGTACTTCACTGTGTACTGCGTCTTTAACTGAACTGATTTTAGCTTTTACCTGGCTTTGGATAGCACTTATTTCAAATTTCACCTGGTTGTGGACGGAATCGATGTCATCTACTTTGATTTCAAGAGTCTTCACATTACTTTTTAGGATCTTTATGTCGTCGTTTATTTCTTTTATATCTGATTCAACTATTTGCATTCTTTCATTAACTGTTTCATTAACTTGCGATACTATTTGCATTAATTGTTCAAATTGCAATTGTCTTTTTTCTTCCGTTATCTTAAATTCATTTTGTCGTTTTTCTTCTAGTATTTTAAATTCATTTTGTCTCGTCAATTCAAATTTAGAGAATAATCCCTCAATTAAATTTTGTTGTTCACTTTTCATTGTGGAAAACGAGATTTTGTTGTTTTTCTTCTATTGTAGTGACAAGATTTTCTAATTCTATTTTACGTTTTTCATCAAAAGATTTTACTAACCTTTGTTGAATTTCTTCTTGATGTTGTTTTTCCTTCTTGTCACGTATTTCTAGAATCTTTGCAATTTTTTCGTCCAGTCTCTCTGTAACCTGCTTGACTATTTTTTTGGTAGTTTCGTCCATATTACGCGTTTCCATAAATCAAATTAGGATTTTAACTGCACTTAATCCCACTTCTGACACCAAATTGTTGTAAAGTCCGTGGGTTCAATTTAAAATTATAAAACTTATATTCACTTTCACTTTTCTAGAAACTTTTATTTACATCGAATATACAGCAGCTGATTCTAATATCACAATAACAATCTTTCATATAAGCTCTTCGCTCCATCAACTGATTCGCGATCGTGGCCTCCTTCCTTTATAAAACCAGCATAGAAAATTCTCGTAAAAATCATCATCATTCCTACAGGTACCGAGTCTTTTCGAGAACCATTTTTTATCTCAAAGCGTTTGTTGTCGTACTGAAGTGAAACAGGGTCGGCTTTGGGTAAATTTCGTAACAATATTTATTATTAACTCTCGACTTGTTGTTATTGTTAGGTTTTAGAAATTGCTTTTTCAACTAGGTGGTGAATAAGTAGGTGATCGAAAGTTTAATGCATTTTTGAAATATATTTTACTTACACCTTTGAAGTAATTTCAGAATCACCTGATTCTCTACGTATCTTCGAAATTATTTAGAAAAACTAATTTTCAGTGCAAATTATGGAATTAAAAAATATTAGGATTTATCTTTCATTTTAGAAATCTCCAAGAACTATAAAAATGTATATGGTTCTACTTGCACTTGACCAAATTACTTAAAGAGTTATAATCGGCATACTAATCGTTAACGTATTCAAAGAGAGGCCCATAGTGTTATTTAACATGGTATAGTTTGACAATATCAAAAGCTTTAAGAGGTCTTCAAATTATGTTGTTTGATGCATTTCTTAAATAATTTAAAATAAATGATTACTAATATATATGGACCTGTATGTTTGCACTAAAAAGGGTTGAAAGATGTTTGCCGGAAAATAGTAAACAAATGCATATCGATGCAAACTTCTTTTCATTGCAACCAATAATGCCTAAATCTAGACATTGAACGCAATGATTGAACGCCGATGCTTCAAGTCCTTTTGTGTCCAAGACGCATCGGGCGATGCTAAACATTTCTGTTTGTTTACATTTTCCTTTTGTGGTTAATCTCAATTTTCATATAGTTTAAAGTAATTTGGATGTTGAAACATCTTAGAAACAAAATGGTACGATAATAAACATAGCAATTGAATTTTTCAAAAGGTCTTTTAAGCAGAAAATATAACTACATTTTTCCGGAATAAATAACTTCAGCTGCCCCTTCCCTGGACCTGAAAAACCTGCAGTGAGCCAATAAACCTTTCCAATAATTTGCTGACTTGCCTCCTCCCTGGACACAAAAATTTCTGCATTATATCTCTCTCTCTCTATGACAATTTCTTTTCCGATTTGCCCCGTATAGAAGATTTTTTTCTCCTTAAACCAAAAACGCCCCTTAATCTCTCTGTCTATTTTTGTCTCATGTTTGAACTCATTTTTCGTTCAGTCGTATATGAAAGTCCATATATATTTGTAATCAGTGTTTCAACCACATTTAAACATTTATTATTTTTAGGTTAGTTATACGAATTAAATGTGATGATCCCAATGCTATAATCATTTTGGGCGAAAAATTTGGCGTAGAACCAGACATTGAAGCTGAAAAACTACTCTCTTTAGCAAAATTTCTTGATTTAACGGTTATTGGGGTTTCATTCCATATTGGATCTGGCTGCATGGATTTCAGAGTATATCAAAAAGCTATTACAATTGCAAAAAAGGTATTCGACATTGGTACGAATTTGGGATATCATTTCACCTTGTTAGATATAGGTGGAGGATTTCCTGGAAAAAACGATAATATTATTTATGAGGTAATTAATTATAAATTCATATTACCGATTTTCTCAAAGAAAGATGTGATTTGAAGGTTTTAATTTTATTAATAAATTCGTTTAAAATAATAATCGAATTATAGTTAAATAAAAATGAGAAAGCATGTTTTCTGTCTAGTAAGTTATAGCCTGGTACGATCTGTCATTGCATATTCTATTATTTAAAAATTATAGCTTAAGTACTAAAAAAACTCATTTTTGTAATTGCATTGTCACCAGAATTACATATGTCTGCAAAGTTTTAAATCGTTGTTAAAATCTACTTGGTTTGTACACATAATTTTATCCCACTTTAAAAAAGGAGGATGTTCTCAATTCGGTTGTATTTTTTGAGGTTTTGTTACCTTAGGGTTCCATTAATTATGAACCAACCTGTTTGGCCTATGGCCGGGTGTAAAGGATGATGTAGCCATTGAGAATGAACGTATAACGTTTCATGCATTGCCCATACTCCATATTCCTGTTCAATTATAAAATTATCAGATTTTTTATATGATAAGACTTAATAACTGGTGGTTGTGATGTATTCTTCAATTTTAAAAATGCATTCTAAAGTACTGAAGTTTCTCCAAACTACCGATTTTTTAAAAAATTGTAAATGTAATACACCAATATGCGTTAACCGGGTATTTATATTTTTTTATCTTCTGGTCGTCTTGAAGGCGCTACCAGAACAACTCATGCGTAGGCTGACCATGCAAGAAGTTAACTGTCGCAAGTGAACTGCTTTGGCTTTGTAATTTATTTATAATCGACACTAAACACATTTTAAAAAGAACTGAAACATTTTGAATACGAAAGAGAGATTTTTTGGGGTAAATGGAATATGCGGTAAAAACACAGTTTCTCGCAAGGCAGGTCTTGTTCAAACAGCAGCTGGGGCAATATTGTTATGCAAAGCTTTTACATGCACATAACAATAATCAGATCAGCTCGATGGTACCATAATATTGCATTATGCATAAGTATGGTAAATTTAAGCTTAATCGGATATTATCAATTGGTTGAAAATGGTTAGCAAGTTTTGAAACGGTCAACTTACATACGACCATTGCAAACTATATAAATAAATACATAACTTTTTTAAAAATTAATAGACTTAACAGCATCATAGTTAAAAAGGAAAAAATAACTTAATTTGATATATTAAGCAAAAAATGAACTATAAAAGTGTGTTGAAAGTTGGTGCCTAGTCTGAGAAATACACCTACCAGCATTAAAATCGGACAAAGTTCTTGCGATGATCATTTACCACTGCTTTCTGTTATCACAGTCGTGGTTTGTAAGTCCTGAAAATATTGACTAAATTCCAAGTTCAATAATATTTTTCCTTTGGGTCAATTTTCCTTATCCTTTAACAAACTGACGATAAAATATTCCACGTTCTAGAACAGATTTTAGTGACTGGAATGACGTTGCAGAGGGCTTCTTTTACCAGAAGAACGACACATATGTTTATAGTCCAGCTTTTGAATTAGTCTGTAGAGTTATCTAGCAGTTTAGACTATTTGATAATGTATACCATAAACAAGATGCATTTTTTTCAAATCGTTCATCTCGATAGCTTCATTTTTTTATGAAAATATATTTATGTGAATCAAGGGTTACATATTTTATTCAAATTTACAAAATTTTCCTAGACAGATGAACTAAATGAAAACCTTAACTAAAGTTATTAATATACACACAGCCTCTATTCTTCTTGGCATAATCATTACCAAGTCACGTATATCTCATTGTAGAACAGCAGCATTGATCGAAAAGCAATTTTCTTAAGTAGCCTAGGTTCGCGGATTCAGGTACCAAAGCCCGAACACTTATTCCAAGGCTATGATCTGGGCATTCTAACCGTTCGATATTTTCTGCGTCCAAGTATTCCTGTACTACACATGCAACATGTGGTCTGGCAATATCTTGCATGAAAACTTCTGGCCTGAAAACCATTTTTGCCGAAAAATAAAATTAATAGTGTTTATGCCAGTTATTGTCCATAATACTCCATGGCCACTTTGACGCTCAGCAACTAAAGGCTACCATGTTTTTCTCAAAATAAGCATATTTCCATCAAAATGAAGTTATCGAGATGAACTAAAAACCCTGAAGAGGCTGCCTTTATACCAGGAATAAGGCACCCTCTGCAGGATTATTCTAGTCACTAAAATTTGTTTCAAAACATGGAATATTTTATCTTCAGTTTGCCAAAAGGAGTAGAAACAAAAAAAAATATTGGACTCTGAACTTAGTCAATAATTTTAGGTGTCCGATTTTAATGCTGGTCAGTAAATTAACAGTTTTCTGTTAATAATTATTAAAGCTCTTTATGTTGTCATAGTAAACATATGTTTTTGTAGGTTTGGCACCAACTTCAAACGCACTTACATACAACTGAAGCTATTATAAAGCATGCAATTACTCAAGAAGCCATAAAAAGCAGCATACAATTAGAATTTGAAATAATATTTTAAATTTAATTATTTCATTAAAGTGTTGATCGATTTATACAATACTAGCGGACCCTACAGACTTTGTTCTATCCAAGCGTGGCTTGGAAAAATACAAGGAATTCCTAGAACCCGATCTTAGTGCCACCCAACGGATCCAATTGTGAATCTAAACCATTCTCGTATCCCCTTGAATACACAGAACATTTTTTATCAAAATCGGTCCAGATATAAAGTACATACAGACAAACTTTCTCATTTATGTATGTATATATATATATATATATATATATATATATATATATATATGAACTAAGCTAGGTTCGGGTGAGAACCGCGTCTGAATTTATTGAATACTCGACGTTTCGACTCCTGCTTCGGAGCCATTATCAAGAGACAAAAGTGAAAAAGAGTTTCAGAGTCTAGATCGAACTCGGGGCCTCAACCTGACTACTCCCCAAGAGTCACTAGGTAACTGAACTGAATTTGTGTCTGCTCTGCTTCTTTTATTTATAGTTAGCGCTGGGTTAGAATGGGATGTCACGTGATGAGGCTGTGTTGTGATTGGTTGGGTGTTGGTGGGCGTGTCTGCTTTGTTTAATCTGGCAATTACGGAGGTCCAAGCTGTGGGAAGGCGAGTGCTGTCATCGCGTCTATTTAGACAGAGGGAGATATGGTGATGCGCATCACCATATCCAAACAGGGCACTCTATTAACTTCGAGGACAGTAGGACTATTATATCTCTCAATTCTCTTAGGGCATCCACTATTCGCGAAGCCATCGAAATAGAAAAAAGACCTCTCTGTCTAAATAGACGCGATGACAGAACTCGCCTTTCCACAGCTTGGACCTCCGTAATTGCCAGATTAAACAAAGCAGACACGCCCACCAACACCCAACCAATCACAACACAGCCTCATCACGTGACATCCCCTTCTAACCCAGCGCTAATTATAAATAAAAGAAGCAGAGCAGACACAAATTCAGTTCAGTTACCTAGTGACTCTCGGGGAGATGAGGCCCCGAGTTCGATCAAGACTCTGAAACTCTTTTTCACTTTTGTCTCTTGATAATGGCTCCGAAGCAGGAGTCGAAACATCGAGTATTCAATAAAATCAGACGCGGTTCTCACCCGGAACCTAGCTTAGTTCATAATAATGACCGCTGAAGCCTCTCAGAACATATATATATATATATATATATATATATATATATGATTTAGGTGGTTTCCGGGAATTCATCCGCGTAGTTGATAACTGATCCCTGCCTGGATCGATGGTAAAATGACGGCGTTTCGGCAGAGTCACATCTGTCCTCTTCAGGTCGGTTCGCATAATGCTCGTAGCCTTCTGCTTTCACTTCTAGTTACTCGAATACTAAGATTTTCAGAAGCGCTCGCGCTGTTATATAGTCGCGGCTCGGCGCCTATTGGTTGGCACCGTGAACGGCTGTGTGTGATTGGCCCTGGGCGCTCAGTGGGCACGCCTTCCGCCTGCTGATTTGTTATTTCCGGTTGAGTTTTTATTGGACGGGTCCGGGCCGATACGGGGTTTAATAGAATTTTCCAACAATTCGATAACTTCTGAATTTCATTGCGTGCGTTTAGACTGTGAGGCCTCTTCGCCATCACAATTGCCTCTCTTACGAGTCTTGATTTCGGGTGTTCTATATTTGCCAGTACCCTGGTGTTCTCAAATTCTATTCGGTGTGGCGTGTTCCGCAATGGATGTTGTTTTTTCCTGCTTTCTTACAGCGTTCTGGTGTTCATCACGTCTAGCTTGAATTCTTCTATTAGTTTGCCCCATATAGGTTTTATGACAGTCTGCACATGGAATCTCGTACAGTCCCTCTTGTTCTGAAGGGATCCTCGTCTTCGGAGTCCTCAACACCGTGCTTATTTTTCTGTCGGTATTGAAAATAGTATCGATATTGTGTCTCCGTAGAATTCTTGCAATAATGTCCGTGGTCCCCTTGACATACGGTAAATAAGCCTTGGTTATTGGTGTCTCATGCTCCTCGTCTGTTTGTCTCGGTTTTTGACTTTAGGCCTCTTTGTATATTTCGGTCTGTAAATCCGTTTTGTCTCAGAGCTGTTTTTAAACTGTCCCTTTCCTGTTTGATGTTATCCTGGTCAGCTAGTCTTTGTGATCTGGTTACTAAAGTCTTGACGGCGGCTTGTAGTTGGGCTGGGTGGTGATGAGAATTAGCATGAAGGTATCTGTTGGTGTGAGTTGCTTTCCTATATACTGTTTGGCCAAGGGTTCCATCTTTCTTCCTATTTATGAGAACGTCAAGGAACGGCAGTTGATTGTTGGCTTCAACCTCCATGGTAAATTTTATTTTGTGATGGATGCCATTAAGGTGGTCTAAAAAAGTATTGAGGTGTTCCCTTCCATGAGGCCAAATCACAAATGTATCATCAACATATCGCAACCATAAACTGGGTTTAAGAGTTGTTGTTCTTAGTGCCAATTCCTCAAAGCTCTCCATAAAAAGGATTGCTATAACTGGTGAGAGTGGCGATCCCATTGGAGCTCCTTCCACTTGTTTGTATCGTTGGTTCTCGTAAACAAAATAGGTGTTCATCAGACAGTGCCTTGTTAAGTCTACAAGGTGTTGAGGTAGTTTGTATTTTTCTATTATGATATCCAAGGCTTCGTCGATAGGGATGTTGGTGAAAAACACTACGTCAAAACTTACAAGAAGACACTCTGGATGTAAGACCGTTTTTCTAAGTATTTCGATGAAATGTGTCGAATTTTTCACATATGAGTCTGCCTCCTCTGCAAACGGTTAAAGTTGTTGGGCTAGGTATTTGGCTAGGTGTTGTGTTGGGGATCCAATTGAGCTTACTATTGGCCTCAAAGGTGCACTTTCTTTTTGTAATTTTGGCAACCCATAGAATTTCGGACATCTCGATGACTTTTTGTCGATCCTACTTGCTTGGATTTTGACCTAGGTTGTTTTCTCCAAATAAGTTGTTGGGTCAGTAGTAATTTGTTTATATGATGGATCTTGTAGCAATGTTTGAATTTTGTTTGAATAATCCGCTGTATCTAAAATTTCAGTCGCATTTCCTTTATCAGCAGGTAGAATGACAATGTCCTTGTTGAGGCGAATTTGTTTCAAGGCCTCATTTTCTTCTATAGATAGGTTCCTTTTGGGTGGTTTAGACTTACTTAGAACATGTGACACATCGCATCTAATTTTGAAACTGCTGTTTCCACGCGACATATTATGCTCTCTGTTGGTATGTGAGAGGGAGCAATAGCGTAATTGAATCCCTTAGCTAACAAGCCAATCGAGGAAGAGTTCAATTGGACCGAAGATAAGTTATAAAACGGTTTTATTCGTTTCCAATTGCCGTAAGGTTAGACTGTGACCGTTATTTTCCGAGAAAAATTCCTTTCTGGGCTTCTGTTGGAGATTCAATTTGTTAAATTTTTTCTGTTGTTGCATTGTTGTCAACTCTGCATTCGTTTTGGCCCTAAATTCACTAATCTCATCGAATTTATTCCAAATTATTGGGTGGAGTGTATTGCTTACCTGTAGGTAGATATCTAGGAGTTTAGTATTAAGAACATCCAAATCTCTTCTGACATCACGTATGGCTTCCCTAAGTAGTGCACAACTAGCTTTCCCTAAGATATTTTGTGTTTTTCTGTTTTTCTTCCAGAACTTTACCGTCATGTTTTTCGGAATAACTCCTTCATTGCGGCATCGTTGTTACTCGAGTAACTAGAAGCGAAAGCAGAAGGCTACGAGAATTATGCAAACCGCCCTGAAGAGGGCAGATGTGACTCTGCCGAAACGTCGTCATTTTACCATGGATCCCGGCAGGGATCAGTTATCAAGTACGCGGATGAATTCCCGGAAACCACCTAAAACATTTAGTGCCAGCGAAAACTTAAAACAAACATAGTGAATCTCTACGGGGAGAATACTTTTCATTTGTGTAAAACATTTAAGAAATTACGCGCGAAAAGAAGCAAACTTTTTGTGCGATCTACATTTTTTACAACGATGCCGCCATGAAGGAGTTATTCCGAAAAACATTCTGGAAGAACAACAGAAAAACACAGAATATCTTATGGAAAGCTAGTTGTGCCCTACTTAGGGAAGCCATACGTGATGTCAAAAGAGATTTGGATGTTCTTAATACTAAACTCCTAGATATCCACCTACAGATAAGCAATACACTCCATCCAATAATTTGGTATAAATTCGATGAGATTAGTGAATTTAGGGCCAAAACGAATGCAGAGTTGACAACAATGCAACAACAGACAAAATTTAACAAATTGGAACAGACAAAATTTAACAAATTGAAGTTCCAACAGAAGCCCAAAAACGAATTTTTCACAGTCTAACCTCACGGCAATTGGAAACGAATGAAACCGTTTATAACCTATCTTCGGTCCAATTGAACTGTTCCTCGATTGGCGTGTTGGCTAAGGGATTCAATTACTCTATTGCTCCCTCTCACATATCAACAGAGAGCATAAAATGTGGCGTGGAAACAGCAGTTTCAAAATTAGATGCGAACACCGCTAAAATAATTAGACAAGATGTGTCACATGTAGACTTAACAAGGCACTGTCTGATGAACACCTATTTTGTTTACGAGAACCAACGATACAAACAAGTGGAAGGAGCTCCAATGGGATCTCCACTCTCAACAGTTATAGCGAACCTTTTTATGGAGAGCTTTGAGGAGTTGGCACTAAGAACAACAACTCTTAAACCCAGTTTATGGTTGCGATATGTGGATGATACATTTGTGATTTGGCCTCATGGGAGGGAACACCTCAATACTTTTTTAGACCACCTTAATGGCATCCATCACAAAATAAAATTTACGATGGACGTTGAAGCCAACAATAAACTGCCGTTCCTTGACGTTCTCATAAATAGGAAGGAAGATGGAACCCTTGGCCATACAGTATATAGGAAAGCAACTCACACCAACAGATACCTTCATGCTAATTCTCATCACCACCCAGCCCAACTACAAGTCGTCGTCAAGACTTTAGTAACCAGATCACAAAGACTAGCTGACCAGGATAACAACAAATAGGAAATGAACAGTTTAAAAACAGCTCTGAGACAAAACGGATTTACAGACCGAAATATACAAAGAGCCCTAAAGTCAAAACCGAGACAAACAGACGAGGAGCATGAGACACCATTAACCAATGCTTATTTACGGTATGTCAAGGGGACCACGGACAATATTGCAAGAATTCTATGGAGACACAATATCGATACTATTTTCAATACCGACAGAAAAATAAGCACGGTGTTGAGGACTACGAAGACGAGGATCCCTTTAGAACAACAGGGAGTGTACGAGATTCCATGTGCAGACTGTCATAAAACATGTGGCGCAAACTAATAGAAGAATTCAAGCTAGATGTGATAAACACCAGAACGCTGTAAGAAAACAGGAAAAAGTAACATCCATTGCGGAACACGCCACCACGATGTCACACCGAATAGACTTTGAGAACACCAGAGTACTGGCAAATATAGAACACCCGAAATCAAGACTCGTAAGAGAGGCAATTGAAATAGCGAAGAGGCCTCATGAAATTCAAAACTTATCGAATTGTTGGAAAATTCTATTAAACACCGTACCGGTCCGGACCCGTTTAATAACAACTCAACCGGAAATAACAAATCAGCAGGCGGGAGGCGTGCCCACTGAGCGCCCAGGGCCAATCACACGCAGCCGTTCATGGTGCCAACCAATAGGCGCCGAGCCGAGACTATATAACAGCGCGAGCGCTTCTGAAAATTATAGTATTCGAGTAACTAGAAACGAAAGCAGAAGGCTACGAGAATTATGCGAACCGACCTGCCGAAACGTCGTCATTTTACCATCGATCCCGGCAGGGATCAGTTATCAACTACGCGGATGAATTCCCGGAAACCACCTAAAGCATTTAGTGCCCGCGAAAACTTAGAAACAAACATATATATATATATATATATATATATATATATATATATATATATATATATATATATATATATATATAGACTATAACACAGCTTAGTTCATTATTTTCAGATTGGTAAGTTGATCAATGAATCTTTGGAGGAATATTTTCCAAGAGAAGGGACACAAATAATTTCAGAACCTGGCAAATACTTTGTTGATTCTGCATTTACTTTGGCGGCACGTGTTCATACGACAAAAACCTGTATTAAACCTAATGAATCTGGGAGAGGTGAAATAATCAAAATGTATTATGCAAATCAAAGTATTTATCAAGCGCTGGGTGTAGCAGTTTCTGCTATAAAGTATTATCCACGGCCTCTGATCGATAAACATCATTCGAATATTTATCCAAGCATCGTTTGGGGAGCAACTTGTGATCCTCGTGATAAACTATCTCATTTGGTTAAGTTACCAGAGTTAAGAAATGGAGACTGGGTTTATTTTGAAAATGCTGGAGCATACACACTTAGCTTAACCTGCGAGTTTAACGGTTATCCTTCAGCTCCTGTACATACTATTATAAAAAATAAAGATTGGTAAGTAATAGACTTTTAAGTTGCATAAAACTAACGGCTTTACGAATCAAAACATCTGATTTGGTACTTTCTGAAAGATATTGTTTAAGATCTGATAACAAATTTCAGAATAGTGATTTGATAAATTTAAGCTAACCAGATTTTAGTTTCATCATAAATGCTGGATTGGCTATGTACTTCACACCTTGTCTACTGTAATGCAAAATTTTTATTTCTTTATTGAAAATACCGTAAATAGAAGTAATTTAACAATAATAACTAATTATTATTAACATTTTCAGTGCTAATATTGTATGTAAGTAGAAATAGGCTTATGTCAAGAACGTCCGAAAATCAGCTGATGCACCACACTGAACAAACTTTGTCGAACGAAAAACACAACACGACACTGACATATTTTTTTATTATCTATATAAATATTCTTGAAAATGTATAAATATATTTATGATAGATTAGTTGAATCTTATTAGCTAAAGCATAATAAATTGATTTAATGCATAAATTTACAACAAGCTGAAAGTGAGTAAAACTGTTCAAAACACATTGAAAAATACCATTTTAAAATTCCTCATCGTTCCGGTACTTGGAAGAAAATTTACTCGAGGTCAAAGGTCAAAAAATGGGTTTTCGCGATTTTCTGCAAAACGGTAACTTTGATCATAAATTACCTCTGACAACAATTATAGAACATCAAATTATCTAAGAGCCACCGTTTCGGAGATATAAGGATTCAAAAAGTTGTAATCGTCATAATATGCACTCCTTTCCAAGCCAGTAGTGAGGTAGTGTACTTAGCGCTAGTCATGGGTAACACTGTGAATTTTCCTGTTTTGATATAATAGCACCGACACTGCTTTCCGTGTCAATACAGTGTGTCAGTACAATTGTCTCATGTCTTGTTTGAAATGCACCGGGTTCGCTGTCAGCGGCCAGCTATGTGTCTGAGTCCGTGCCACTCTGTGCTGCAGTCAAGCATTTATCTCTTGGAAATACTTAACG